>CM076577.1:554028916-554447771 GCA_034641835.2 Pinus albicaulis | reverse complement strand
TCTTCAGGTTCACTGCCACTTCTAAGGATTTTCCCTATTCTGCTTTTAAGAACACATCTGGTTCTTCTCTCACAGCTTCTCTTGATTTATATTGCTGCAGTCTTCACTCTTTCAATAGAGCCAAGCTCTGATACCAAAAATAATGCAGGATAAACCTGCAAACCCAGAATCTACAAACACTACCATGCATATAAGAAATGCATCTCAAATCTCTGTCCAAATAAAACTCAATGCTCGGCAATTTCAACAGTACATATGGAAGTTCTTCAATTCATCCATACACGGGCAATCTTACACACATTTTTATATAATCAAAAGACAATAAAACCAATGTGCCCATGATTTAAATTTAACTTGACATTATTTCAAACAAACCTTTCATGCAAACATTACCAATAACATTTGTCTGCACTCAATTATGTGTCTTCGATTCTTCATTTCAATCGAACCAGGGTACCAAATCTGTTTACGCGCCCTTTCCCCTTCAGCATACCGAGCTGGATCAACGTATCATGCATCCCTTTTACTTTGGGTAATTTTCGTTCTGCATATCCCAATCTAAATGCGCTCTTTAAACTTCCAGCATAAATACACTGCTTGCGCTGGTCATTAAGCCTACACAACGATCTTCAATAACCAATCTTAATTTTCAACAACATGCAATCTTCAAGAAAAATAGAACAGCGTTAAAACACTTTTTAACACAGTTCCAGGCATGCGTATATCTCAGTCAGGTCGCAATAAAACACTCAAGCAATCTTCAAGAAAAATAGAACAGCGTTAAAACGCGCTCATAATAGTTTGATATATACATATATCAAACACCCAGAATTTATTAATATGATGTCGTATCAGTTTGCAAACTGTTTAATTTCAATATATATCACAAGTTGTTCAGATTTTTACCACTTTACTGATTTGACGTGATATTCATACATTTATGGCCACTCAACCATGTTTTATCTATGCAGACGTATTATAAAAACGCTCTTGGCAAAATCTTCGAATGTCGATTCCCCACTATACACTGATGCGATAACTATTGGAGATCGCCGCTCGCTGGAGTGATTTGTCACTCGATTATCCCCGCATTCACATCGCCAATGCGATGATTCTGGAATCGACTCGATTTAAAACTGATTTATAACCTTTGCCTCTGTCTTTATTGCGATACGGTGTGATTTGCAATCTCTTCCGCTCCGATGATAATTATACAAAACCATTACAGCCTGTACTGCATATTCTCAATTGGTCCAAGATTCTGATGCAATTTCCGGGTCAATGATCTTCGTATCTTCACCTTAACTATGTCACGCAATTAATATAATACAGATCACACGTTCAACCTTCAACTTAGTGTTCTGGATTGGTCATGGATTATTAAAATCGAATATTCCCAAATTCACACAATAATTCTGTTCTTTCAGATTTATATTAACAGCAAATGAAATTCAACAGAACCAGAATCTTATACAATAGTTCAGCACATACAATTCACCAACAACTCGTTTTCTTTTGCATTACACCTTGTGGTTCGATCATAGCACCGACTCTCTATCAACAGAATTCAAACGCAGACTTAACTTAAGTGATAATTATACACTGGGTTTAAATTAAAGCGTTCTCCACCAGTTACACAGGAAATAACTCAAATAACTCCACTCACACGACAAAGTTCTTCGCTACCCTCTATGAGCGGTCGCTCCACAACAAAAACACTCTAATTCTACCTGCTCTACTAAAAAAAAAAACTCTCCTTTACTCTCTCGCCTCTCCCTTTTCTAAAACAAAGGAGATTTCGTAGATGCTAAATTAACCATCTCCTCCACATTTGGAGGAATAAAATATATATTTAGAATTCACACCCTATCCTAATCTAAAAAAACTAGACTACTTGGCTTGATCTCCATGCAGGGAGGATCACTTGCCATTTATTCCCAATTTCTGTTTAGAATTAAGCCACTCTTAACTAATTACATTTAATTGAAATTAATACAAAATTAACACCCAAGTCTTCCTCCAAACTTGTATTAGCCACAACATGTGACCACTCCATCACATTGCTGGCTAAGTCTAGATGCTCCTGCATCAAGTAGGAATGTTCCTATAACCTCCAATCAGGAGAAAAATAAAAATAAAAATAAAAATAAAAATAAATACTCAAATAAATGCTCATCATAAAGAAACCGTCACTCCAAATCAAAGAAAAGACAAAGGAACTAATTTTCCTAATCATGCTAAAGGAAATTAAACTTCCACCAGTGGTCAGAAGAAGGATAAAGAAGTACAATATGGAGGAAAAAAGAAGGAAATTACACACAAATATAAGCTAGAGAAGAAAAATGCACCATTGAAAGAGGTAGAAAAACATTATGCTCTTTTTAGTCTTGAAAATGAAATCATAAAGTTGAAAGTGTCCATTCATCTAACTGAAATAGTTAAGAGTGACCAATATAAATTTCAAGTAGCTAAGTTTCTTAGGGTGGATCAGATGTCCGACACGGTTAATGTAATTAATGATCACCCAAAACATCTATTTGGTCCTGATGTTGATGGTGATTTAGAAGATAATGAGGTCCCTCCATTTTATCTTAGCCTCAAAATCTATGATTCTATCCTCCATAATGCCATGATTGATTCCAGAGCCTCTCATAACCTCATGTGCAAGGTCATTATGGAAATAGTAGGTTTGGATATCAAAATACCTTACCATGATCCTTATTCATTTGATTCACGGAGGGTGAAATGTCTTGGCGTCATTAAGGCCATAGTGGTGTCTTTAGAGAAAATCCAAGCCAAGATTGTCCTCATGGATGTTGTTGTGGCTAGTATCCCTCCCATATATGGAATGTTTCTCTCCCGGTCATGGGGAGCAAAGCTTAGAGGTACCTTGCAGCTTGACTTTTCATATGCTACAATTCCCCTCTTTGGGAAATGCAGAAAACTATACTGGGAAAGTCAAATGAAGTACATGATGTGTAGCAGAGAAAAGCTTATTAATCATCCCTTACATGCTGTTCAAATGGATTTAGATTCATTTATCTCATTCAATGATGAATTTTCAACATTTTCAAAAAGTTTGATGGAAGAGAAAACATAAAGTTCAGATCTTCCAAATTTGTTTTAGAAATTGCAAATGAAAAAAATCAAGAAAAGATGCCAAGTCGTTTGGAACCAAGCGCATCAGCCAAAAAAAAATATGAAATGTTGAAAGGTACACAAATTTTTGGTACAAAAAAACTCTCTCAAGCATCAAGTAAATTTCATTCATTTGATTTGTAGCTTCTCGATGAAGAAGGTGGTTTGTGTACCATGGAATTTGATGGAGCCTTGGGAAAGGAAGGGTCTGGAATTGGAGTGTGGATTCACAGCCCTATAAATATGTCACTTAAAATTCCTCCCAATGTTCGAATGTCCTCTTACAAGTTTTCATTCGACTGTTTTAACAATGAAGCAGAGTATGAGGCTTTGATAACTGGCTTGAAAATTCTCAAGAAGTTAGGTGCCAAGAAAATCTATGTATGTTGCGATTCTGAGCTGGTAATAAAAAAAGTCAAAGGGGAATACCAGGCCAAGCATCCTAGGATACGAGCTTATCAAATTCAGTGTTATATATCCTCAAGACCTTCACCGATTATACTTTGTCATTGATACCAAGGGACAAGAATGTTATTTCTTTATTATCTTGCCACTTCGGCCAGCATGTTTAAAATTCCATTGTATCCTAATAAGAAGTATGAGATAAATGTAAAACGCTGCCATACTATTCTAGATAATGTTCAGTATTGGTGGCTATTTCAAGATGATAAGAAGATCAACAACTTCTTACATACAGAAGAGGAATTTGTGAATTCACAAATGGATAACCAGTGCTATGAATTTGACCAAGAATTCCATGTAGCAGAAATGAAAGTACTTTAACTGAGAGACAACTCCATTCCAAGAGGTCTAGTGCCTTTGGAGGATATTTTTGATCAAGATGATGATGCATGCAAACTGACCATGCTACCAACAAAAGTAGGGGTGGAAGATCTCAATATTGGCACTCTTGAAAAGCCAAATATGGTCAAAATTTCAAAATCCTTGAGCTAAAAAATGAAAGGTAAACATGCAACCCTCATGTCTTAGTTTTCTGATGTATTTCATTGGGAATATTCTTATCCAAAAGCATACGATAAGAGTATAATCCAACATACAATTCCCTTACATTCAGATCACAAGCCTTTTCGCCAGAAGTTAAGGAGAATGAATCCCAACTTGCTGCCCTCCATTCAAAAATAGGCAAAAAAATTATTTACTGTTGGTATTATAGTTCCCCTTTGATTTTCAAATTGGATGTCTAATTCAGTGCCAGTAAGGAAGAAGACATGAGAGATCCACTTGTGCATATATTTCATAAATCTGAATAAAGTGTCGTTGAAAGAAAATTACCCACTACCAAATATGAACCATATTCTGCAAAGGGTAGTTGTATCTTCTAGAATTTCATTGTTGGACAGATACTCCGGGTATAATCAAATTTCAGTCCACCTAGATGATCAGCAAAAGACAACCTTTACAACAACATGGGGTACCTTCATGTATGCCAAAATTCCCTTTGGACTGAAGAATGCAGGGGCTACTTTTCAACGAGCAATGGATATTTATTTTTCCAATGAAAGGGATGTCTTTTTGGTCATCTATATTGATGACATCACTGTTTTTTCCAAGACAAATGAGAAACACCTATGTTGGAGTGGGGTCCCCTAGGGTACTCATTTTGGTATATTTTTGTACAATTATTGTATATGCACATTGTGCGAATGAGTCAAGGGGTTTTGGGGCTGGTCAAAGTATCTATTTTTTATGTAAAAGGATTTAAGGGTAAAAATGTGGGCCTCAAACCATGGTTTGAGACCATAGTATCTACGTGCTAGAATGATATAAATAGATAGACCAAGTCTAAGGAAGTAACTTAACTTGATGTGATGTTATGATCTGAATGTTTACGCATCTGTAATAATTTTGTAAGGGTTTCAGTCTAGGTTGGGTAGAAAGGCTCATGTTGCTAGTGTGCATGGAGACCTAGTCCTGGCTATGTGCAGTCTCCGCTGGTTGTGTGTGTGGAAGTGTAAAGTTTGATGTATTGAAGTGAGCTGAATTAATACAAGGATTGATTTTGGAGGAAATCATTGTGTTATCTCTCTTTTTTATTTATTTACTGTTCTATCTAAGTTCACTTTACTTTTTTTATGGTTACTTGTATCTGCGTGAAGACATCTATTAGTTATGCATGAAGTTATATTGATGTTTGATGATTATGTTTAAGTGATTACGCATTGTTTAGATCTAGATTTGGTTCTGTTATGATAAATATACGGCACAGTGATCTGTAATTATGTGTTGTGATCTGATAAAGTATTATTTTATGTTGCGCACTTCTGATTATGATCAATATAAGTCTTCAATCAATCAGCTTAGGGCCACTACATTATTTTCTTCCTTAGGGTGTGGAAAACTGGTTCCAGAACCTCCCCATACTGCTTCGAGTGAGACTCTGATCTGCACAAGTAGTTAATTACTGAAAGGGCCAGTATTTGGAGGTTTTGTTGGTTGTGTGATAAAATCTAAACCTAGGCCAAGACCCCTGAAGCCAACAAATGGTTATGTTTCTGGGACTGGGATAATTTTGAGGGAGATTTGATGTTGTGGCACCCCTTGTTGAATGAATTGAAAGATTGGCTAGATAGAAATATCCTTGAGTTCACACTCCAAGAGAATCGAAGTATTAAGATATCTAACGAAAAGTGGGTAAAAAAATACATCTATAAAGAGGTTCATGAGATATTTTTTTCTCCTTTGCATCTGAGTTAAAGGAGTGGTTATCAAGGTTGATTGAATTCAATACCTGCTTGAAGTATGACGCAGTCACTAAGTGGAATCCTAAATCGATTCAAAAATTAGAAAAGCTAGACAATAATATCGCCCGCACAGTAGATCATTGGATCGATCGCCTCTTGGGAAGATTCATGACAAAATTTTCCATTGACCAATTTGTGTCATACTCTGAAGCAGAAAGAAGGAAGGCTGGCTAATCCAAATAGAGATCAAGTGTAATGTCCCTACTTAGCCTTAGCTAAGAGGAGACATTAAATTTTGAGTTAATTTATGTCTTATGAATAAATGAATAAAAGGAGGACATGTAAAACTCCTAATTAATCAATTCCCATGTGAAAAGGAAAATCTGGGCTATGTAAATAATCACTTGCAGGTGTAAAAGAGGGTTGAGCCAAATATTGGGTCCACCTTGACCAAATCAACTGCGTTGTCTAGGTTCAATGCATCTCCAAGAGGGACTATACAGTTATATAAGGGAGCCTCTAATGTGAAAAGGACCAACTCATCCAAGTGGTTTAGGGTTTGAAAAGGCTATCTCATGTTATAAAAATAAGGAGAAGACACAAGAAGATGTTGTTGATGAATTATATTTCTGAATTATTTGTCTGCTTAGACAGATACCATTCTCTATTGTTTAGTGGAGGATTGTGATTGGAATTCCTGTTTAGGAGTTTCATCTCTTCCCTTGAGGATCATTGGAGGAGCTCTTTGCTAAAGTTGGCCACTATCTGGTTTGAAACCAAGCTCTATCTTTCATGAGCAACGTTGGCCCATTGAGGGTTTTGCACCTGCAATCTTTTGTAGCAAGTGGCATTTTAGATTTGCTTAGATCTAGTTGTTTTTGAGAGGCTTTATCTATTGGAGAGTGTTTTTAAGCCTCCAAGGAGTTAGCTGATCTATATTTTGTATCAGATATATACTTTTCATTCCATGAATTCAGTCTCCTTCACCCTCTGCGCAGTTTCTGCTCCATACTGCGTTATTTTGTGAGAGGGATTTGTTATTTTAGTTTGCTATCAGTTTGGAGGAAGATCTCTTAGTGTTAGGCTTCCCTTCCCTTGGTGATATGTTGATTGGGTTTTTGTCCATGTCTCTATATATCTGATCTATTTCAGCAATAAAATTTATCGTCAGAAATTTCTAGGTTTTCTGTAGCACAGTATATTGTAATTCAGATCTACAGCTTAATATGCAATATTTTGATGTAATTCCAATTGGATATTGTTCTTAAAGTCATGTAGCTTCTAGATATGTATTAGATATGATGTTTCATCCATATATCTATCATATATATGATATTTAATTTACAACAGCTGAACCATCTGGAAAATAACGCTGTCTATGTATTTCTGCAGTTTATTTCTAGTTGCAGCTCTAAATTCTAAAGGGATCTTGCCCTAGTTCTTTTTATAATCAGATGTAAAGGTAATAAACTCATATGTAAATATGATTTAATATTATATGACTGAAGTATCAAATTCTTTGGCCGTCCTCCTCTAATTTTCAGTGAAATCTACGCAATTCTAGTAGCTAGGGTTTTCACTTTGCAGCAGTCTCCCTCTTTGGCTGATTTCTAGCTAGTCTTGTTTTTGAGAGATCTGTTTAATGTGCTAAAACTTATTTTTTTCTGCTGAAATTGTATATATATGTCACATATATCTTGAATGAGGGGATCCCAACCCTGATCTGCATTTTACTTTCTCATATTTTCTTATACAACTTTTTCATTGAAGGCCTTATTGAGATTCCTGAATTGGGATTATTCCAACTATAGTTGTCCAGGTAGCCTCTGTTTCCCACTCTCTTTTCAAAGGTGACATAACCAGTAAATTCCTTTGTATTCAATATCTGACATAGAATCTTGATAATCCCCAAAAAGGAACATTACATTGGTATCTGAGCTCCACTCTTAGCACAGCCTGTGCTAGCTTTAGAGCCACAATCATGCTGCATTCTGAAGATGAAGATCCTATTTCTGAGAGGGAGAGGAGATAACAGAATATAAGTCATAAAAAGTATGACTATACTACTGTTGACCTTGACAAGGGTCAAGACAAGGGGAATGCCCCTGAGTTGAATGATAAAGATAAGGAGGCAGAAGAGTTTGCAAAAAATCTCTTGGAAACCATGCAAGATCTATCCAAGGAAATAAAGGAGATGAGGATAGAAATAATGAGGGAGTCCCTTGGAAGAATCCATCAAGGAAAGAGTTCTAAAATGTCTTATTTTGGGACTGGTCCACCAGTGAGCTTGCCACAAGCTCCACAGATCTCACAATGCTCTACAATGCCTACCTTCTTGGCTGTAGAGAATAAAGGGCTTCAAGAGTCAACCTCTTTGGAAGGCTACTTTGCAGATTATGATTCACAAAGTCAAAGGTTCAAGGATAACTTTAACTTTCAATATTTTCGCCATCTCAAGGACTGGAGGAGGCCATTGCAGTAGAATAGAGATGGAGGTTTCCTTCATGGGAGGCACCACACCATGCGTAGGTTCTTCTTGCCTAATTTTTATGGATCACCCTCTTGTTCAACTAAAGCATGGGTGGAAAAGTTGTACATCTACTTCCAGCTGAATAAGGTGCCTAAAGCAGAAGCCATTAAGATTGTTGCGCTTCATTTTGAAGGAGAATCCCAAAACTGGTGGTTTCATGGACTTTCTACATGGGGGCACAACAATGTGTCCACTTATGTTGAGTTCACTAGGAGACTAGTGGAAAGATTTGATCGGAAGGATCCGGAGGCCCCTTTCATAAGCTTGGCAAAGCTTAAGTAGACAGGAGATGCTGAAGCCTATATCTCTGAATTTTTGAGGCTGTCTGTAATGGTTCCTGATATTTCAGTTGCAAGGAGAGTTTATATGTTCATAGATGGCTTGGAGGAACCTTTGCATGGGTTTTCCAAGTCTACCAAACCCACCAAACTACATGATGCCATTGAAATAACAAGAGATCTCCAAGATGCCTTGCCAAGAACAAAGGCAACCCTTTCCAGAAAATCCACTCACTCTTCTAAAGGGAAGGAAGGAAAATATGCTCCACCCAAGGAGAGCTCACAGAAAAAAATTCTTGACAATGATATCCGGAGGGAGTTGGGAAAGAATAAATTATGTTTCACTTGTCAAGAATCATGGGTGTTGGGACATATATGTGCTTTTGGAAGAGCACATTATATTGAAGTCTTCTCTGATTGTGAGGAGGAGGAAGGAAATGATGGACCTAAGAGAGGTTACAACACTGGTGATGATGAGGAGGAGGATCCATCATCATCCAGAGAAGAAGAAGGAACATTTTCTCCAACCAGTGGGACTCTTGCTTCTTTGAGGGGAGCGCCCAAATATTTGACTCTTAAAGTGCAGGGTTGAGTTATGGACCAAAGATTATCTATTCTGATCGACAGTGGGGCAACCCACAACTTTATTGATGCTAATTTTGTGCAGAGGAGAGGGATCCCTATTGATTCTTTTGATGGATTCTATGTTTTGGTTCCAGGGGACAGAACTATGTAGTGCATGCAGTATGTTCCCTCACTTTATGTGACTATGGGGACCTACACTTTAAGGGACCACTTCTTTGTAGTAGACATACCAGACACCAACATCATCTTGGGTGTCCAGTGGTTGATTAATTTGGGAAAAGTCACCACTGATTGGAAGGCCTTGTAGATGGAATGGGTGGATTTGAAGAGTGGGAAACAACAAGTCATTCATGCATGCACACCTACCCTTCACTTGATGTCTCTGCCCACCAAAAAAAGATGGATTTGTGTAGTGAGGGAAAGGATCTCATAGTTCCTTCTCACATGATCATGAGATTGCTGCAAGGGACATTCCTACATCATGGAAAACCTCTTGTGATGCCATTAGAGTCTGTGGAGAAAGCTTCACCAAGCGCTGAAGCAATGGAAGAAAGAATCAATGCGCTATGGGAGGAAGCAAGGGGGAGGATCAGGATTCCCACAAACAATGCTGGCATGCATGATGCCAAAGAAACAAGCAGCAACAAGGCAAGAACCACCATAGATACATCTACAACATTGTCCTTGTTGAGGAGTGTAGATCCATATTAGAGGTCTCAACTCCTTGTAGAGTACTCCAAAGATCTGCACACCGAGATGATCTTAGATGGCATAAAGCAAGGAGGTGGCTATATGGTCCATGAAGGGGTCATATATCATCTTGGTAAAGTATTCTTGTCTCAAGCCTCCAAGCTTAAGAAATAAATAATACAAAGGGCACACAAGGAGTTCCTTTCCAGCTACATGCAATCAGCAAAAATCTACTCCCTAATCTTGAAGAGTTTTGATTGGGAGGGTATGGAGGAGGAGCTACATCAGCATTATGATTGGGAGGAACTAAATCAACACTTACAAGAGTGCAATAGTTATGTGGAAATGGGGTAGCCAAGGGATCCTATGCAAAAAAAAATTCAGCCATCTCTTTCTTCTCTCAAAAGAGGGGAAAAACCCATGCCTAACTCTACGTGTGTGGGAGATTTGTATGGTAAGAAATCTGATCTTGTGGAGCAAGTTTATTTTTCTGATTTGGCACATTCTCTTACCATATGTATTCAGGTCATGGCTCCTACAAAGAACAATTTTTCATGCAGATCTCATGGCAAAGATGGGGCCAATAAAAATTCCAAAGCTGGCCACTCCCTTGAGGTGCGAAGGGAGATTGTTTATCATGATGGGTGCTTTCCAAAGGCACCTAATGAGAGTTTCAATTTCAGCCATGTCAAAGTGGGTTATGCAGAAAATATGTGGTGGGAGTACCACCTATCACATTCAGATCTACTCAGAACAAGGAGTGTACTGTGCTGGTACCTTATGTGGGATTGTGACCCACCTCCTCATGTGAAAATTTTAGTTTTCCTTTATGTGATTTTGCTACCATACATAGATGACATATTGGTTTTGTTTATGGGTATGTATGGGAAAAGAGTCAGTAGTGTACATGTACCACATGGGATGGAAATTTATCCAGTACTTCATGACACATGTTTCAGTTGTGACATTGGTTCACCCTTGTTTATTTCTGTTGAGTTTTACACTCCTGAAGGGGCAGACTATGAACCTATCATGCTAGCATTGGAGGAGTAGTTTTTGATGTATTTCCTTGGTGTCATCAATGGAGAAGGAGAAGAAACACATCTCTTACCCTACCAGTTGCTTGAGGACAAGCAACATTTTGAGGGGGAGGACTGTAATGTCCCTACTTAGCCTTAGCTAAGAGGAGACATTAAATTTTGATTTAATATATGTTTTATGAACAAATGAATAAAAGGAGGACATGTAAAAATCCTAATAAATCAATTCCCATGTGAAAAAAGAAAAATCTGGGCTATGTAAATAATCACTTGCAGGAGTGAAAGAGGGTTGAGCCAAATATTGGGTCCACCTTGACCAAATCAACTACGCTCTCCAGGTTCAATGCATCTCCAAGAGGGACTGCACAGTTCTAGAAGGGAGCCTCTAATGTGAAAAGGACCAACTCATCCAAGTGGTTTAGAGTTTGTAAAGGCTATCTCATGTTATAAAAAGGAGGATAAGACACAAGAAGATGTTGTTGATGAATTATATTTCTGAAGTATTTGTCTGCTTAGACAAATACCATTCTTTTTTGTTTAGTGGAGGATTGTGATTGGAATTCCTGTTTAGGAGTTTCATCTCTTCCCTTGAGGATCATTGGAGGAGTTCTTTGCTGAAGTTGGCCACTATCTGGTTTGAGACCAAGCTCTATCTTTCATGGGCAGCGCTGGCCCATTGAGGGTTTTGCAGCTGCTATCTTTTGTTGCAAGTGGCATTTTAGATCTGCTTAGATCTAGTTGTTTTTGAGAGGCTTTCTCTATTGGAGAGTGTTCTTCAGCCTCCAAGCAGTTATCTGATCTATATTTTATACCATATCTATAATTTTTATTCCATGTATTCAGTCTCCTTCACCCTCTGCACAGTTTCTACTCCACACTGCATTATTTTGTGAGAGGGATTTGTTATTTCAGTTTGCTATCAGTTTGGAGGAAGATCTCTTAGTGTTAGGCTTGCCTTCCCTTGGTGATGCGTGGATTGGTTTTCTGATCCATGTCTCTATAGATCTGATATATTTCAGAAATAAAAGTTATCTTCAGAAATTTCTGGGTTTTCTGCAACACAATATATTGTAATTCAGATCTACAGCTTAATATGCAATATTTTGATGTAATTCCAATTAGATCTTGTTCTTAAAGTATTTTAGCTTCCATATCTGTATTAGATATGAATTTCATCCATATATCTATCATAGATCTGAAATTTAATTTACAGCAGCTGAACCATCTAGAAAATAACGCTGTCTATGTATTTCTGTAGTTTATTTCTAGTTGCAGCTCTAATTTCTGAAGGGATCTTGCCCTAGTTTTTTTTGTAATCAGATGAAAAGGTAATAAAATCATATTTAAATCTTATTTACTGTTATATGACTGAAGTATCATATCTTTGGCTGTCCTCCTCTGATTTTCAGTCAAATCTGCGCAATTCTAGTAGTTGGGGTTTTCACTTTGCAGCAGTCTCTTTCTTTGGCTGATTTCTAGCTAGTCTTGTTTCCGGGAGATCTGTTTAATGTGATTAAACTTATTTGTTTCTACTAAAATTTCATATATATGTAACATACAGCTTTAATGAGGGTATCCCAGCACTGATCTACATTTTCCTTGCTCAGATTTTCTTATAGAGCATTTTCATTGAAGGCCTTGTTGAGATTCCTAAATTGTGATTATTCCAAGTTCTATAGGTAGAGTCTGCAGTTGGCCAGGTAGCCTCTAGTTATCACTCTCTTTTCATAGGTGACATAACTATTAAATTCCTCTCTATTCCATCTCTAACATAGAATCTTGAGAATCCCCAAAAAGGAACATTACATCAAGGATCTGCGTCAAAAAGGGAAGTTGCTGGAGACACACATGAAACCATGGGTTGTGAAGGCTCTTCAACTTTTGCATACATTGGACACTACATTGAAGGATATTCAGAAAATACATAAAAGCATTGAGCTAGCCACTAAAGGGCCTCCAATTGAGAAGTTGGTTTTTCAAGTGCAGGGAGCTGCTGTGCAGAGTCTGGAAATGGTGCTCCCTCTCAAATATTTTTTTAAAGTGCTCCAAGCCAAGCTAAAGGAATAGGCACCTATGTGACTCGGGACGAGTCACATGTTTGTGTTGGGGGCCTATTAGAGCAGGGTCCCCTGAGGTACACTTTTTGGTATATTTTTGTATACTTTTTGTATATTCGCATTGCATGAGTGAATCAAGGGGCTATGGGGCAGGTTAAAGTCCCTATTTTTTATGTAAAAGGGTTTACGGGTAAAAATATAGGCCTCAAACCATGGTTTGATACCATAGTATCTATACGCTAGAATTATATTAATAGATATATCAAGTCGAAGGAAGTACTTAACTTGATGTGATGTTATGATCTAAATTTTTATGCATCTGTAATAATTTTGTAAGGGTTTCTATCTGGATTGGGTAGAAAGGCTCCTGTTGGCTGTGTGCACTGAGACCTAGTTCTCATTGTGTGCAGAATCCACTGGATGTGTGCATCGAAGGGTAAAGTGTAAGGGTAAAGTCTAATGTACTGAAGTGAGTTGAATTTTTATAAGGACTTATTTTGGTAGAAAGCGTTATGTTATCTCTGTATGTTATTTATTTACTGTTCTATCTAAGTTTCTTTAATTTTTTTATGGTTACTTGTATCTGTGTAGAGACATCTGTTAGTTATGCATGAATTTATATTGATTGTTGATGACTCTACTTAAGTGATTATGCATTGTTTATTTATGGAACTGGTTCTCTTATGATACATCTACGACACAATGATTTGTAATTCTGAATTGTGATATGATAAAGTATTATTCTATATTACACACATCTATTTATGATCGATATAAGTCTGCAATCAATATGCTTAGGGCCAGTACATTATTTTCTTTCTCAGGGTGCAGAAACCTGGTTCCAATAGTCCCGCATACTGCTTCGGGTGAGACTTTGATCTGCGTAAGTAGGTCACTACTGAAATGGCCAGTATTTGGAGGGTTTTTTGTTTGCACAATACAATTTGAACCTTGGTCAGGACCCCTCAAGCCAAAAACCTACAACACTTGAAAACATTGTTTTAGAGATGCAGAAAGTTTGGCACATCTTCGAACCCAAAGAAGAGCCTTTTTGGTATGGAATAAGGAAATTTTTGGGCCATATCATATCAAAATATGGTATTCGGATAGATCCTTCAAGGATTGAAACAATTCATACCTTGGACTATTCTAGGAGCAAGAAGGAAATCTAGTCATTCAATGGAAAAATCAAATTTTTAAGAAGGCTTGTTCCCAATCTTGCTGACCATTTGAGGCAAATTACTAACATGCTAAAGAAAGATAGTGAAGTTAAATAGTTTGAAGAGGCAAAGAAGTCATTCAATCAAGTTAAATTGGCTTTATCTCATGCTCCTATTCTTATTAGTATAGATTACACACTTGATTTCATCATTTTTTTATTTTCCTCAGACCATACTCTAGCTGATGTCCTTTTGCAATAGAAAAATTAGAACACAGAGTAACCGATCACCTTTTTCATTAGAATGCAACCTTGAAGTACAATATCATTGAGAAACATGCCTTGGAATTAGTCAAAGCATTAAAGGACTTATGTTTTTATATTTTCCACTCTCACGTCATTGCATATGTCCCAAACGCTTCTATCAAATATGTGCTCACACAGAATGATCCTGAAGGGCAGCGTGGCAACTGGATCACTGCTATGTTGGCGTATGACTTGGAATCAAGCCTACAAAGTTGATCAAGGTAAAAGGCTTCGAAAAGCTTATGGAAGACTCAAATCTACATGATTTGGATATTAATTCTATTGCTGCATTATCTGAGGAGCAAGAGGCCGAAGTATTACTTGAAATATCTGAAATTTTTTCATCACCATGGTATGCAAATATTGTTCATGTTTTTAAACACTTGAATCTTTATCCCGACTTTCCTAGTAATAAAGTTATATCTTTGAAGTTGAAATCTCTCAATTATTGCATCCTTAATAATGTATTGTATTGGAAATATTCAGGTGGAGTATTGTTGAATTTTTTGGTTGAAGGAGAAGTTGAAAAAGTGATTAGTGACTTACATAAAGGCAACTGTGGCGGTCATATTTATTGGAAGACTACAACAAAAAAAATCTTGAGGGTGGGTTACTATTGGCCAAGTCTATTCTATGATGTCTATAAAACAGTCATGAGCTGTCATGAATGCCAAATATTTCAAGGGAAGAGAAATATTTTTCCTTTTCCCTTGAAACCAATTGAAGTGCAAGCACCATTTCAGCAATGGGACTTGACTTCAATTGCGAAATCCGTCCTCCATAATCAGCCCAGCATAAGTGGATACTCACTTCACTAATTACTTCACTAAATGGATTGAAGCCATCCCCACGAAGCCGCCTTTAATTCTAAGAATATTATTGAATTTTGTGATAAGTATCACATTAGGCTTGGTCATTATAAAACATACTATCCTCAAGACAATAGGTGTTTCGGGGAAATATCACCCTAGAGGTTGGTTGGGATACAACCTCCACAGAGAAGGGGCATGCTACTTCACAGAGACTCACACAACCATGCACGTTTAGAAAAACTAAATAGAGCAGAATGAGAAGGTTACCCGTAGGTCCTACGGTTGAAGAAGATCCCGCAGGGTTCAAACCCCCAGCAACCGTCCTTCCTTCTTAACCTGAAATACAAGAAGAAACGAGCACAAAGGACAGGTTGTACAGCATATATCTACTCTAAATGTTAGTGAGATTCATATAAAAAATTAAATAAATCATAATGAATGCTTGTATAACAAATATTCTCATACATAAAAGCATACACTAACACGTTTATTTCGGGAACAGCATGATACTTCTGTATTATAAATAGTATGTACAAAAGTAATCAAGTGGAGAGATCACACAATCCTTCAAAGGCCTTAGCAGAGCCAAAAAGAGTGATCAGGATAGTCCAAGTATTTACTCATGCTAGACTCCTTCAGCTAATTTACACTCACGAGATGACATATAAAGGATGTGTATCCAAGGAAACAAGGGTTTCCTACAATGAAGTAAGGAAAGTGCAGAAACCACAGTCTGATTGGATAGGGAATACCAACAGAGTATAATATCAATAATTCTCTCTCTCCCTTAGGCCATACACATGAGGGGTTTTTATAGTCCCTCCAAGTAGTTTCAACAGTTGGAAACAGTTGGCCACGTGCTGGGGTGGTTGAACTACCTGAGTAACCATCAACCTAGCCCGAAAATAGGGAATAATTATATATATTTTTAATCATTTTAATATCAGCAGGAAAAGTCTAGCTGTACTAGCGTATACACGTGGAAAAACACGGGCATAGTCGCGTATGAAGGATTTTCCACTGTTTTTAAGTGAATTTGTCCAAGTCTGTAGGAATGGGTGCCCATAAACCCATGTAGCAATCATGAATCATGTCAAGGTGAGAAATGATGCTATAACAGATGCCCCCTAATATATGAGGTCAGAAGGGGTACATGATGGCCGAAATGTATTATGCACATAGAAAGAACTTCGTAAGGACAAGAGAGGACTTCACCAGATTTCAGCCTGCCAAAAACCAATGAAAGAAACCAGAGAGTCAACTCATGCTGAGGCGGGCATACCCATGCTCAGTCAAAAATACATCATATAGAAAGTAGTGAATAGATCCAACATGTATACAAGTAGAACTGAACTGTAAATACATAGTGAATCATCTGAGCAGGGCCTGGAAATACAAGTCTGAATCAATGTCCAAATATCACATATAGAAAGCTAATCAAAGATGGTGCAACTGGATGTCTGATCATAGAAGTAACTGAATCTCCAAGTACCGGATCATAAGAGGTGGATCAAACGGTACAATCACGCAACTCGGGAGCCAACATATAGGATGCTGCTGTACTGAACTGCAACATATAAGGGTGGACGGCATCACTGGAAGAAACTAAGGACTATCAAAAGTGAACCGAAGAATGCTGATGCAACCCGAGGTCTTCATCGATCACTATGACACAATTCTACACAATGGGAATAAATGAGCTAAAGTCGACCATGTGAGAAATCGTTGGATTACCGGGCAATGATGTATCCTGTTAACCAACGTGAGACAACCCACCGATAATGATAATGAGTGTCAAGGTGCCCCAATACAATCTGACAAGTGCGAATGAATGAGTTGAAGTCGAACACTTGAAAGAATCTACCAATCAGGAGGCAATGATGAATCCCCACTGTCGATAGCGAAGAGTCTACCACTGATGACTGCAAACCCTAAGGTACTGACAAAGAGACTCTAGACCTTATTCCCAGAGCAATGAGTCGGAGTCAATGGGAAAAGATCTGCTGGAAGGAAGGCATTAAGGCATCCCACATCAGTCCAGCGCGAGTGTAACCCGCAGGCCAAGATTTGGAAGGAATCGGACGAAGTAGAGTGATGGAACCAAAACCAAAGTACGTTTCCAACGTGCACAAGATGAAGCTAGCGCACGGAAGAAACCCTCTGAACCAACCAATAATGAAAGCTGACACAGAGGCGAGAAATCCACCGATAAGGTCAAATGGAAATCAAGGTACTGCACGAATCCCAAGTGTGATAATGTGTGCTGACGTTGAACACAGGGGAAACCACTCAGTCAAAGACCCATGATGATGATCAAATGCTGAGCACGAGGTCACCTATCAATGATGGAAATAGGCCCAAGGTGCGGCTCTAGGTTTGCTCTCAGAGCAATGTGTCGTAGTCAATAAGAGACAAACCCGCCGGCAAGAAGTCAATGGGGACCTTCTCAAACCAGCACGAGCAGAAGACCAAAACATCTGATGTGATAGAACATGATACTGACAAGACCGAGAAGGCCGACTGAATAATGAGTCAAGAGACACCGCAGAATGGCCGACTCAGGCTAGACTTCCCTTGAACAAAAGCACGACTCTGTGATGACCATGGCAGTAAAAAGTGACACTGTATAAGTCTGTCTTGCAGGAGGCAAAACAAACTCTCCATATGATTGGAAGAGATAACCAGCCGGGGGAGAACTGACAAGTGAAACATGGTAAAGGCTGAACCTAGGTCAAACTAGAACCATCCCAAATGAAGGAAATATATATAAGTATATGTGCTTTGTTCAAGGGCGACAAACTGACTCTGTACTGCCATCAAAATAACGAAGATACATCCCGTTCCCGCTCTTTTTGTTATATTTGATTTTTTGTCTTTTTCATATAATAAGCCTGAAAAAGAATAAAAGAATGCTATGGTACAATGGATAGAACGAGTATCAAGAAAGCAGATGCACTAGTTCCTGGGATTGGAACAATCCTATGCTCAATGCAAGGTGGCGGAAACTGGTTAGTGATACTCAGAGGAACGTTCCATCCATGGGTACAAAGGTGTCAAGTCGTGATAGCTAAGTGCATGCAATGGTTAACTTGTACAAAAAGTCAAGGTCAAAAGTTGGCTTAAACATCGAGTCCAAATGAAGCTGGCTAAAGGCCAAGATAAACAAGTAGCCAATATGCAATGCAGTAATACAACTTAAACGACACCAGGGAGCCTCTAGGGTAAAAGCCAGAAAAATGATAAGTGATGAAGAAGAAGAATGAAGCTTCAACACATAAGACATGACGGGACTAAAGAGGACTCCTGAGCCTACATAAAAAGAAGCATGGGCAACAAGTGATAGCGAGGAACTAAATAGGAAGCCCATGTAAAGGAAGGCTCTACCATCAAGTCATGATTAAATAATCGGCGAGTGAAATGGGTGTAATACTCATGACCTGATGGGATTGACCCTAAGGCAAGTGATCAGTATGAAGGCTAGTATGCAAGATGCATCGGAAAGTGATTCCCCAACCTATATGCCAGTGAAGATCATATACCTGCCGTGACGAGTTGGAAATCATGGATCAAAAACTGAGAAAAATCTCAAAATCGTCAAAATGTACCTGAAAACATACCAAACTGGGCACTTCCAAGCAATCGAGTTATACAGCATAAGATAGATCGAAAAAATAAGCATAAGGAAATTTTGCGAAAATTTTCAATTTTTTAGCCATAAATAGACAAATTACCTCTCATTTGGTTCATTATTGCATAGTTGATTTGGAAAAAGTGCTCTGGAGCTAAAAACTTCTTTCGTCAAATCAAGAACAACCGACCGTCGAAATTCAGCGAAACTTTAGGTAGGCTCCTTAATCATCCTGTTTATTCATTTTATCCATTTGGAAATTAAAATTAAGTGATTTTTTGCTTTAAAACCCTTGCTAAAAAATGCGTATCTGCGCATACGCGGGTTTAATGAAGGCAAGTCACGTATACATGCGACTGTGCACAGGAAAAGTCGCGTATGCGCAGGTCCTATTGCAAAAAAGCGTGGCTAATGCAAAATTTGATGAAATTTTTCAGGGTGACCATCTCATGGAGGGAATGTGAGCACAGCGCAGTAGACCAAGAGGTCATGCAGGACCGCGCATCACAAAACATCCTCCGAAATTGCGGATTGTTGAAATTCTTTAAAATGCCCAATATGAAAAGTAATGTGCGGTTGCTTGAAATGCTCGTAAATTACTGGGAACCAGATCAGGATTGCTTCATAATTGATTAGATGCCACTACGCATTGAAGTGGAGGATATATATTTCATCACTGGACTCTCCAGGAGGGGAGAACCAGTAGACCTGCACGGAAAACCCCTGGGAGGGTTAACCGTGGAAGATTATGTCCACGTATATTGCGTAGATAATTCCAAAAAGGTTGGAATGCAGATTGCAATTAGAGATATCAGGGATTTGCACATGAAGATCCTCCTTTTCACCATCAGCAGAGTGGCAGGATTTGCCTCACTACATCAGGCGTCCAGGACGCAAATGAGTATAGTTGTAGAGGGTTTGACTCATGTTTACGATTGGTGCACAGCCCTACTACTGAACATGAAACAACAGCTGACTTCTATTCGCCAAGTAAAGACCAAACACTTTGGCTATGTTACCATTTTGACACATTCTTCTTTGAGAGGATTCCAGCTTTGAGACCCAGAGTGATCTCGACTATCAGCAGCCCGCGGGACCGAAGAATCGCCCGTTGGGTAGACATGATGAAGAGACTGGGGGGCAGCGAAGTACCCCGGACCACGTGGGATGATGAGTTCTTCCTGTGGTGGGGAGAACAGATCATCGCAGTGGACGACTATCCCTATGCCGGGATGGATTTCCGAGGAGATCCAGATCTAGTACTTCCACCTGGCACAGCATGGGGAGCAGTCGGTAAGTTTTGCAAAAAAAAATTTGACTTATATGATTTTTTGAATTTTTTCAAATATGTATGAAAAAATGAAAACAAACATGTTTTTGATTGGATTCATAGTGACTGACAATTAAAAATGATCATGTTTCAGATGTTGGACCAGTTCGTCCTGAGGGCCTACCGCGCCATAAGCGCTGCAGAGGTGAGGCACAGACAGTGGATTCCGACAGGACTCTCCAGGCCGTGTAGAGAAACTTGGAGGGACTGACCCGCCAAATCCCTATGGCTGTCGTGGAGGACTTGCCGGAAGCCGTCCAGAGACAGGTTGTAGGAGTACCCCGGGACTGGGTTAGATTATTCCACCGAGTGGCCACTGCAGTTATGTTCTATAGGAACACGACTTCTGGGCAGGGTCCTCAGGAGTAGACAGATTTTATATATTAGATGACTGTATATTCTTTTTTGAGACTGAACATGATGGGGCATAAGCCCAAGTTTTGTACGAGATTATGGATCCAAATTTTGTAAAGTTTTTTGACACTCCGATGATATATATACAGTGATATTTGATGAGATGTGATAAATGTATCAAATGTATGATGTTTTTGATGATTAAAATTTATTGTATTGAATGATTAATATGCCAATCTAATGCTTGATTAGCTAATGAGTCAGCAAACCAATTGTCAGCTCGAGGAATATGAATGAATGTTAAAAATTGAAATGACCTTTGTAACAAACGTACCCTCAAGAACAATCGTAATAAAAATGGATCTCGTACCTGATAAGTGTTGTTCAACTGCGACACCACCAGCTGGGAGTCCAAGAAAACTACCAACGAATCAACACCCAAAGATATTGCCTCCGAGAGTAGATGAATGACTGCAGTGTATTCTGCTACATTATTGGAAGCAAGACCAATGCAAACTCCTCTTGATACCAACAGCTGTCCGGAAGGATAATGAAGCACCCAAGCCGCGGAAGCTAAGTTCCGGGTGTGTCTACTAGCACCATCGGTGAAACCAAAATGACTCATGACATCCAACACAACCTGCCAAAGCAGATCAAAAACATCACCACCTCATCAAAAATCGAAAATCAAACAGATATGTACAAAGAAAAAAACTACTATATACAAAGCAAAATGCCAGGCCAAAGCCTAGGCATAATACTTCTTCAAATAGAGCCCATTTCGGGGCTCCGGCAACTCGTTCCCTTCGAAGTCAACCAAGGTATATGCTCCTTTCTTAAGGACTTTTTTAACGATATAGGGGCCATACCACATCGATTTAAACTTTCCTTCCCCCAAGGCATCTTTTTCTTGGGCATAGACCAAAACAAGGTCACCTTCCGAAAAGACCCTAGGCTTGACCGCCTTATCGTACTGAACATTTACTCGGTTTTTATGCGCTTCATTCATCGTGGTGGCATCCCGACGCTGCTCATTGAGATGTTCCAGATGAAGAAGCCGTTCTGCCAGACTGGAAGTGTCAGGAAGAAGCTCAACAACTAATTTAAGGGAAGGAATCTCGCATTCAATGGGAAATACAGATTCCACCCCGTGGACTAACTGAAATGGAGTAAAGCCAGTTGCATTTTTCATTGACGTCCTGTATGCCCAAAGTGCAGGATATAGCATAATATGCCAGTTGGATCTATGTTTATCAATTGTCCTCTGAAGAATTGTCTTCAAGGATTTATTCACGGCTTCCACTTGCCCATTGGCCTGAGGATAATATGGAGATGAATGCTCCTGCCGGAAACCCAATTTGAGAGCCAACTCAACCATCATACTATTCTGAAAATGACTGCCATGGTCAGTGACAATCTCTCTAGGTATACCAAAACGAGCGATAACTTGGTTGAAAAGGAACAAAGTTGCAGTCTCACCATCGTTCCCAAAAGTAGGCATAGCCTCGACCCACTTCGTAAAGTAGTCTACTGCTACGATAATGTACTTGTGACCTTTTTCCGAAGGCGGGTTACAAGTAGTATAATCCATACCCCACTTTGTGAAGGGTCCGACAGTAACGACTGGAAAAAGCGGAGCTGGATGAGCGCGCATTTTTCGAGTATACACCTGACAAGGATGACACTTCTTGACCAATTCAATACAATCTTTGAAAATCGAGGGCCAGAAGTAGCCAGCACGCAAAATCTTTTGGGCTATAGCAAGCCCTGATAAATGACCCCCACAAGCTCCACCGTGAGAATCATTGAGCACAGCCTCAGCTTCTTCGAAAGTTAAGCAGCGTCTTAGGATTGAATCAACCCCTCGACGGTACAAAGCATCACCAATAATCAGATAATTCTTGGCCAAGTGACGCAGCTTACGATGCTCATCTTTCGAAAAAGAAGAGGGAAACTTCGCAGTCTGGAGATACACAATGATATCCCCATACCAAGGATCCTGTGGAGAGATCAGAAACAAGTGTTCGTCCGGAAAAGACTCATCATAGATCATCTCCTCTCCACAAGGCAACTCGGAGATCAATTCCACAAAGACTAATGACTTCTTGGATTTGGCAGACATGAACTCGAGATCAAATTCTTGTAAAATTACAATCCATCTATTATATTTTCCCCCAATCACTCGCCTGCTGAGGACAAACTGAAATGGATTGGCAACTGCCAAGACATAAGTTTTGCGAAGAATAATGTAATGTCGGAGTCGCTGCACAGCATGAACTGCTGCTAAGGCTAACTTTTCTATCGGGGTGTATCGAAGTTCAGGTCCTACCAGTCCTCGACTAAGGTAGTAAATAACATGCTCAATAAGAGCATCATCCTCCTGAACCAGAACCATACCAATGGTAGATTCTACTGTAGCCAGATACAAAAGAAAATCTCTGCTATAATCGGGTGGACTCAGTAAAGGAGCAGAGGTCAATGCCTTTTTCAAGGCATCGAATGAGCATTGAGCGTAGTCGTCCCAAAGAAAAGGAACTCCTTTCTTCAACAATCTCATATATCCCTTTGTAATCTCAGCATAGTTGACGATAAACCTCCGAAGAAAATTAGACTTCCCTTGGAGACTTTGAAGCTGACGAATTGAAGACGGGGGAGGCAACCAAAGTATTGCCTCAACCTTGAAGGGATCTACCCTTATCCCTTCCCTAGACACAATAAATCTCAACAGCCGACCGGATGTAACCGCGAAAACGCACTTGTTCGGATTCAATCAAATTTTATAAAAATGACATCTTTCAAATATTTGCCGGAGGTGACCTGGATGATCCATCCTCTTTCGAGAATGAGCAGCTAAATCATCTAAGTATGCCTCAATAATCTTCTTGATGTCGTGGAAGGCGTAAGACATGGCCCGCTGAAAGGTAGCCCCAGCGTTTTTAAGACCAAAAGGAATTTTCTTATATGCAAACGTACCCCAGGGACAAATAAATGCGGTCTTATGTTGATCTTCTGGACGGATAGTAATTTGATTATAACCAGAAAAACCGTTCATGAAGGAGAAAATCTCGTTACCGGCACACTCGTCGATAATCTGATCGATGAAAGGTGTGGGGTAATTATCTTTAGGACACGCCTTATTCAGGTCTCTGAAATCGATGCACACTCGAATCGTTCCTTGCTTTTTATCTACCGAAACGGGGTTTGAAACCCATTCAGTCAGAGGAACTGGGAAAATGAATCCCGCCTTAAGCAGCTTTTCAACTTCAGCTTTGATAGCTGCTGCCTTCCTAGGATTAACCGGATGAAGTTTTTGCCTGACCGGCTTAGCGTTTTCATACGTCTTGATCTCATGCTGGACTATAGATGGGTCTATGCCAGGCATTTCCTCATAAGACCAAGCAAATACATCCCTATACTCTTTGAAGAGCTCGGTATATATTTGAACCTCTTCACGGGAACATTCAGCTCCAATGAAGACATTCTCGACAATATTGGGATCCCTGGAAATGTTCACCGGGATAGTAGGAGAGATCACAGCCATGTTCCCTTCAGCATATACCTGTGTTGGTGCCAAAGGGCTCAAGACTGGGTGAACAGGACCAGGAGACTGAGGACTTGGAAAAATTGTTTCGACTTCGCTCAAGTCAGGTAGGAAGTAAGACCGATGATGCAAATCATCCCACTGTCTATCTATATCTGTCATCGCTTCTAGGATGGCCTCTTCAGATGGAAGAGTGGTATCTAGACAATCATGGGCAGAAGAAGAAGTAAGCGTCCAAGCCGGAGCCACATCACCATCCAACTCTTCCGGTGAAAGAGGAGCTAGAACAGATTCTGTAGTGTCAACAATAGACTGATATGCAATCTCAGCTGCAGAAATCAGAAATTACATTCCACCCACTTGACCTTCCACTAATGTGGCCGTAGGGGAAGGTAAGGTCCAAGGGTCCGAAAAATAATGAGTTCGAAAGAACTCTCTTCGAAGGGGAGCCTTGGAGGATGAAATAGCATTAATATGAACCTTAGGAGGAGGAAGATCGAAAGTACCCATCAAGGAAGAATACATTCCAACTCCTAGATTCTCAACAAGCGCCTTAGTATTATCCAACTTAGGAACAGATGAGTCAGAAGGCGCATCCAGGTCTACAGGAGGACAGTCCAGTTGATCCACTGTAACGATCCTCCCTTCATGGGGGAAACATACAATTCGAAATAGTGAGGATGCAATGGCATCCATCTCATAAATCCAGTTCCTCCCCAACAGAAGGTTGTAGTCCAAGGCTGCATCCACTACCTCAACCTCTATGTTAACGGTTTTTCCCCCAACACAAATGGGCAAAGCCGGGACAATACCATGGGGTCTGTGAGAATGACCATCGAACGCAGTAAGAACAGTGCTAGATGGAATATCTTTGGGAGATCCAAGTGTCTTCCAACACGTGAGAGACATCACGCATGTAGAAGCACCCTCATCAACAATCGTTCGAAAGATATTGCACTTCCGATACGACGATTTAATGTGAAAAGCCATGTGATGAGGAAGTCTCTTCTTAAAATTAGTCATATCAAAAGTAATCAGAAGAGAATTTTTCGGATCAATAGCCCCAATGGCAGTGAGCAAAGCACTGCGCTGAGCCGGACAAGACTGGAGTACCTCTAAAGCTAACATAGCACAAGGACTCTGCGCCAGATCTTCTACAATCGAGTAGTTCTGGGCAGCTCTCGCGTTCGGATTAATCATTGACCGCTTAGAGGATGCCTTCGGTATCCGAGGCATAGACTCAACAGTTGGCTTCGTGATGTGAAGCGGCTCAGTAGCATCAGGAACTTCCTTAGCTTTCGAAGATTCCTCTCCGCCATAATCATGGGATCTCGTAGCGACATCCACGTGAGCACTCATCATAAAGATGTTCGATGGAATTTCCCCTTCCTGGGTACCTCCAGAGGAAGCTCCAGGATTTTGGTTCGCGCCAACAACTAATTGTTGCCCTTGGGGAAAAGGGTTTGTTAGCACAGCCTAGGAACTAGAAGAACCCTGCTAGGATAATAGGCGCTGAGCATCCTGAATTTTAGGGAAAAGGTGTGTGAGATGGTCTCCAGCACAAAGTTTGCATGGAAACTTCACTTTCTTTTTCTCCTTTTGACCCTCACCAACACGCTCGTTGGTTTTATTTGCATTTCCCTTCCCATTCTTGCCCTTCTTCTTGTTATTTCGTCTCTTCTTCTTCCCATCGGATTGTTGATTTCCTTTGGGATCAAAAGCTTGGACAACATTTATGGACAAAGACTGGGAAGGTGATGAATCAGCAGGCACAGCCTGACCAGAAGGAGTAGATTGTAAAGACAACTGCTGTAGTTGAGAAAGCAGGCTAGTTGCACTACTATTTACTGATCCGACAAGCCCGTCACCATGCGGACCAGGTTTAGGTTTCAATAAATCCAATTTGGAGTGAGGAGAATTGGGCAAATACTTATAAAGCATCCCAGACTGAGAATAGATCAGTTCTAACTACTGGGCCCTAAAAATGGCCTGCTCCTCAGAAAATACCCCAGATAGGGATACATATTTTGAAATATCTGACTGTAGAGATTTCAAAAACCATTCGAGAAGGAATTCACCTGGAATATGAGCTTTGATAAGCCTCTTCCTTCTCCTCCATTCCTGAATGTGATCAGAAATGTGAGTTGCCTCATCCTGCTTAAAATTAGCTAGGAGTTCGGTCCCAGCCTCATATCTGACAGGAAACTGAAAATGGTTTAGAAATGTGACAACCAGTTCTCCAAATGTGGCAAAATTGCCCCTAGTGAGCTCAATATACCATTTGGCCGCATTTCCAGTTAGGGTGCGTTGAAATAATCTCAACCTGATCGAGTCATCGATCAGGGAGTTCGAAGAGCACGATAAGTGGAAAGTAGTGATGTGGTCCGCCGAATCCTCTCCATTATTACCTTCAAACTTTGGAATGTTTGAAGGAAGTTTGGTCGGGACCGGAGGCCACCCCGAACTATAACGAATCAGGTCATTAGTCAACTTTGACAAATCTGGAAAGTTTAACGTTTCCAGAAAAGGTAAGCGAGGCGGAGCCTGAGGATTCCATCCTTGATGGGATGGATTCCCAACATTCTGAAAAGAATAGCCTGGATTTGATGAGGCACCAGGCTGCCAGAAAGGACTCATAGAAAACGGAGAAGAACCTCCTCCCCACGCCGAGTTACCAAAACCCAGACCAGTTCCCCCCGCTGAAGTATTGATTGAAGAGGAAAGCCCCTGGTAGGGGTTCCACGCATTAGACAGAGGAGAAAAGGTCTGATAAGCACTCGATGAAGGGAAAGAAGCATTCCCTTTATGACCTGCGAAGAACTGATTCCCTGCCCCAGCCGTTGTAAACACAGGATTCCATCCCGTAAAAGTAGTCGAACTTTGCCCCCCAGACCAAGGGTTGAAACTCTGGGTCTGGGACGTAAACGGAAACGACCCTAAAGAAGGATTGGAACTAGGAATGTGTCCAGTCCCAAAGGGGAAACCCTGAAATGAAGCTGATCCACTAGCCATGTTAGACATGGGCGTAGATCCAGCTGCACCGGCGGAAAAGGAAAAAGAGGGATTTCCACTAATGGACATCCCTGAATAGAAGGGACCAGAATGAGAAGCATATGCTTGGGTGAACCCAGAGCCAAACATAGCAGCACTAGAAGCAATCGAAGATGAAGCAATAGTGCCCCCTGCCTCGACAGAAGTAGGGGTCTGAATGCCTGCAGCACTCACGGTAGAAACCGCGTTCCCAGTCGCGACCATCGAAAGATAAGAATGATACAGAAGATTCGGCGGTCTCTCAAACTCCGGTCCGATGTACTGAACAACAAATGGATAATCAGGAGGAAGAGGAGATGGACATGTAGCAAGAGGCTCAGGTATGTCTTCTATCTGAAAATCTTCTTCCTGAGGAAACAAAACTTGCGAGGTGAGCGGAACGCTCCTCTCGGGACCGACACCAAAATCAGCTACGAAACCTTCAGACCTTGGTGGAGGATCTCTCTCCACAGCGTCAGGCTCCACAGGGTGGTAACCACCTGCTAAATCGCTCCTACGCCTTCTCGAAGAAGGCTCTGGACTCTCGGGAGATAACCCCCGGATTCTCCTCGAACGTCAAGGCACTTGATCAGCCACTTTTATAGATTTATTAAATTAGACTCAAAAAGTGAAAAGCTAGGCAAGCTAGGAGCAAAGAGCACTCACTAAAATAAAAATCCCTGAGAAACATCAAGCAAACAGCCTCCAAGTATTTCCGCTCCGGGTGATGAGGACCGGACACCAAAATACAGGAAAGCGAAGTATAGGACCTCCCGAAAGCAGTCTGGGATGATTAGGGCCCAGAACAACTAGTGAAGGTATCAGAAACAGTTACGCCGACCTCCTAATGACAGCCTTTGCCGGCTCAAGCACCCAAGCTTCGCAAGGGCACCCCCCAGAAGTACTGCTGAAAGTGATGCGACGTCTGCCTCAGGTACCACGGGTATTCCCCCCCGCAGTCACCTGTGTGGAACCTAGGAGTGGCAACTATGGACACCAATCCATATCAGAAGCTGGGCGGAACAGTCTTGAGGTCAGATTCAGCCAATCGGAGAGGGGGTATCCCTCTTCTCAGCCTTCACTTCCCCTCGCACTTGACTCTCGGATGAGAGCTTTCCCAGTCCACCTCACGAAGTTGGATTTCTCTCAATTAATCAACTTCTATGTTTGTTTGAGCGGCCTTGGAGAGTTAACTCTCCACTCACCTATTCCAAGGCCCTACAACCTAGCTAGTTGGTGATTGACACTTAGAAAACTTGCTAGTTGATTTTAGATTAAATCGCTTATTTTATGGGCTGTTATATTAAGTCACAAGGATATGGAGATGAAACCAATGGTGTTTTTGACGCAAAAGAAATTAATAAAAACTTAACTACATGCAAATGCAGTTCTTTGTCTTTCGATGAAAAGTAATCTCTATACAGGTTCTACGAGATTAAAAATTTTATTTTTCTTTTCGAATAGCAAACTCACACTCTCAAAAACTAAGAAGCTAACTAAATGCTGAAATGCACCTAATGCAAATCACTACAAGCATGTAAATCCTAAGATGCAAATCTCTTAAAGCAGAGTGAAATTCCCAAAAAGTCCTTGAGTTTTAACTCATCTTTTGTTGTCCAGAAAGCTAATTCTTGAAAACAAGAACTCTTAAAATAAGGACACCAAAACACTTAAAAACAAGAAGAAGAAATCAAACGAGAACTCCTCCTCAAAAACAAGCCAAAAACTAAAGCAAGAAACTTCACAAAAGCTTCAAAAGTTGTAGCAAACGAAAATGAAAATGCAACAACAAAAGCAAATAACAAGTGAAAATGTTTTTTAAGCCTTTGCAATGCAAAAACAAAAAGCAAAGCAAATTTTTTTTGAGCTTTTTTTTTTTATAGGGAAAGAGCTCGAAAAGACTAAGCACAACTATCAAAATCCAAACCAAACGGGACCGAATTTCAAGCACAAACTTCAACAATGCTCCCAAAACTTATAAAGCTAACTCGTAGCAAGATCAATAAGAGCAAGAGAATACCAAAAACTCAGCTAATCAGCCTAGACAAATAGTGCAAACTCGCTGCAACAAAAACTCCAAAGAAGCAAGAAAAGTTCTTCTACAGTTGCAACAAAACCCTAGCCTATGGAACTCAAGAAAACCAATCAAAAACGAAGTAAAAATCGCAATGCGGAGCACAAAAAAAATATAGGAGCGAGTCAATGAGCAGAAGCGCTCTGTTCTGATAAAGCAGAACAACCAAGAATGCTCAGAAGGCGATCTTGGAACTCAATCCAGAAGTGCCAGCACCAGAAACAACACTTTGCCCAAAAGACTAGTTTTCACTCAAACGAAAGAGAGAAAAGACATGAAACCACTTCCTTCAAACTCCAATAAGTATAGAGACTCTATAGAAACAGGCCTCCACAGCCAGAAAGGACCAAAAGTCAATAAACCCAAAAATTCAAAATCTGCCTAGGTATACGCTACTTCACAGCTATGCAACCAGCGTGCATACGCGTCTGTGATAAGGGAAACTCACGTATACGCGGTTTCCTTCAGACAAACTAGCATGTATATGCGACTGTGTGCAAAAGAAGGCGCGTATGCAAAGGTAAATAATGAAAAAAAACAAAAAGAACAAGCCTGGAAAAGACACCAAGACTTCAGACTGACTGCAAGAAAATAAACTGGACTGCAAATGAAAGATAAAACTGTTGGCAACCTACCAAACAGCTGAAAAAACCCAACAGGAGAATCACAAGAATGTGATCCCCAGTGGAGTCGCCAGTTCTGTTTCGGGGAAATATCACCCTAGAGGTTGGTTGAGATACAACCTCCACAGAGCAGGGGCATGCTACTTCACAAAGACTCACACAACCATGCACGTTCAGAAAAACTAAATAGAGCAGAATGAAAAGGTTACCCGTAGGTCCTACGGTTGAAGAAGATCCTGCAGGGTTCAAACCCCCAACAATCGTCCTTCCTTCTTAACCTGAAATAAAAGAAGAAATGAGCACAAAGGACAGGTTGTACAGCATATATCTACTCTAAATGTTAGTGAGATTCATATAAAACATTAAATAAATCATAATGAATGCTTGTATAACAAATATTCTCATACATAAAAGCATACACTAACACGTTTATTTTGGGAACAGCATGATACTTCTATATTATAAATAGCATGTACAAAATTAATGAGTGGAGAGATCACCTGATCCTTCCAAGGCCTTCGCAGACCGTCGTCCGGATCCGTCCAGCCCTTGCCTCGCTAAGACTCCTTCCAAACTGGTGCATACAAGATAACATATAAAGGGATGTGTATCTCAAGGAAACAAGGGTTTCCTACAATGAACTGGGAAAGTGTAGGAGGCACAGGCAATCAAACTTGGATAGGGAATACCAACAGAGTATAATATCAATAATTCTCTCTCTCTTAGGCCATACACATGAGGGGCTTTTATACTCCCTCCAATTAGTTTCAACAGTTGGAAACAGTTGGCCACGTGCTGGGGTGGTTGAACTGCCTGAGTAACCATCAACCCAGCCCGAAAATAGGGAATTTTTATATATATTTTTAATCATTTTAATGGCATACACGGAAAAGTCTAGCTGGACTCGCGTATACACGGGGAAAAACACGGGCATAGTCGCGTATGGGGGATTTTACACTGTTTTTAAGTGAATTTGTCCAAGTCTATAGGAATGGGTGCCCAAAAGCCATGAAGCAATCATGAATCATATCAAGGTGAGAAATGATGCTATAACAATAGGTTGGCTGAATAATCAAATAAATCTTTAGTGAAAATAATCAAGAAGATGCTCCAAGAAAATAAGAGAAATTGGCACAAAAAGCTCACCAATGCTCTATGGGCGAACATAGTCATCACAAAGAGATCAATCAGCATGTCACGTTTCTTGCTTGTGTATGGTGTTGGCACAATGTTCACTACTTATTTAGCTATATCAGTGATGAAAATTTTGCAAGAGATCAACAATTAACCAAATGATATCCAACACAGAAAAAACCAAATGATTCATCTACAATAGTGAAGAGATGAAGTTTTCTGTCACACTTCAAAACTTCAAGAGAAAATCAATGATATTTATGATAAGAAGTTTTATAGGTAAATCTGGGCACCATTCCCAATGACCTGGTTAACTAGGCATCATCTCCAGGACCAATGATCAAGGGTCTATGATTCCTTATCATTTGAGTTGCTACATGCCCTAAGACAAGAAACAAGACAAATCAAGAAATACTTTCATCAAGAAAGGGTTTCCATGGATTGAAGCTTATTATATAACATATGAGAGCTCACCAACACATGCTTTAAGGGGCCTAAGTGTGTTTCATATGTAGGTAGCCCCATGCAAGGTTGCTCTACAAAGCACTTCCTAACATTCACAGGTGTGTTGGTCACATTGGGAGCAAAATTCTCATTGTTCCAGAATCTCCACTTGGCCATTGCCTTCTAGAAGAGTTTACATGTGTCAAGCTTCGGATCCAAGTGTCCATTTGACATCTTCATGATTGGAAACATGTATTTCCTATTTTTGGAAATTTATTGATTGCAAAACAACCTACACTTCATCTATAAATTGAGCACATATCTGAGTGCTTGAGGAGGAAGAATTTGAGTAGAGAAATAATGGAGAATTTTCAATTGAGAGCTAGATTTGTGAAGCTGTTGCTAGAGAGATTTATATTGAGATGAGGCTTGGGAACATTTTTGGAAGGTCACTTCAAAACAGTCACTAGGTTGTAACCTCTCCTTCTATCATCAATAAAGAGTAGTGCTTATTTTTCCCTATATGCATCTGTATTGGTTTTGATTTTCCATATTGTAAGATCTTAGTTGATGTATATGGTTTATGCTTTACTGATTTAGCTAAATAGCTTGAATAGATATCTATATTATTGAATCTTCTATTGTTTCAGTATTCTTTCTTGTAGGAAGCATTGAACTCACAAACCGCTTGAATTTGAAGCTGCAACGGAAGTGACAGAAGGAGCCATTTGGAAGCTACTGAACAAGTAAGCCTCCAATCCTCTTTGTGTATCTATTCTGAGTTAGGAGAAATAGTCATATATTCTTTCACTCGTTGTTCTAGACTAGCACCTTTCTAGGGAAACGTGATTTATCCGTAGATCACAATTTTGGCCCAAAAAATTGGCGACTTAGCTGGGGATAATTTCTCTTACTTCTAGGTGTTTTAGCCTTTGATTTTCTTTATTTATCCACCTAGTACCTGTTACACATAAATATTAAACTTTTTCAAAGCTTAATTTTCAAAGACAGTGAGTTAAATAGTAGCATTTCTCTCTGTTTACTGTGCCCAACGCACCCTTAGACTAGACATAGTTCTTTGCAGAGCATTGTCTCCCTTCCTAGACTGCATTGCATAGCACTGTATCCCCTTGGAGATTGTGTTGACTCCTGAAAGTAACCAAATTCCCTTGAATTTGACTTTGCAACTTGCTTCAGTTTTTTTTGTTGCTGTGTTATGAAAATTTTGATGCTCAATTGACCAATGAATCTATATACTTCTTCCTCCTTTGACTGAAAATTTGTTCAATTTTGTTTTAAAAAAGTTTTTCTTTATCATTGATGAGTTGATTTCAAAGTATTTTTTATGGTCACATTAAGAATCATTTTCTTTCAAAATAGGAAATTGTCATAAAATCTTCATTTCCTTGATAGGAGAAATTGTTGTTGAAATCCTCTTTTTTCCTTCAGAAGAGAAACTGTTGTTTGTATTCTTCATTTCTCGAAAGTAAAAGGCATTTGAATTATTGATCTAGTGCACCTAGTTTCTTTTCTGCATTCATAACATTAAGGAAACTAAAAAGAAAAACTTGCATTTGTATGTAGGATTGAGTGTTTTTTGCAAAAGGAACATTAGGAAATCTGCATTTAGTTTTTGATTCATTGATTTTGTTTTTTTTCATTTATTTGTTTGCTCATAAATTATTTTCTCTCTTCCCTTAGTAGCTAGGTTCTTCATTGAAAAAACTGAAAGTGAAATTTTGTTTATCGTTCTTACCTTGCATTTTAGAAATTTCATACACATCATCATGGTGAACCTTTGAAAGGGAAATTGTTAAGCAAGATCAACATAAAATGAATCTCAATTTACTTAACAATGCATTGGAACCATAACGATAAAATTTAGAATGTCTAGGCTAGAGACGTGTTTCGGCATCGTAAAACATAGCAGCTGTCGTTAACTTGTTTGTGATACATTCTGAGTGTTGATACCTCACTCCACGTATGTAAGTATATCGTAGCTCGTCCATGTACTTTCGGGTATATCAGGCAGTGTTATAGTACGATAAGTATAAAGGGGTGCTCTCACTGTGCGGTTTCACATCAGACAGTGCTAATACAGACTTGGGCCTCCACGTACCTTCAGGTATATTTGGGAGGACAAATTTTAGGTGTTATCCATCCATAGTGAACCGAGTCGGCCACCCTAAAATTGTGACACACCGAACACAACATTCGGGGAGATTACCTGCCCGTACTTCTTGGTTCACCAGGAGGTATTCTGCAGTTCACAGTTTCTTTGTAAACCCTTTTGCCTAGCATTACCCTCTTTTTGTTTATTTGTTTTTTGGATAAAATAAATCAACAATCATGGAAGAACAAAATCTTATTCCCTGTCATTCATGTAGATTTTCTTTAAAACCACCTTTACCACTGGAAGTAACTTCTGGTAGGCAAAGGCGATCATGATCTACCGAATAAAGTAAAATCCGTACCTCTGGTGAAACATCATCATTTAAACTAGAGTTAGCTCAAAATTTTCCACACATCTTAGTTTGTTTACTGTTGTCGAAATGGAGTCCTCACAGCTACTAATGGTCACAATCCATTCAATCATTGAGACCATACCTCATGGACCCGATGTTTTTAAACCACAAATTGATCCAGATCCTGTCTCTTCTTTACCAGAAAATCTGAATCCTAAAGTCGAACAACCAGAAGTTGTTCCTACCTTGGTCATCCAAAAAATTTCTGTAGCCACTGAAACTCCTATATCACATAGTCAACCGTCTGAAATATATTTTTGGACCTGACAGTGAAGTTCTTCCTCCTGGTTTAATTGTGATTGAAGAAATCCCACAAGACGATACACCTTTAGCTCCAACCCATTTTGGCGGGGGACCTTTACCTGTACTAGTCTTTTCCTCAATCATTTCCATCTAATTTTGTTGATCCTATTGCCATTCAATCTCCCATTGATTTTTGAGTGTATACATTTGGTAACACAACCATGTATGAACCAACATCTTCGGTTGGGTCTGCTGTTCCAATTACGTTATCTCCTACCCTCGCTACTCCTTCGATGTTCACAACCTCACCATAGTCATATTTGCACGGTGGCCCTTCAGTCCCAATAGGCTACAAATCATTTTCTGGCACTTTCTTTGGTGCATCTTCACGTTCATGGTCTTTTTCAATGTCATCATCTAGTATTTTAACTGGTAGTCCTATCGTTAGTACTAAACGACTTGATTCATTACACACATCATCAGGGCAATATCAAGTCGGTCATTTTGGGTCAATTCCTTTAAGTACCATATCAACTGGACTCCCAGCATTTGGAGAAAATAATTTTTTGTCTTATTATCCTCCTTATGCTGGGGGGAAACCTTTGGTCACCCAATATGACATTACTTCATTAGTTTTTGGTCAAACTAATGTTGACATGAATGTTTGTTAATGGTAGCCCACTCTGCATATCCAACCACAAACTGTTGCACTCATATCAGCTGGTTCAACCTGTTACACCCACTTCATTACCACTTGTTAATAAATCTATAACCCTATTAAAAAATAAAAATATTTTACATCGACCTTATCAGGCAGGTTCTTCGACTCAATATCATCAAATGTTGGGTCCACAAACTCAAAATCCTTTGGTTAATTTACAAGAAACTGTATCAAGGATCATTTATTCACAAGATGGTGTACCATTTTATGGGATTTCATAAACGAAACCTGGTTATACATATCAACCAAATCCAACTTATACTAATTTGGGTTTGGTGTAGGGTAGAATGCTTGAGTTGCTCGTTATCGTATATCCCTCTCAGGGCTTTCCGGTGCCCGAGGCAGACAGTAAGATTAGTTGTATAGTTCACAAAGATGGCATATGCATGTTCATAGTAACTTAAAACCACTTTATAGAAAAATATATAATATTACCTCTTTAATGATCTTGGATTCCTTTGGAGAGCACTAGGTAGCGAAGCAACAGTTATCCTTCACCAACTCCAAATCTAGGTCCTGCAATCAATTAAAGAACCCGTGTAATTTCTAACATAACATACATTTCCTATCAATTAAGCCAATATATAATAAACATTTAAGTTGTGCACATCTAATCCATTCATCTCAAGCTATATAAGTGATTAAATAATAATGACAATATCAACGCATAGAATGGACAAAACAGATATAGTTCTATTGGTTTATAAAAAGGAGGATTACAACCGTCGGCTGCACCAAGCCCTCCTCAGCCTTCCAATCTCTCTATCTCTCAATGTGGTGATGTCTTGATCAACAAGTTCTCAATGAACCTCTTTTATCTTTGACCTTCACACTACAACAATGATCTCTACTTCACAAGTATTCGAAAACTTGACAATCCTTTGACCTTGAACCAAGAGCCTTCAACTCCATTTTATAGGAGATGGAGAGGGAAATCATTGCCCTTATATTTCCACCATTTCTAAATAGAAAAAACCAAGATGTTTCCCCAACCTCCATGCTTTTGCCTTCTTTGAGAGTTCAGTTGTTTTTGGCAATGCCCAATAACAGATTAGTGCTTTGCAGTTTCTTTTTTGTATTGAATCTCTTGTGAGAAAAAGCTAGAGATTCAAATCATTCTCTGCAGGTTTTTCCCGTTTCAAACTTAAAACACAGGTAACACTTCCCTCTAGTGTAAACAGAGCGTTTCCCTAGCCACTAACGTGGCCTATTCACTGATCAACTGCGTTATAACGCTCTTGTGTTGTTATAGAGAGGTGTTACCTTGGCAGAAATAGGTTTAATTTAGGTCTTTGTATTCCTTCCATATTTGTCTTCTCCTATGAGCTGATGAGGAGGTATTTTGACCTGTAACAGTTGCCCCCTAAAGTGTGAGGTCAGAGACGAAGACGATGGCTGAAATACTTTACAATGTGTGTAGTAGAGATAAAGAGATTGAAAGACTGAGAAAAACCTGAAACAACAACATATGTCAAAAAATATAGTATCTGTCTTGAGTCGGGCATTCCCATACTCAGTAGCTTAAACAACATGATTTCTCTAGAATAGAGATATGAAGAATCTGTCCACCGATAAGCACTGTAGGAGTGTCTGTCATAATAGGATTAGGTTGAAGAAGCTATCTCCATAAACAATATTGCAACCTAGGGAAGGGAACACAACTTTAATGATGTAACCTTTTCCCCAAGGTCTTGACCGTCGATTCGCTTAAACTGCATATTCCTCAACATGTGAATGAAGGAGCTGTCGTCGAACATGTGAGAAATATTCTGATTACCAGTCGATAATGAAAATTGTTAACAGACGTGAAGGTGGCCACCGATAATGATGATGGTCCCTAAGATGCACAGTACAACCTAGCGAGTGTGAATAAAATGAGTTGAAGTCGAACACTCATAGAATCATTTGATCAGGAGCCATTGATGAAGACTCCTGAATAAACACAAGGCTACCTGCCACTGATCTCTACAAGTATCTGGGTACTGATGGGTTTCTGGATCAACTTCCTAGATAAGATGCTAAAGTCGATAGGAAGAGATCTGTTGAAAGGTAGGCGTTGAGGCATCCTACATCAGTCAACATGAAATGGAAACCAACTGATTTTATTTATGATTTAGATAATGAAGAGTAAATGGGGATGTCGGAAACTAAATAATTTCTATCATAATGAGCGGTTTGGTTGATAACAAGAGCAGTAGATAGCGAGATCTGCTTGAACAATAGAAGGCACTATAACAGGGTACTAGGCAGCCGAGGCTTAATCAACACCAAAGAGAGTGTTAGGATTTTACCGGTGTAGGGACACTGGGAGATGAAGGCTAATACTCATAGATGGTAGGGTTTGGCTAACTACGAAAGAGTTTTTTGGGAAGTGCCATGTTCAAGAATTTTTTTGCCAAATCAACCTTTTTGAAATGTAACAGAGGTAGTATCCATTTTGTACAAATTTTTCCCCGTCTGATTAATGTGTTGGGAAAAATACTGAGAGGGGGGTGAATCAGTATTTACTACATATTCAAAACTTTTTACTTTTTCACTCTCTAAAACCCATACGCTACTTTCCTTTAGTAAACTCGCGTATACACGCGGATATCCTTCATACAACTCGCGTATTAGCAGAGATCTAAATATGTAGATATTTATTAACTTAGTTCTTTGCAATATTCATTCATCTGATGTTAAGTTATCAGTAAACATGTGCAGTAACAACAGAATAAACCATCACACAAAGCATCACACATGAACACCGGGATTTTTAGGTGGAAACCCAAGTCGGGAGAAAACCACCGCTGCAGTTGCTCAACCTTCAATATTTTATTATAGAGAAAACATCTTACAACATATGTGCTGGTGCAGACTCCTACCAGCACGCAGGCACCCACCTGCGCTCGTTTACCAGCCTCTCCTGGAAGGGAGCTCCAACCCCCTGACTCGTTTACCGGCCTCTCCTGGAAGGGAGCTACGACCCCCTGATCTCGTTTACCAGCCTCTCCTGGAAGGGAGCTACAACCCCCTGACTGAAGGCTACAACCCTCAGCACCTCTATGGACCACGTTTCATCAATTTTCACACTAGATCCAAAGCTTCCTTTAGGACACCACTTGCAGGCCACATTTCATCATATTTTCAGACTGGACCCACTCCATACTTTTAAGCACAGTCAACCATGAAACAGATACATATAACTCACTGACAGATATCAGTAAACCAGTAGAACAGATCAGACATTTCTTACCACAGACTTCAGCAAACCCTAGTTTGCATACGTGATTTCCTTTCTCTGATGTCGCGTATATACGCACTTTCGTTCACATAAACCAGCGTATCCTTCTGTATATATTACAGATTCAATTTCATTGCGCATACGCGCTTTCTCTTCAGCGAAGCCGCGTATATATGCGCTTCCTCTATGACGAACTAGCGTATGGATCTTCAACCATTACAGAGCTATATACTTCTTCAGATCAGATATTCAGTTCAGATTCAACCCTTTACTTCAGACAGATGTTCGCCTCATCACAGATCTAATCACTCCATAAACAGATCTAGTAGATACAAATACATTTCAGATCTAGATCCCCTTCTTCATCATTTTCTTCATTGGTGCATCATAGATTCAGATCTATCATCAAGCCTTTACCCTTTCCATACAGATATACTTCACAGAGAAGTATTCATTCAAGCTCAGACATCTTGCACCCACACTCATGATTTTCATAATGAATTTCTTCTCTTTATATAGGTTTACCCTTTTTCAATACCATGAGCCCCTTTTTTCAATACCATGAGCCAAAACAATACCATGAGCCCAAAACTACATTACTTCCGATGGTATTCCTAGACGGGGTCTTTTAGACGAATCATTACCCAATACAATGGGTCAATACCATGGTGGTTACCCCTGGTTTTGCACTTTTTGAGCGCTTTTTCCCATACGCGACTTGGAACGTAATTTCCCACGTGCATACGCGACTTCTCCTAGGAAAATCCGCATATGCCTTGAGACATACTCTTTTTATCATAGATCTAACACAAACTGGATTTCTTTCTTCATTCCCTTCTGTACTCACTGTAGATACATCAGATTTACTTCATCAAGAACATATTCTATCAAGCACAACTTCATCAAGTAAGTTGCCATCTTCTTCATCAAGTGGGTTGCCATTCAATGACAACACTCAGCATTATGTTGCTAACTAACATCATTTCACATCAGATTTACGTCATTTACCAAGTCCATTAAGTCAATAATAACTTCATCAGGTGTATTGCCATCAAGGACAACACATGCCAACAATCTCATGTCTTCATCTTCATTCAGTGGGTTGCCATCAAGGACAACACTCTGCATCATATTGCCAACAATATCCCCCTTTGGACTTTATGGCAACCACGATGGTGTTTGGTTACCACAACAGATAGGTACATTAAGAAAACAATGACACCATGTCACTCTCTCCATTTTTTGACACCATTCTTTCTCTTCATTCAAACACCATGTCACTCTCCCCCTTTGACATCAAGGGAAAAGGGCGGATCAAAAACCAACATACTCTCCCCCTTTTCTCCTCATGTGGAAGAAGCGTTCTGCAGATCTGATATATACTGAAGTGACCAAGCTCCCCCTGAGATCATGTTGAATCTTCAAACATATTTTCCAATGAAGTACATGACTCTATGACATTCCTATCACCAATGACTCATACTTACATCAAAGATTCATCCAAGTGGATTTACATATGAGATTCAACTACCCAACCAAGTGGGTTTACACATTTCAACTCAGCTACCCAACCAAGTGGGTTTACAAAATTTGACTGAGCTACCCAACCAAGTGGGTTTACAATTTTGACAAGTCCTTACATGACTGAATATTACAATTTTACATCATGGGTCTCAACAAGACCTTTTCAACAAATTACAAGAATGACCATTTAAGACCAACACCAGAAAGTCCTCAAGAAAGAGAACATATTTCCGAACCACCATAATGCCAACAATGCATTATACTCAGCAATGTTACTGCTCCCCCTGAATCTGTGCATCCAAGCATCCCTTCCATATTACTAAGGCTCCCCCTTAGTTTGTGCATCCTGAACACTTTCACCAACAAATCATCAAGGCATCTTTATCAAAAATATTAGAAATAGCATTATGAGAACTGGAACACCACCAGAGATACCAAACAACACTGCAGTTGTGCTGAAGAGAGCTGACTCCAAACAGAAAATTGTCAGCAATCAGACATACGGGGTTTTCTGTGTATGAACTCGCGTATATACGCAACTGTGTTTCAGGAAATCCGCGTATCCAATGCCATCTTCTAAATTTATGCAGATTTGTTCTTTTGACTGGCAGAGACAACTCCAGCTTCAGTTTGTGAAATTCAAATGCTTCCCTGGAACATGTGAGGGCAAACAGATAGGACAATGGAATGTTTCCCTGGAATACAAATAGATAGAACAATGTATTTGTGTCTTCCAGCGTCATCTAACGTTGTAGCATGAGCACATTAGTAACCAAGCCTTCAGATTCTTTGTAGCATCAATACATTCTTACCAAGAGAAATTATCATACCAGAACACCATCTTCAAATATGTGTCAAGCATCCATGTGGTCCAATATCACCATGATCTTTAAGATTTATCATGAAATAGCATATGAAGGCAAAAGATCTCAACCATAGTAACAAGTTCTGCATGATCTATTCTTATCTCCGAATCATAAGACTTCCAACTCATCCATGTGTGAGCACAAAAGATACTTTTTACCAAACAAGGCTCAAAATATCATCATAATAAATCATGTACCAAGTCATCCTCATTTAAGCATGAGTATCACAATAACCAAGAGTAAGCAGTCATAGTGCCAACAATGCAATCATTAGTATTCAACCTGCTGCTCCCCCTGAACCAGTGCTTCTCCTTAACTTTCGCAACCTGAACACCTTCATCAACAAGTCATCAGCATCAATCTCTGTATGATCTGACCTTATCTTTGAATTATAAGATTTTCATCTCAGCAACGAATACTCTTCATCAATAAGCAAATAGGACTCATCCATAATCTTCAACATAAGTAACCAAGTATCATATCATCATTATTTAAAACTGAGAAATTAAGCTGATACAAGGTCAATAATACAGTTATTAACAATCAGACTGAAACTCCCACTGAACCTCTGCTCCAGATCTTCATCTATCATATAAAATCTCTTATCATCAATGCATACACGACTGTGTCTGCTGTAACTCGCGTGTATACGCGACTTGTGTTCATCAAACCTGCGTATGGAAAGTGAAGCATAGAATTTTATTTATTTTTTCACATTCCTTCATCTCCCCCTGAACTTGTACTTCCTATACCTGTCTTCTTTATATCAGATGCTCTATCAGAAATACATATAACCAGAATAATCAAATCAACCATGAGAGACATCATACATTTCTCCCCCTGTGACGATACATTACTAAATCTCATAATATATCCCACATCATTCCTGCAGTAAATAAGAAAAGTAAGCTTCAGAAGCGGATGACTGCAGTAGGGTTAGAATTCCCTACGTTTCTGATCGGTCCTCCATCTTTTTCCAGATTTGTTTGAACTTTCTATTTGTATGCTGGAAGTTATCCAAATTCTCATATCTGTTCAACCTGCATTCCTTTTCTACATGTCCATACTTGTTACAAGAATAACATCTCATGTGTCCAGAGAAATAAGCATAAGAATCATAATGAGTATTTCTAATCTTCCTTCTTTTACAATCAGCTGCTTTATGTCCATACTTGTTACATGAAAAACAATATCCCTTGAAGAAACCAGAGTACCTTTCTATGTAGGAATTGTTTGTTTGAGGCTGAAATGATTTGCTCCTGCAATTTGCTACAACATGCCCATAGTTATGACATTTAAAGCATTCAACATTATTGAGTGATTTCCTTTGATATTTCAGCATTGTTGGTTGACCTTTTGTCTCTTTCAACACTTCAGGTTTTACATTGACTTCCTCTGAATTTTTAGCACTTCCTTGTGAGCTAGATTCTCTTTTAACAGTTTCATGGAAACCAAGACCAATTTTGATAGCAGGAGACCTTTGATTACTCAGAATATTGTCCAAAATGTTAGTACTATCTTGAAACCTCAAAAGCTTAACCTTTTCTTCTAATTTACCTTTGAGAATGTTTACCTCAACCTCCAAGGCTTGACATTGCTTCGTCATGCTTTCTTCTTTCCTTCTTCCATCTTCTACTTGATCCTTCATATTTATAATTTCTTCTTTCAACCAATTTTCATTTTCTTCACATGTTTGTTGCAGCTCTTCATTCTTCTTATTTGATTTTTCCAGATCTTCTTTGAGAGAGATGATTTCTGCTTCAAGGCCTTCCTTTTCAAATGGTTGTAGAGGTTCCTCATTCTTCTTACTTGATGCTTCAAGATCTGCTTGCAGAGAGATGATTGCAGCTTCAAGTCCTTCATTCTTCTTGCTTTATTTTTTGAGATCTGCATTTAGATCGTTGATTTTTTCTTCTAGTTCTTTAATTCGATTAGATGCATAAGTATGGAACCTTTGATATTTGTCCACCTTTTCATTCAGCATTTCTATTTGTTTTTCCATTTGAGAGATCATCTCTTTGTTGATAGTTTCTTGCTTCTTAGATGAACTTTGTAGTTCTTCAACTTTAACCTTGATAGCTTCTTCTAGATCCACAACTTTACTTTCACTATCTTCACTATTGTTTGCACCAATAAGAGTATTCCAATGACCCAAATCACTATCTGATTCATCTTCTTCAATTTCTGCTATACAATTTTTCTGAGATTTCTTCTTGTTTCGAGTAGCCTTCTTCTTTTGCTTCTTTGCCATGAGTACTTTCAGATCATGGTCAGAATCTTCTTCATCTTCACTAGACACTTCATCATCATCTTCATTTGCATAATAACTCTTCCTCTTTTCAAATTGTTTACCTTTACCATGTTTTTCTCTATAAGGACATTTAGCAGCATAGTGACCAACTTTTCCACACTCAAAACATTTGAAGGGAAGCTTACCTTTGAATCTTCCAGTACCTAGTTGGAGTTTTCTCACGAAATTCGCTTCTTCTTCTTCGGATATATAGCTGGATTCTTTCAAAAATTCCTTTTCTTTTCCTCTTGCAGATACCTTAAAAGCAGCTTCTCTGATTTGGGAAGGACCTCCTTGTCTCATTTCAAAAGCAGTCAGAATACCATGTAATTGAACAATAGTAAGAGTTTACAGATCTTGCCTTTCTTCAATAGCTGAAACTTTAGAGTCAAATTTTGAAGTCAAGGATCTTAAGACCTTTTCCACCAGAGTAGTATCAGTTATGGTTTCACCCAAATTTCTCATTCAATTTACAATATCATCCAGACGAAGAAAGAAACTGGTAACACTTTCATCACTATGCATCTTCAAATTTTCATATTCAATTCTAAGAGTTTGGAGTTTTGCACTTTTTACCTTTGTATCTCCTTCATAACACAGAATGATTTTGTCCCATATTTCTTTTACTGAATGTAGCTACATCACTTTAGCAAATTCTGATTCAGACATGCTTCCTAATAAGACATTCACTGCTTTGGCATTGATTTCATACTTCTTCCTTTCTGCTGCATCAGTAGGAATACTTTCTTGGTATTGATAGCCTTCTTCCACGATTGCCCATACATCTGCACCAAGACTTTGCAGATATTCTTTTGTTCGTACCTTACAGAATATCAGATTGCTCCCAGTGAATAGAGGTGGATTTATAGACATCACTCCTTCTTGACTTCCCATTGCGATGTATCTCCTTCAAGCGATCAAGCTTCTGCAGATGAACCTCCTCTGATACCAATTGTTGGGAAAAATACTGAGAGGGGGGGGGGGTGAATCAGTATTTTCTGCATATTCAAAACGTTTTACTTTTTCACTCTCTAAAACCCATACGCTACTTTCCTTTAGTAAACTCGCGTATATACGCAGATATCCTTCATACAACTCGCGTATTAGTAGAGATCTAAATATGCAGATATTTATTAGCTTAGTTCTTTGCACTATTCAATCTTCTGATGTTAAGTTAACAGTAAACATGTGCAGTAACAACAGAATAAACCATCACACAAAGCATCACACATGAACACCAGGATTTTTTAGGTGGAAACCCAAGTCGGGAGAAAACCACCGTTGCAGTTGCTCAGCCTTCAATATTTTATTATAGAGAAAACATCTTACAACATATGTGCTGGCGCAGACTTGACCAGCACGCAGGCACCCACCTGCGCTCGTTTACCAGCCTCTCCCGGAAGGGAGCTCCAACCCCCTGACTCGTTTACCAGCCTCTCCTGGAAGGGAGCTACGACCCCCTGATCTCGTTTACCAGCCTCACCTGGAAGGGAGCTACAACCCCCTGACTGAAGGCTACAACCCTCAGCACCTCTATGGACCACGTTTCATTAATTTTCACACTGGATCCAAAGCTTCCTTTAAGACACCACTTGCAGGCCACATTTCATCATATTTTCATATTGGACCCTTTCCATACTTTTAAGCAAAGTCAACCATGAAACAGATACATATAACTCACTGACAGATATCAGTAAACCACTAGAACAGATCAGACATTTCTTACCATAGACTTCAGCAAACCCTAGTTTGCATACGCGCTTTCCTTTCTCTGATGTCGTGTATATACGCACTTCCGTTCACATAAACCAGCGTATACTTCTGTACATATTACAGATCCAATTTCATTGCGCATACGCGCTTTCTCTTCAGCGAAGCCGCGTATATACGCGCTTCCTCTGCGACGAACTAGCGTATGGATCTTCAACCATTACAGAGCTACATACTTCTTCAGATCAGATATTCAGTTCAGATTCAACCCTTTACTTCAGACAGATGTTCACCTCATCACAGATCTAATCACTCCATAAACAGATCTAGTAGATACAAATACATTTCAGATCTAGATCCCCTTCTTTATCATTTTCTTCATTGGTGCATCATAGATTCAGATCTATCATCAAGCCTTTACCCTTTCCATACAGATATACTTCACAGAGAAGTATTCATTCAAGCTCAGACATCTTGCACCCACACTCATGATTTGCACAATGAATTTCTTCTCTTTATATAGGTTTACCTTTTTTCAATACCATGAGCCCCTTTTTTCAATACCATGAGCCAAAACAATACCATGAGCCCAAAACTACATTACTTCCGATGGTATTCCTGGACGGGGTCTTTTAGACGAATCATTACCCAATACAATGGGTCAATACCATGGTGGTTACCCCTAGTTTTGCACTTTTTGAGCGCTTTTTCCCATACACAACTTATCCTAGGCAAATCCGCGTATGCCTTGAGACATACTCTTTTTATCATAGATATAGCACAAACTGAATTTCTTTCTTCATTCCCTTCTGTAGTCACTGTAGATACATCAGATTTACTTCATCAAGAACATATTCTATCAAGCACAAATTCATCAAGTAAGTTGCCATCTTCTTCATCAAGTGGGTTGCCATTCAATGACAACGCTCAGCATTATGTTGCTAACTAACATCATTTCACATCATATTTACATCATTTACCAAGTCCATTAAGTCAAGAACAACTTCATCAGGTGTATTGCCATCAAGGACAACACATGCCAACCATCTCATGTCTTCATCTTCATTCAGTGGGTTGCCATCAAGGACAACACTCTGCATCATATTGCCAACAATTAAGTTTAAAGAGTCCAGACGAGTAAACTCGGTGAATTTTTCATATTTAGAGAGTCTGAAAAATATCATAAAAGACAACTCCGTGCCCTGTCTGTTTAGGTTTAACGAGTCTAGACGAGTAAACTTGGTGAATTTTTGATATTTAGAGAGTCTGAAAAATATCATAAAAGACAACTCCGTGCCCCATCTGATTAGGTTTAACGAGTCTAGACGAGTAAACTCGGTGAATTTTTCATGTTTATAGAGTCTGGAAAATATCGTAAAAGACGACTCCATTGGGGTACCTTTGTCATGTCTTGATAATCAGGCACAGCAAAGCGATAATAGTAAGCCCAAAACAGTTCATTTTCCGTAAGTTAGTCCATCGAAGCCGGAAAAGTGAGAAATCTATGTTCGATGGACGTCTACCTCATTTTGTTATGAGTACGAGGAGACGGAGTAAACTCAATACTCTTTGTGAAATTTTAATGAGTCCAACAAAGAAAAACTCGGTGCCCTCCGTGGAATTTTAACGAGTCACGCGGAGAAAACTCGATTACCTCCGTGAAATTTTAACGAGTCATGCGGAGAAAAATCGGTTACTTTTTCGGTTTAAAGAGATTTGAAAAAGAGGAAAAGAATGGCTCCTTACTCTCTGTCATGGTAGTTTAACGAGCCCAACAAAGTCAACTCGGGGTTTTTTCAGTTTTATGAGTGAGAAAAAGGTTCCTAAAAAGAAAGCTCAGCGCTTCTTCATAGTTTTAACGAGTCTGAAGAAGAGAACTCTAGGTTTTTCGGATTAATGAGCAATAAAAATACTGTAAAAAGAATGTTCGATATCAACTTCGTATGAGTTTAACGAGTCCGAAGAAGGGAACTCAAGGTTTTTTGGAATAACGAGCAAGAAAAATACTCTAAAAAGAATGCTCGAGTAAACATGAGTATGTATGGATATGAATCTTGATCACTCATCAGAACATTAGTACCAAATCTCAAAAGTTGCGACACATGCGTAGCAAGAATTCACGACTTTTGCCGACTAGCTGTAAGAGATTCATGCCCCAGAATTGGCTATAAGAAGGTCGGAAGACCTTCATTTTCACTGTGTTGAGTGTTGTGAAGAAGCTCTGGGGTGAAAAGGGGTGAAATCTTCAGCTGACAATTACAGTCAATCCGGGCAACAGTTTTCCTTCTCGCGAGATCCAGGTAAGAGCTAAAACCTCCTGCTATCATTTAATTGTCTTTTTGTTACTTTTTTCTGGTTCAAAATTAGAATTTTGGGGCCCTAAAAAAATGCTTGCGCCTAATGCGGGCGATAAGTGTTACAACCGCATTAAACGCATAACCCATGAAGGGATGCTGCATTAGCTCACTCTGTTTTATACTATGGCCAACATTAGGTGCACAATGTTTTTTAGCAACTCATTTTTTACTGTTTTGAAGTGGTCCAGACAAGTTTTGATCAGTTGAAAACATTACATTTGCAGGTATTCAGCTGTTAATCATGAGTATCTGGTGAGAGAGAGAACATGAACGGGAAGAACGAGAGATGGTGATGGATGCTGCAAGCTTGATGGCTCTCTGCAGATGCGGATTGCTAAAATATGCCTGCTTAGAACTGATGAGGGGTCAAGAGGACCTCCTGAGGTGGCTAATCCAGCAATGGGACGAACGACACCATGTCTTTTGGATTGGGGGAAATGAGCTCTCAATCGAAAAGGATGATGTGTACTTTTTGACCGACCTATCATGTCGTGGGCCGAGGCCCAACTTGACGGGGTCTAGAGCTGACCCACGTTCCACTGCTGATCTGATTCGTGCGCATTGCATACGTGACACTCAGGCTATGACCAACTGGGTACCGATTTCCTAGGTGGCTTTGAGACCATTGAGGTCTATCTTATGGATGATTGTTCGCTTGGCAGGTGCCAAGATTCAGCATGTGGCCACCAAGGCCCAGGTGCTCCTAGCCTTGGACTGTATGCAGCCTCAGGTTTTTGACTAGTGTGATGGAGTTTTCCGTTGGGTCCGAGCAGAGCTTACCACATGTAAGACCCGTACCTAGAGAGAGTTTGGGTATGGTACACTAATTGTCTCTTTCGTACTGGAGCGGATACCATTGATGAGGCCCAGGATCGTTACAGTGCCATTAGGCCCACGGGAGCCAAGGCAGGCTCGGTGGGCCACTTTGCTTCTGCGGACTGGAGAGGGTCCCATCCGCCACTGTTTTGATGATGGATATTTTGATTGGCTAAACTCACAGATTATTATGATTGAGGATTATCCATATGCAGGGATGAACTTCACAGGTAATCCGGAATTAGTGCTGCCCCCTGGCACCCAGTGGGGGCTTGATGGTAAGAAGGAAATGATCAGTGTATTTCATGGAAGTACTTTGTTTTTTGTCTTTTAAATGTTTATGCAAAAAAATTTTGTTGAAAAAGGGTGAAAATTATGTTTTGACATGAAGCTTTTGTTTGCTTGACACAGATGTGGCACCTGTCTGGCCAGTTGGGGCCCCTTGCTATGCACAGTGAGAACTGCAGCTACCTGGGGCTGGTGCAGCAGAAGAGGATGCGAAAGCCACCGAGGATGATGATGCCTAGGTTTTACATGAACTCTCCAGAAACCTAGAGGGTTTGAGTATGGGCATACCACCCCTTCCTATGTGGGAGGTTCCAGTTCGTTTACAGTGGCATATTGTAGGTGTGCCGGAGAGATACCTGGTGCCTTTGAGGAGGATAGCCAGAGTATTTGTATGTTACCATGATCATCAGGCCTAGCTGGTAGAGCGGATATATTAGTGTCAGAGCGTGGCTTAGTGTATTCAAATTGTTGTAAAACACCCAAGTTTTGGAAGATTTTTTGATGTGACTATTTTACTGGACACGACATATATATATATATATATATATATATATATATACATATTTTTTGGTGATTTTTTTTTTTTTTTAATTTTTTATGTATTTTTCAATGGGATGAAAATATAATCATGTATAAATCTTTTATAATAAATGTAACAAATGCCAATATAACACATAGTTTGCCAAAGAATCGGCTAATGCATTAAATTCTCTAGGAACGTGCTCAAATGTAATTGTTTGAAATTGACGTTCTAAAAGTCACACCCTTAAAAAATAACGTAACAAGACTGGATGACGAACACGGTAATGATTGTTTAACTGCATAATGACAAGTTGAGAGTCTAACTTGACCACTAAATTGGAGATGTCATGAGATGCCACTTCTGTGAGGAGTTGGATCACTAACATGTACTCGGAAACATTATTGGTGGCACTACCCAGGAAGATTCCCCCGGAACCAAGAAGGTCTGACTCAAGAGTGTCGAGAACCCAAGTAGCTGAAGCAATGCATCTAGAGTGACAACTAGCACCGTCCGCATATCCGACGTATGATAAGGAGGGTGACGGCATCTGTGTGAAAGAAAAATATTATTCGTCAGAAAAAACACCTCGAAAACCAAAAAATATCCAGAAACATCAAAAAAGTAGGCAAAACTTATATACATAAAATTACAAAGAATATGCCTAGTGCGAAACTAGGCAAAATACTTCTTTAGATAGAGCCCATTGCGGGGTTCTGCGAGTGGAATTCCGTTACAGTCCTAAAGTTTGTAAGCCCCTTTTGAGAGGACTTTAGTGACGATGTAAGGACCAAGCCATAATGGTTGGAGTGTTCCTGCCCCCAAGAGGTCATTTTTTTTATCATAGAGCAGAACAAGATCACCATCTTGGAAAAAACGAGGCTTGACAGATTTGTCGTATTGAACTTTGACTCGGTGCTGGTGAGCTTCGAGTGATAGTGTAGCATCTCTATGAGTTTCGTCCAAATGATCGAGTGAGAGTAAGCGCTCTTCTGTGGCAGTGGTGCCAGGCAGGAGTTCAACGGCGAGTTTGAGTGATGGAATTTCGCACTCGATTGGAAGTACTACCTCCAGGCCGAATGCAAGTTGGAATGGCGTGAAACCTGTGGCAGTTTTGACTGACGTTCGGTATGCCCATAACGTGGAATACAATCTCCGATGCCATGTGGTTTTATGATTTCCGACCAATCGACGAATCATGGTTTTGAGGACGCCATTTACGGCTTCGACTTGACCATTAGCTTGAGGATAATAAGACGAAGAATGATCTTGACGGAAACCTAGCATGGATGTTAATTCGGCCATCATATTATTCTGGAAGTGGGATCCATGATCTGTGACAATAGATAGGGGCATGCCGAACTGACAGATTACCTAATTGAACAGGAAGAGAGCAGCAGTTTTACCATCGGCCTTGAAAGTGGGAATGGCTTCTTCCCATTTCGTAAAATAGTCGATCGCAACCACGATGTAGTTGTGTCCATTTTCTGAAGTGGGATTGCAGGTGATGAATTCAATTCCCCATTTAGTGAAAGGACCAATGGAGATAACCGAATGAAGGAGGGCAAGATGAGCACGCATTTTCTTTGTGAAAATTTGACATGGATGGCACTTCTGGACCGCTACAATGCAGTCTTTAAACAAAGTGGGCCAATAGTAACCTATGTGAAAAAAAATTTGGGCAGTAGCTATGCCCAAAAGATAACCACCACATGCCCCTGCGTGGCATTCATTCAAAATGCGTTCCACCTCATCGAAAGTGAGACAACGTCGGAGAATAGTATCAACCCCACGACGATATAGTGTATTGTTTAGCACGAGATAGTGCTTTGCCTAGTGGCAGATATGACGATGGTCGTCAGACGTGAGAGTTGGGCGGAAGCGTTGGGTTTGTAGGTAGACCAAAATGTCTCCATACCATGGGTCTGAAGAATCGACCAATTATACAGATTCATTAGGAAATGGATCATGAGCTGCTTCTGCTGGGTCGATTCTAGGAAGGTCCAATAATAATTCGGTGAAGACGAGGGATTTCTTTGCTTTGGCAGCTGTGAAGACCAAATCAAATTTTTGGAGGATGATGATCCATTTGGAATATTTTCCTCCAATAATTTTTCTACACAAGATATGTCACATGGGGTTCTCCAAAGCAATAACCATAGTCTGTCACAGCAATATATAATGTCGGATTCGGGTGACGGCGAAAACTACCGCTAGATAAAGTTTCTCCACATGCAAATAACGTAATTCTGGTTCGATTAGACCTTTGGATAAATAGTATATCACATTTTCACTATTTTCGCTGTGAACTTGAACCAGAACCATTCCAAGTGAGGATGGTGAGGCTACCAGGTAGAGGAGAAAGTCGCGTAAGTAGTCAGGGGCACTAAGGAGTGGGGCTGAAACAAGTGCATGTTTTAAAGCATCATATGACCGTTGAGCTTGGTCATCCCACAAATATAGTGTTCCTTTATTCAATAATCGCATAAATCCTTTCGTCATCTTGGCATAGTTAACGATGAATCGACATAAAAATTTTTCCTTCCCTTGCAAACGTTGGAGTTGAAGGATGGATTGTGGTGCCGGTTATTCAACAATTGCCTTAACCTTATAGGGATCAACCATAATCCTGTGCTTGGAGACAATGAAACCTAACAGATGTCCAGACTCGACCATAAACACGCACTTATGAGGATTCAAACGTATATTGTAGAATATACACCTAGCAAAAATTTCTTTCAGATGAGCGAGGTGATCAGGTCGTTTCTTGGAATGGGCTGGAAGTTCATCCAAGTAAGCCTGTACAATATGTCAAATGTCATGAAAAGCGTAGTCCATAGCCCGCTGAAACGTTGCTCCAACATTCTTCAGTCTGAATGGGAGTTTTCGATATGCAAATGTGCCCCATGGACATATGAAGGCGGTTTTATGCTGGTCTTCCTTTTTTATTGCAATTTGGTTATAGCCCGAGAATCTATCCATGAAGGAAAAATATTTGCATCTGGCACAATCATCGAGAATCTGATCAATGAATGGTGTAGGATAATTGTCTTTGGGACAAGCGGCGTTCAAATCGTGATATTCAATGCAAACTCGAATGGTGCCTTGTTTTTTATCGATGGGAACCGGATTGGAAACCCATTCTGTCAAAGGAATGGGATAGATGAAACTAGTGTTTAAAATCTTTTCTACCTCAAGTTTGATGGCGGCTGCTTTGCGCGGGTGGACAGGTCTGAGTCATTGCCGAATTGGTTTGGAATTGTCATAAATCTTGATTTTTTGCTCGACGATGGATGGGTCTATGCCGGGAATTTCATCATGAGACCAAGAAAACACATAGCGGAATTCCTCGAAAAGGGATGTGAAGCATTAAATTTCCTCAGGATTGCAATCGGCTCCAATCTGAATATTTTCCACGATACTCGTTTTGACCAAGATATCAATGGGCATTGTCTTAGAAAGATTACCCATGTTCCCTTCCAAATCGAGAGTTTGAACAGTCGTGTAAGTGGAGGGAACCATCTCAGGTGGGTCAAAGGATGGGATTTCAGTTTTTATCATGTTCGAGTCAATCATCGAAGCGTGATGATGAAACTCTCCCCAAGGTCATTCTTCTAAAGACATGATCTCTCGAATAGCTTTGTCGGTAGGCCAGACTTCATTGAGGGGATCCTTAGAGAGAACTGTGATGGGAGGGAGGTTTGTACCTTTGGTCGAAACCATAGCAGTGGAGGGTTCAGATGTTATTTGGATGGCTTGGTAAGCCAACTCGGCTGGTGAGAGCGGCATTTGATCTCTATAGGAATCAATGTCTGAAGGTGCCGAGATGATCCATGGGTCGATAGAGCCATCCGAAGTGGTGGCTATCATTGCAACCGTGTTTAGGATCTATGGTGGTGGGAGAGGAAAAAAACCCAGTAGGGAATATGCCTTTAGAAGACTAGTACCGATACTGATGTAAGAGTCAGGAAAGCCTCCTATTAGGGGTACAGTGCTACTTGGTAACGTGGCATAATCAGGGGTGCAAAAGGATAGCTGATCCACTGTGACTCTTTTCCCATCCAGTGGAAATAGGATGAGTTAGAAGACTTGTTATTGCCTAAATCTACCTCAGGCTAAAAGAAGGCAGAGTTCAGGGTAACATCAAACCACGCTCAGTCTGGTAGCTAGCCCTACCAGATCAGGAGAGGGCTCTCTCTAGGTCAATCTCATCAAAAATAATCGATGGGGCTAGAGATGAATTGAAATAAAAGCTAATTTTAGGCTAGTTATATAAGTAAAGTAGTTTGATTTTGATTTTGGGGTTTTTGTTGGAATCAAATGGAAAGGCAGTTTTGGGTTCAGGGATGAGGCCTAGTTTTTGCAGAGTTCTGAATGGGGAAAGGAAGAAAATTGTTTTGATGCTTTGGATTGAATGAATGGATAGTTCAGACTGGTGAGGAGCTGAAGAGGGCAATAGGATTTCAATAATCCTCTTCAAATAGATGAAAACATGGAAAATTAAACAAAACTAAAGGCGGAGAAAAGTAATCTAATGAATTCCACCTTTATTACTAGTTTGTTTAACTTAAGAAGAAAGGAGAAGGGAAATGATACACATAAACATCAATGAAATTAAAATCACATAGAGAAACACACCATCAAAATATAGAGCCACATGGATCCCAAAGAGTGCTGCAAGCCCTGGTCTATTCCTTTGCCAAAATTGCAGAGATGAAATGTATAATGAAGTGCCCAGCAATCCCAAGTGTCCAACCCTGAAAATCACTGAATAAATACATGATATAGACAAGCCTAACTCATCCCAATGCCTCTAGAGGTATATCTCATCATTCTAGGAGCTATTTCAACCATATCTAAACTAAGAACTGGAAAATAGGCAATGAAACAACTTGCCTCTATATGATAGGAAACTGATTCATTCACTTCCATTTCACTTTTTAGTGAATGAATCTACTTGGATGAGTAAAAATGTGCCAAAATTACATCATAGTCATGAAATTACATCAAGTTACATCAAGATTTACATGAAAAAGTCAAACTAGCCAAAAGTAGGCGAAAATCTGAGCTGCTGAGTGAAAAATAGGCCAAATTTCCCAATGCGTCGCGCCTGAAATCTCTATGCATAGTACAACTTTAAGGATGATTTTGAGGGCCTTCCCGAAGTCCAAATTGAGTGTAGGATAGCTCGTTGGAAATACCTACCTGTCTACTTTCCAAACCAAGTGGAATTTTTGAATTGGGTTTCCATTTTCCCCTCCAAAAATCAAATCTCCTAACACTGCTTCCTGTGTGTCCAAAAAGTGGCAGAAAGGCCATTTTTAGGGTGTTTTTTACCCTTTAGGCAACCCAAAACTTGTCAAAATCCTTAGGTAATGGGTAGGAATACATAAATATTGATGAAAAATCTAGAAATGCAAAGTTTTCCTTCAAAGGAGCTGCCAATTATAAGTGCGTGCCAAGTGGCGCTACACGTCGGGCGGGAAAATCTGTGTTTAGGCCAAAAAATTCAAAATTGACAAAAAGTTTCCCCAATTTCTTGAAATTTGGTTTGAATGTCCACCATCAAGCACTATGCTAGGCCAAGGAAGCTTCAGCCAAAATTTGGAGTCTATCATGCCTTTTACGACGCTTTAGTGCCCTTTGTAGCCTTGCTTTCAGGATCTTGATCCTCGCTTTGCAAACATGATTTCGTGCCCAATAATGGCTATTCATGTGCCTGAGCATGTTATTTTCCTTGTTTTCCTTCTCCAACATCTTCTCAAGATGAATATTGAGCCTCTCAAGCCAAGTCTCTCTATCAGCCTCAATCTCCCGCTCAATGGGTGTCATCTCGGTTTGGCTTGTTTGGGCAGCTTGCCGATTTTCACGGATGTTTTGCAACTCCATGATTTTTTGTTGATCTTCTAACTGTTTATTTCAATTCTCCAGGTAATTTATGATCCATTGGGCTCTCTGCAATTTTACGGTCAATGTGTCAATCTCCGCCTTCTGCTCCTGAATAATCTCTCTCAACTTTGAGGTTGGAGAGCTCAAATCCACATCAATAAGTATGAAATCAGTATCCTGGCCTCCTGAAGGGCCCTCATCCTGCATAGGCCTCTTACCTATGTCCTGTACCTATACTTTTTCTGCTGATGATGGCAACGAGACCCCTTCCACCCCAGGTGGAGATAGTACTCGTCGGGCTGCTGCAAATAATACTCTAGTGCCTCTCTGATAAGTAACAAACACTGGCACACTGATAGGCTCTATCTCGTGACATTGAGGCTGATGTGAAGGTTCACCTGGCTCATGAAAAACCTCCGAAGGAACCTGAGGAGCTGTGAAGAAATCACGGGAAATGAAATCCTCCCATGAAATGCCCTGCAATCCAAGCTGATGTACAACCACGATCTTGATGAGTGCATAGTGATAAATACTGTTGTACTACTGCTCGGGAGTTTTCTTCTGCACAAGAGTGGTCATTCTCTCGATATTATGGCACAAAAAATAAGGTATGTTCATCATCCTCAATCTAGTGAAATGCATCAATAACCTGATGTGGTAGGCATAGAGGCGTGAAAATCGGCCCTCACAACTAAAATATCTGATAATGAGTTTCATCAGAGGCGCATAGGATTCCTTCAAGAACCGGAATGGGAACACCTTGCTAAGTTGCCTCACAAAGCTAGGCCTGATGTATGGTTCATAATGCACTCTGTCCACTTGCTGTCTTTTGTTCCACTGTTCACCCACATTCGGTATCCCAGTTGCTTGAGAAACGGTTTCTGGTGTCAAATTAAAATTTACACCAGCAAGAGTTACCTAACCATCATGTAAATTCAATACAAACAAACGAGCCAACTCCTGATGATGATGAATCCTAGCAATCATCTCACAATACTAATAGCATGACTATTCTCGAAAACATGCCATGGCAAGTGGGCAAGCCTACAATTGAGTCAATGAGGTGGGCTCTTCTCTCACATGTTTGCCACCTTTACGAGGCCTTCTAGGTTCATGTAGTTCAATGGTAGAATCACTATCTCTGTCATATGATGTATCAGTGTCTATCTCCATGATTTCCATGCAAGGTATATGTTGGATTGTATGAGATGAAAATGAGAATTTTTTGTTTTATTTCAATTTCCAAATAGATGTCAAAGGGGAGGGACTGTAGGAGAAATATGACAGTGGGAACAATGTGGTTTAATCAAGTGGAATTTACCTTTTGGAATTTTGAAAAATGTAAGGACAATGGACAACCACTTGACTGTTTGGGAAACTTGGGATTTGTGAATTTTTATAAGTGAGATGGGAAAGGGAGAGTGATAGGAAATGAAATGATTTAGGATGGGGAAATGGGGCTTAGGAGTAAGTGACTTCTAGAGATGTAGGGAGATGGGAAATGGACTGGAATTGATATTATAATAGTGAGAGGGAGGAATAATCAGTGAGGAATGAACAATTTTGGCACCACAAAATTATTTTTAAAACACCAACTTCAAACCCTAAGAGAGCACTTCAACAAGATGATAGGGTTTGGCCTTTGTGTATTCAAATTATCAAAACCAATCACATAACCAACAGCAAGCACGAGTTATGGGCCATAGAGGAACACATGAACTTACTTGGAGCGAGAAGGACCGAGTCAATTTGGATTTTTGTGAAGCAAATGAAAAAATTTTGGTTGTCTACCCTGTGCGCTATGATAGTGGCCTAGTGCGTCGCGGCCCTTGTATGTGCCGCGCTGGAACAAAAATGCATAGAGGTGAGTGGCCCTATGTGCTGTGCTCAACTAGTGCGCCGCGACGGTGAACTTCACCACAGTTTCGGCCTCCAACGCTAGCTTTGTTTCCTCCAATATTTTCTTTGGCTCTTTGATGACTTTGGCGTGCAAATGAAGTTTTTCATTTGGAAAGATATTATATATACAAAGGATTTTGATTTTTGATCTGGAAAACCCACTTTGTAAATTCTGAAAACTTTGGCACTTTTCACATAAACTTTGTTTTTGTTTCCTTTGTGATTTTTTGAGCTGAATGATGAACTTCTTGTCTGCCTTTGCAGAGATAGTTGGCATGGGATTTTAGCAAAGGTGACTAGGGCTGCGCATGGAGTACTTACAACTAAAAAAAATTTGAAATTTCACTGCATTTATTACAAAAGAATAAAATAGACAATTTTTCTTCAAAACAGAGTTTTGAAGAAAAATCATTATCAAACATTATGATGATGAAAATTTTTGTGATGGAAACCTATTTCGAACCTCCCTCATTTTCCTGCTGACATTATTAGTCATTTTTAAGACTAAATTAACGAAACCCTAGACTTAATGAGACTAAAAACCCTAAAATGACTCTTTGCTAACCAGGAGACCAAAAATGACTGTAAATGATTTTGATGAACATACACGGACCAGCAGGTACATGACATGAGGGATATGAGTGACAAGACCCTTCCGTCAGATGATCCATGATCCTAATGGAATGCAACTAACTGAACTAAATGAGACACCTAAAATGAAATGAAACAAGATAAATTTGATCTCTGGCGGAGGGATGAAGATACCGAATCTAACAAGACTGAAGACACAATTGTGGTCATGGCATAAGACCAACTGCGACCAAGAAATATATTATAATCTAGATGGCGCTCTATGACTTCAACGTCCACATTTACCATTTTCCCACTCAGAGTGATGGGAAAGCTAGAAAGGTATCCTTTTGGGAGGAATGTGTGGCCATCGAAAGCTTTGAGGGAATTTGACGGTGGTGTTAAGGTAGGAGAACCTAAATTGAGCCAGCAAGCTTGGGACATAACGCAGGTCGAAGCACCTTCGTCTATGATAGTGCAATGGATTGGTCTCCCTTTCAACACAACCTGCACCTGGAATGTGATTTGGTGTGAGAGGCGAGGTTTAGAATTTTCCATATCAAAGATAGCTAGCATGGAATCCTGGGGGTCTATTCCACCAATGGCCAAAAGAAAGGCTTTCCTTTGTGCTGGATAGGTTTGTAATACTTCGAGAGTAGACATAGATGACAGTGCTTGCACCAAATATTCTACAATATTGTAGTTTTGGGCTACACGTGGAGAGGTGTTATGAGTCGTGCATCGAAGTGTCCCTTTGGGGGGACAAATCACGGGGTCAGCAGTTGGTCGTTCGATATGCAAATCGTTGGGTGGCGGTGGATTTGAACTAGTACCAGGTTCTTGAGCATATATGGTAGGATTTCCATAAATATTGGCTCGAGTTTGAAGTTCAACACTCTCAATGCCATAAATGGCAGATGGTCCTTCGTCGGAAGGATGTGAACCACCATTGCCCCGTTGATGGGGTTGTGGCAGATTGTCAACCATGTGTTGATGTTACTGTTGTTGATTAGGGAAAGGATTATGAAGAACGGCAGTTGTTCGCCCAGAATCCTTGTTGGCAATAAAATTGGTGCATTCCTGCAGCCGAGGACATTGGTATGTCAAGTGGTCCTCTGCACAGATATTGCAAGGAAATTTCATGGGTTTGTCCTTCCCTTTGTCATTTTTGGCAGCGTTTTTCTGATTAGGGTGATTCTGATTGTCCGACTGCTCTTCCGAAGAAGATGTCTTTTTCTTGTTCTTCTTATTTTTCTCGCTAGGTTTTCATGAAGTTTGCACATAATTTACCTCAGTGGTAGGAAGACTAGTTGTTTGGTGAGGGGTAGTGGCAGCCGAAGATGGCTGGGAGGCTTGCCCCCAAGACTGTTTTGTGGCCACACCGGAGATTGTGCCAACGAGACCGTCGACATGTGCTCCAGTTTTCTGGGTGGCCAGAGGATTTGGGTTACTAGGGGAATTGGGGAGTAAATCATATAGCATGCCATATTGTGAATAGATTAAATCCAAATGCTAGGCACGATGAATGCATTGATCTTATGTAACTGCACCGGAAAGGCCAATTTCTTTAGAGATGTGGGGTAAGAGAGACTTACAAAAAAAATTGGCTAAGAGATGATCCGAGATTGGCGCTTTGACTAGCCTCCTCCTACTTCTCCATTCATGAATGTGATCGGAGATGTGGGTGGCGGTGTCTTGGCGCAACGAGGTTAACAGTTTCGTTCCGATTTCAAATCTGATTGGTAATTGGAAGTTCTTTAGAAACTCTGTCGCTAAAGCACCAAAAGTATTGATGGCGACACAAGGTAATTCAATATACCACTTGGCGGCATTGCCTGTAAGGGTATGGGGAAACAGTCGAAGCCGAACACTATCATCCACCATGGAATTGGATATAGACCATAGATGAAAGGTAGTGATGTGTGCGGCTGGGTCGTCCCCTTGTTTCCCGTCGAACTTCAGGATGTCAGAATGAATCTTGTGTGATACTGGAGGCTAGAGCGGGTTGTGATTGATGGGGTTGTTAGTCAGTTTATGGATATCGGGGATTTCCAAAGCTGCCAAAAATAGAAATTGTGGATTTTTCCCCGAATCTAACCAAGGCAGTATGGGCTGACTAATTAGACCATAGGGTCCACCCATCAATGTGTTACCAAGAGGATAAGTAGGACTTTGATAAAAACTTCCTATACATGGAGGAGTAGGGAAATACGGTTGTTTTCCATAGGGCATATTGTATTGCGGGGTGAACAGTTGGTTGCCCCCAGTATAAAAGTGCCCTCCCATTCTAGATGGAGGTTGGGGTGGGTTAGTCCAAGTGGATGCAATAGAGTTTCCCAGAGGCATGCTACTACTTGCATAGTTTGGCAACGGCATAGATCCTACACCTATATGTGAACCACTTAAGGGAATAGTATTGACAATAGGTTGTCCCATTTGTCCTAAGGATTGCAGGGGAAGTGAAATGTTACCTGCTACCTACGTGCTGGTGACACTGCCCCCTGGTATAGTGGCCAAGGGTTTTGAAATCAGCAGAGGGTTCCAACCAAAAGGGTTGCTAAAAGGAACCGAAGTAGTCACACTCATGGGATGAGCGATCGTGGGTCCCATCGTGGTCATGGTAGGAGTAGATCCCAAAGGATTTGGCGAGCTACTGACAGTTGTGATGACCGTGGGGTTGGGATTAGGTATATGTTGACTACTGGGGTTACCAAGTGATGGCATAGAACTGACCACCAGCAGGGAGGATGGTGGCAAACCTGGGGTGGTTGCCATTAGCATTGACCCTATGGATGCTGGTGGGGAAATGGATGTTTGTGCAGCCGAAGACATATCTTGGCATGGTGGAATCTGAACTATCACAGGCCCCAACGGATCAGTGAGTGGAGGATTGTAATGAGGTACAACCCCTTCTGTGAAAGGGTCCTCTGGAAATTCCGTATGATATGAGGCTATGTAAAGCTCAGGATTAGTCAATGGAGACTTCTCTTTCACAGAAGGCATGGGTTCACCAAGGTTCAATTCTTCCTCAATAGTTAGAGGAGGTAGACCTTGTTGTCGTCGAGACAGACTGCGTGGGTCGGATGACGCCACGGTGACCTATTTGGTTTTAACCAATTTTAGTAAATTGTGATGTATTATAAAGTCTCAATGACAGTAACCACACACCTAAAAAAGAAAAAAGGACTCTTTAAAATCAATCAGCAAGAAGCCAGAATAGGGTGCCCTGTCTGAGTACTACCGTTTGCTGGTGATGAAATCTAGTATCACAATAGTATACAGAGAGGGTTGGTCGAAAGTACAGTTACGGTCATTCTAGAGCTTCGCCCGAACCTCAGATGATAGGTGTAGGAACTCTTGTGAAGATGAGTACCCTCCTAAAGACCGAAGACAGAGTGGGTCCATTTGTTTCAGGTACCAGGATAGCCCATCCCAGTCACCTTGTGTAATTCCCTAAAAATTATGGCCACTAAAGATACCTCAAATCACAGACATCATTAGGGACGTCCACGGTCAAGGACAATATGCTATATGGGAAGAATACCTAGATCCCAGATCTAGTTTCGACATCCCCGAAGAGAAACCCAATATATAACACACCCACTAGATGCAGTCGAAGGTAGGCTACCTTCTTGTGCACCCAAGTGTTGTCTCCCGCTGAGCTCTGGTAAAGGAACGGTCCCGATAATATGAGTGCAGTAGGATTTCGCTCGTTAATGACTCTAGTTTCAAGTTTTGAGATCTTGGGTAATTTTCTCGTTTTTCCTAACCCAAGATCCTAGCCTGAGCTATTGTTTGTGTGAGCTCAAAAAAGAGTAATTTGATTGATTTTATTATTGCTTGATTCTTAGTGTACTTGATTATTAGTCTTGCGGAGGGGGAGTGGACGTATGAAATGTAATGAGACTCTGACTCAAGAAACCATGCAAAACATGCTCTAAATATTCAATTCGATGAAGAGTATTTCTACAAGGAGGGGTTTCTTTTCAACATCCATGCACTAACATTCAAATAGCACATTTCAACTTTAAATATTTAGACTTTTATCTACCTCTTCTTAACAGTCTATGAACTGAAATTTTCAGAATAAACTCAGCTAGATGCAGAAAAACTAAAAAAAAAATTCTTCTCTAAAAAGTAAATGCTTTCAACACTAACTTTTCAAACAAGAGCAAACAAATAGAAATGCCAGCTTAGTAAACAAGCACAGGGATTCAGTCAAGGAGAGATACTGATGGCCAAAAAACTCTGCAACCAAAACACGATCACAGCAGTGAACAAATTTTTTTGGCTAAGTAATGCACTGTCTCTGGGTAAAGACAACGTTAATCCAGAGACTAACACATTGTATTTAAGCAGAGTCAACGTTATAATGCACTGGAAAACACACAGAGGTAGTGTTAGCCAGGGTAAAGTTCTTCAGATGGTCAAACAGAAACATGATTGAACTCTGCAAGCTTTTGAAATTTTTACTAGGCATAAATATTGGTCGGAATGATCTGTGAACAAAGGAAATAATAAAGGAGGAAATAAATAGTTTGGAAACTATGTGGAAACTCCCCAGCGGAGTCACCAATTCTGCTGTAGGGTAAAATGCTTGGGTTGTTGGTTATCGTATATCCCTCTCAGGGCTTTCCGGTGCCTGAGGTAGATAGTAAGATTAGCTGTATTGTTCACAAAGATGGAATATGCATGTTCATAGTAACTTAAAATCACTTGATATAAAAATATAGAAGATTACCTCTTTAATGATCTTGGAGTCCTTTGGAGAGCACTAGGTAGCAAAGCAGCGGTTCTCCTTCACCAGCTCCAAATCTAGGTCCTGCAATCAATTAAAGCACCCATGTAATTTCTAACATAACATACATTTCATATCAATTAAACCAATATATAATAAACATTTAAGTTGTGCACATCTAAGCCATTCATCTCATGCTATATAAGTGATTAAACAATAATGACAATATCAACACATAGAATGGACAAAACAGATATAGTTCTATTGATTTATAAAAAGAAGGATTACAACCGTCGGTTGCACCAAGCCCTCCTCAGCCTTCTAATCTCTCTATCTCTCAATGTGGTTATGTCTTGATCAACAAGTTCTCAATGAACCTCTTTGATCTTTGACTTTCACACTACAACAATGATCTCTACTTCACAAGTATTCGAAAAATTGACAATCCTTCGACCTTGAACCAAGAGCCTTCAACTCCATTTTATAGGAGATGGAGAGGGAAATCATTGCCCTTCTCTTTCCACCAGTTCTGAATAGAAAAAACCAATATGTCTCCCCAACCTCCATGCTTTTGCCTTCTTTGAGAGTTCAGTTGTTTATGGGCCCAATAAGAGATTAGTGCTTTGTAGTTTCCTGTTTGTACTGACTCTCTTGTGAGAAAAAGCTGGAGATTCAAATCATTCTCCATGGGTTTTTCTCGTTTCAAACTTAAAACATGGGTAACGCTGCCCTCTAGTGTAAGCAGAGTGTTTCCCTAGCCACTAATGCAGTTTATTCACTGATCAACTGCGTTATAACGCTCTTGTGTTGTTATAGAGAGGCATTACCTTGGCAGAAATAGGTTTAATTTAGGTCTTTGTATTCCTTCCATATTTGTCTTCTCCTTTGAGCTGATGAAGAGGTATTTTGACTTGTAACAGGGTTATAAAATTTCTAGACAGGCCCCTTGGAGCCACAGGCGCAAATACCTCAAACTTCATTTCAACAAGTATCATATCCAGGTTTTGGTCAACAAAATTCTCAAGCATTTTCTATGAAAAACAACCCCTACCTGGGTTACCAGTAGAAAATTCCATATGCTGGTGCTCAAAGACCTATTTCCCAAGAAATTCCATCTTATCCTGGTTATGCTCAACCTTACCTTAATCGACAGTTGTCTTTTGTCACAACCTTAGAATTTCCAGATTTAAACCAGTTAACCAACGATCCTATAAATTATGCTCCTTGGTGGTCGGTGATACTTCATAAATTACCCTCAGATATTCCTAAATTCAATGGAAAACCTAGAGAAGATCTTTCAATTCATTTTATGACTTATCATCTATGGTTTTCATCAAATTCCCTAAATTATGATTCTGTTCGATTACTTCTTTTCCAGCGTACGCTCACAGGTTTGGCTGCTAAATGGTACATTGAATTACCTAGAGCTTCTTTCGACAATTTCACTTCTTTAGCTACAGTATTTTTGACCCATTTCCAGTTACCAATCAGATACGAAACTGGAACAGAACTCTTGACCAACTTCAAATAGACTAATGCTACTCACATTTCCGATCGTATTCATGAGTGGCGTCGCCGTCGATGAATGGTTAAGACATTTGTTCCCGATCAACTCCTTTCTCATTGGTTCATTAAGTCCCTGTTACCATCTATAACTGAGGATGTGGCTAAAGGTGGCATCATTACAGAAGAGAAATTTATTGCTCGTGCCCAATATTTAGACTTGATTTACACTCAGTCTAGCATGCTCTATGAAAAAATTCCTAATGTGCCGCGATCTAATTTCAATGTTCCTCCTCAAATAAAGGACTCTCATGCCAGAGACGGTTTGATAGGCACTATAAACACACACCACGCTACTGCATCTGATCTACTCCTACTTCTAAAATTAATGCCATGTCATTTGACAAATTAAAAAGTGACAAGCAACCAGGAAGTAACGAAAAGGGGAAATCAAAGAAAAAGAAAACTTCTAACCCGCAGGAAAGATCATCTGATCAACTGTTTGGACAAAGGAAACCTCGTTATCCATGCATAATCTATAACGAGGAAAACTTTGTTAGGGATTGTCCTCACCGTGCTGAAGTCTCAAAAATCATCAAGACTTCTCATGCATCAGCTGTGTTGACAGACCCATTTCCAAATTCGGACACTAATTTGGTTGCTACAAATCCAGCTCCTATTTCCCAAGTGTTAATGTTATCCACCACAAAACCTTCACAAGATATTTTGGTATCAACACAGAATAAATAATATGGTAGTCTGGCCACTGATCAAACTACTACCTCGACAACGAATCCATCTAATGAATCAGTACCACCTACTATTATTCCTGAATTGACAGTTAAACCACCAAAGGGAGTAATTCATAAATCGACATATAATCCTCGAGCAAGAGATCCACAAAATTATAATATATATGAAGATTTGGCTCAATCCCCTTTAGCTATGTCTACTCTTGAGGTGTTACAAATTGTCCCTCCCAGAAGAAGGCTTTATTGTTGGCCATTGGTGGAATTGATCTGACTGATTCTAATCTTTTCGTCTTTAATCATATGGGCTATGTGCCACAATTACCAGCAGAATTGGCATTCTCCAACCAAGAAAATGTTCTCAATCACCTTGTTCATCGTACTATTATTGATGAGGGAGAATATACATGCATTATGTCTCTAAAATGTTGGAAGTCACTTGGCTCGCCATGATTATCACAATCATCAACGACATTGAAGGCTTTTGATGGAAGAAAATATAAAACTTGTGGTATTATCAATAACCTACATGTTGAATTAGGGGGAAAAATAGTAAGTATTGATTTCGAGGTTGTTGAAAAACCCCTTGACTATAATATTTTACTTGGAAGACCATGGGTATATGAAATGAATACCATTGTTTCTACATACTTTAGAATGATTGCCTTTCCACATAAAGGTACAATCACAATCATTAATCAATATCCTTTTTTGCCTCTGCTTCATAAGTAACTGGAAGTGTTCCATTTATTCACTTACCCCAACTAGAAATCTAGAACATTGGTGTAGGGCTCTTAAAGGATTCCACTCTTATGGGAACCTTTGCATTACCACCACTTGCGACGTCGGCAGAAATTGCAAGCATAGAGACCTGCTACATGAACTCTTCTACTCTATATATCTTAAGGGAGAGTACGGGGGATTTTGATATTTCTACGTTGGATGATGTTTTACCACCCAAACCTATTGGGCTAGAATAGCAATCAATCTATTTGGCTTGGGTTGAAAATATGAAATTAGCATTGTCGAGTGTTTGGGTTGTTCATTCATTAGATTTTGGTACTCCATCTAATCCATTTTCCTCAAAATGTTTGACATATGAAAGTATTTTCGAAGCTATGATGTCAGAAGGAAAACCATGGGAAGATTTTCATCATCATTTCCATCTTCCTGATTATGAAGAAAATAATCTCAGTGAACTATATCACCCATCCATCAAAAATTTATTTTCAAATTGTTTACTGATTAATGCAATCGATTCTGAGCGAAATTTATCAAATATCCAAAAAATGATTTCTATCAATATTTTGACCAAACCTGGTGTGGTAGAAAATATTCATGTGAGTGTATCTTGTTATCCATTAGAACTTCATGAATTTCATGATGTATTCACTTGGTATTATGAGGAAATGCCAAACATAGATACTAGTATAGTTGAACACACTATTAATATGTATCCTGATGTCAAACCGGTGCGCCAACAACTTTGTCTTGTTCATCCAAAGAAAGCCAATGCCATCAAAGCAGAAGTTGAAAACCTTTTGCGTGTTGGTTCCTTTTACACTGTTCTGCTAACTGATTCGGTTACCAATATCGTTCCTGTTATGAAAAAACAAGGGACCATTAGAGTGTGTGTTGATTATCGGGATGTCAATCAGGCTTGTCCAAAAGACAACTATCCTACTCCCTTTATCGACCAGATTACTGACGATTGTGTTGGATGCGAAATATTTTTGTTCATGGATGGATTTTCCGGCTACAATCAAATCAATATCCACCCAAATGACCAACATAAGACAACATTCATCTGTCCTTGGGGCACATTTTCATATAGGAAACTTCCGTTTGATTTAAAGAATGCTGGAAACAATTTTCAGAGAGCAATGGATTATGCTTTCAATGACATCAAGCACATTGTTCAACCATATCTAGATGATTTACCAGTGCATTCATGAAATCAGACTGATCACCCGATGGATTTGAGAGCCATTTTCTTATGCTGCCGACACTACAAGATATGCCTCAATCCACACAAATGTGTGTTTTGTGTTGGTTCTGGTCGATTTCTAGGATTCGTAGTCTCAAAAGAAGGAATTCGAATAGACCCACTGAAGGTACAGGGCATTCTTGATTTGCCTGCACCATTAAACTTACTTCAAATATAGAAACTTCAAGGAAAGCTAACTTCCTGAGAAGGTTCATTCCAAACTACGCTGAAATGGCTAAAGGATTTACTCGATTATTGAAAAAGGGGGTTCCCTTCCATTGGGAACCAGTTGCGCAATCTTCTTTTGATGTGGTCAAGGACCATATTGTCTGAGCATCATTAATGTATCCTCGTAATTATCAAAATGATTATTTCCTATATATCGTCATGGCTGAAATGACCATCGCTATGGTTTTGGTCCAAGTAGAAGATGGAATTGAACATTTGATCTATTATTTGAGTCGTAATATCAATCATACGAAAGTTAAGTACTCGTATGTAGAAAATCTTTCCTTGGCAGCTGTTCAAGCTGTCCAAAGATTTCACCATTATATCTTGCTCCGAAAAACAACAATATTTTCGGATTGCAACCCCATGACTTACATCTTATCACGTTAATTTTTGGGGGGGAAATATTCAAAATGGATTTTCATTTTGCAGGAATTTGATTTGGAATTTATCAAATCCAAGTCAAAGAAGTCTTTAGTTTTGGCTAAGCTTCTCTGTGACCTTCCCTTTGATAGTACTACTACTACGTCAAAACCATCTATTCTAGACGAGTCTCTATTTCTGATTGGATCATTTGATCCTTGGTATGGGGATTTCATCATTTATCTCCAAAACCAAATTTTTTGACCTAATACCTCTTGCTCTGATCAGCGACGTATTCGATACCAAGCCAAATATTATCTAATCGTTGGTGATACACTTTATCGTCGTGGTGTCGATACCATTTTAAGGAGGTGCCTCACTCATGAGGAGCCTGAAAAAGTATTCAATGATTGTCTTGTTGGGGTTGTGGTGGAAATTTAGCTGGATATGCTACCATGCAGAAGATACTCTGCACTGGTTACTTTTGGCCTACTATTTTTCGATATTGCATCCTCGTAGTCAGAAGTTGTCATGCATGCCATATTTGTTTTCGTAAAATCCGCAAACCACCAGTGCCAATGCATCATGTTGTCTCTATTAGACCATTTACGAAATGGGGTATTAACTTCATGACCTGTAACCCTCCTTCATCTGGGGGGCATGGTTATATTATTGTCATAGTCGACTATTTTACCAAATGGGCTGAAGCGAGGCCTACATTCAACAACACAGGATAGACAATTGCATTTTTTTTCTTCAACCATGTTATTGCACAGTTTGGGGTCCCACAGGCTATAGTTACGGATAATGGGAAGCATTTTGGCAACCATATGATGTCTGAATTGACTACCAATTTAGGATTGTCACATGATAATTATACTCTTTATTATCCACAATCAAATGGAAAAGTTCAGGCTATTAAAAAAATTCTTAAATGAATGCTTCAACGAATGATAGGAGTACATAAAAGGAACTAGCACTTAATCCTGTACTTCGCTTTGTGGGCGTATCGAACCTTGGTGAGAAACGCAACTAGATTTACTCCTTTTCAATTGGTGTATGGTCTGGAAGCTATCTTACAAATCCAATGTGAAATATCTTCGTTAAAACTCACGATAGACTTGTTACCTGACACCTCAGAAGAAGAAGTGTGTCTCCTTAACCTCATCCATCTAGATGAAATGCATCATGAAGCCCAATTGGCCAACGAAGTGCATAAGAGACGTATAAAGGCACAATATGACAAAAATGTCCAGCCTCACATCTACTCAGAGGGCAACTTGGTCCTTCTTTACAATCAAGAAGCTGATGTAATAGGTAAAGGGAAATTTGAACCATTATGGCATGGGCCCTATATTTTCAAAAGAGTTCTTGCTAAGGGTGCCTACGAGTTAGTTGATTATGATGGGATTCCATTGGCGCAACCTAAAATGGGTTGTATTTGAAACATTACTATTCTTAATCATGAGCGTAGTAATTTTTTGTATTATATTATTTATATGTTGTTGATTTACATTCACTATCTTAATTTTTTTTAGATTTTTCTTGACATTAGTAATACGCTTTACATTTTATGGTAGATGTATAAATCTTAGGAACCATTTTTTGGATATGTTGATGGTGCTAGTCATAGTACGCAGAATCTATCCTCTATAGCATGGGCCATTTTCGCTCCGAACGACGAGTTAATGAGTTTTCAAAAGATTTGTATCGGTATATCAACGAACAATATCGTTGAGTATAGAGTGTTGATCGAACTTCTCTCTAATGCCATTTCATTTGGTATTAACTACATAATCATAAGGTTAGACTCACAACTTCTGGTATTACAACTTACTAGTATTTATACTGTTAGAAATCCAACAGTTCTTAGATTGTTCCTAAGAGTTCGACTTTTGGAAAGACATTTTTATTTCATTCAATGTCAACATTTTTCCATAAATTTTAACACTTTAACTGATTCATTAGCTAATCAAGTTTTAGATAGACATTTGCAAAATAGGTAAATAAAACATTCACATCATTGAATAGGATTGCACATTAAACATAGGAAAAACTCTGAAATCATATAGATAGATAGTTATACGTTTTTACAAAATTTGTGCCCAAGACACATTGGTCATCTGACCTCAAAATGTATGCAAAATGTCACAAGTAAACTAGTGGTGCTCATGGTAACATGCTATAGATCTAGCAATCCTATGGAGAAACCGTATCCAATGGTTAGGAACCCCAATAGTTTGTTGCTGCAGTCACATGGATAACTCTTCGAGCTGGCAATCCAAAATCCCGAAGGTCAATCCCTCTATGTGCTGTTGAAGCTCAGCTAGAGTCTTAGCCATATCAAGGTCTTGAAGGACTGCTCTCCTGACAACCCTCTCTACTGGCGCATCTGCTTCGCGCTATGGTTCCTCTACTGGTTGAACACGATCGATATCTTCATTACATCAAACATTTATTTTAGTCTTGGAATGAAATCAAAAGCACAAAAAAATTGTATAAACCTTAGGAAAATAAAAAAACATGGTCGAATCATTCTTACCTATTACACCCCACTGAGTGCCTTCTGGTAATACTAGATCTGGATCTCCTCGGAAGTCGACGCTTGCGTATGCATATTCATCGATGGCGACAATCTGTCACCAGAACCAGGCCAAGAATGCAGTAGAGAACACAATGGTGGATTGGCTAGCATGACAACCCATGAGGTCTACCCATCTCTGCATTTGAGGATATCTAGGACTAGATATATCCAATGTTACATGTTGTGGATGCATCAGTGGAATCCGACATTCCAAAGCGAAGGAGATAAGGATTGAACCATAACTGAAATTTTTCTTCCTTCCTCCCTTTGCTTTATTCAGTTGTTCCTTTATCTAAGATAGAATAGCTTCAGACCAGTTGAAGACTGTTCGCTCTAAACACTCTAGCGCATACTGCATATATGATCTGTTCACTACATGGAGTGTAATGGTGCCAGCAAGTTTAGAGATCGTGAAAAGGATGGTTCTCAAAGGAAAATCCCTAACATCCTGGATGTTTATTTTTCCATCTTTGCTAGGTTCTGCCCCTAGATAGAAATAATGCATAACATAATCCCTCACTGTCTCTCCTCCAACAGTAGACCCTATGAGAGAAATGGGCAAACCTATCCTCGACAAACTCGTGCGAAAATACGCATCCTCAACTTTTATGGACAACACTTTATTTTTTATGTGAAATGCCTCTATCGCCGGATCCCATGCTCGAACTAAGAACTCCAAGAGTTCTATTTGTTGCCTCATTCCCGACAATTTAAAGTACTTAATCAGTCCACAATCTCTTAGTGCTCTTACAGTACTCGGATCATTCAAGGAAATCATATATTTTTCTTCATGTTCTCTTTCCCTCCATGTAATCGTCATTATAATCCAATCGAAACCTGAAATTCAACCATTAGATCCATTAGATTCCATTCATTGCAAAAACCTGGGCAAATTTTGGACACAACTTGAAAATTAAAAACTTGAATTGTGCGCAATGCACTCCTTGGGCTGAGACAGTGCGTTGCATATGCAAGTACCCTTCACTGTAGCTGCTACACAATGCAGGTTTTGACATTCAAGGGTGCGTTGCATTCATTTTGGGCAGAATTTACCCTAGGGGCCTCAAAACCCTAAAAAATTTTAAAGAATGGAAATGAAATGAATACTGAATGGAAGAGGATGTTCATGGCACTAACCTGGATCAAACAACGATAAAATCCATCCACAGAAATGACCGTAATCAACAACTGGTGTTCTGGGGAAAAATCAGGTTTAGAGCTCCAAAATGCAAATGGTAACTATGGAATGGTAAAAATGAATAGTGAAACTACTTTTTAGAGTCATTTAATTGTTTGCAAGTTAAATTTATTGCTATGACTATAGTTTTATTATGTTTTTATCATGAAACGGGTATTTTTAATCCATTTGATGTTGTTCTGAACATGAAATAAAACTGATGAACATATTCGTCATGCAAATTTATTCAAAGAATGACTTGACCACAAAGCATACTTTTTCTCCTTATTTTTCGAGCTTTGTTAAAAACGAAAAAGGATTTGAAGCACACTTTTATCTCTTTTTTGAGCTTCGATAACAGCGAAAAAGGAACCCTTGGATTCTTCTTTTAGCTCTTTTCAGACTCTGATAATGTGAAAAGATAATCGAGCACTTGTTTTTTTTATCTCGTTCAAGTAAATGAATTGATATCTACTCAGTATAAGTTTAACCCTTTTCCGAACTAAGATGAATTATTTACGAAAAAGGAATACCTCGGTTAAACATGAACAAAGAGGTTCCCTCAGAGATTATTTTACACTTTTTCGGATTTGAGTGACAAATTTACGAAAAATTACTTATGGAGTTCTCTTTCATCCTCTTTTTCAGACTCTCTAAATATGAAAAAGGACCGGGCTATCACTATCGTTAAGCTCGTTAAAACATAAAATAGTGATGGGCATGTCTATCATGGAAAGAATCGAGTTTCATTCATCGCTAGACTCGTTAAATTTATTAAATAGCGATAATTTATTCACCCGAAGGGTTGAATTATACATCAAGAAAATTTTATCCTCCTCAAGCTTGTTAAAAAATAAAGAGGTACTGGTCGACAAATGATTGGGGAAAATTTGGGAAAAGTAAGCAAAGTTTCTTTTTGTTAGCAAGTTGATCTTTAACATGACACTTCTTTCACTCCATGTCCATGACTATTTGGGTTGGGTAATCATCTTTACGGTTCATTCATATTTATGGTTCATCATACCTTCACTTCGGTTTTGGGTCAATGCTTCCAACTCATCACAGTGTTGCCGATAATTTCAAGAGAAGTCATCCAATGATTAAAAACTCATCCTTCTGCAATACTCATAAACCTTGATTTTCATGACCATCATCCCTGAAAATTGCTATATCAAGTCATACCCTTGTCTCCAAAATCAGTAACTCCTATTTTGCAATAAGGTGACTTCCTGTCAATGAAAAATCAATATCTAGGAAGTTCACTTAGAAACATCAGATTCTAGTACCATGAGGCTTGTTACAACATTGACAAGATCCCCGCTTTCGAACTTTTGATCGAAAGATTTTGTTTGGCGTTCGACATCAAATCATCTATTCAAGCCTTAAAAAATGTATTGTAGTACCTTGAGAGCCATTGACATTAATGGTGGTTCTCTCATGTTTGTTAATATCTCACATCATTGGTTGGTAATCAAACGATGTTTTTCCATGTTCGACGACAAATCATATATTCGCATGGCTAGACTTGTACCTGAATAATCGAGTGAATGAGATAAGAAGACCCTAGATCTAGTTTTATCCATCTGGGCTGTGATTTCAGGACTATTTTACACATCATCTTTACAGTGACCTTACATAAAATTTGTCATCCAAACATGGGCCTATATCTGTAGGCATGTCTGCATCTGGGCAACATTCCAATGAAGACGAATTTCTGAATTATGTACATGTTATTAGATTGTTTTATGCGCTGAATATGGGAATGCCTACCCTAAGAAATTATGATCAAAAGAGTATATATCATGATGTAATGTATTGTAATATTGATGCAGGTGACCACTCCACTTTGTTTTCAGACTCATCACAGTGTAAAGCATCTCAATAAAATGTTCTTACTATTTGGATCTCATGCTTTAGGGGGGAATTGTTATAGGTCAATTTGGGCACCATTCCCAATGACCTGGTTAACTGGGCATCATCTCCAGGACCGATGATCAAGGGTCTATCATTCCCTATAATTTCAGTTGCTACATTCCCTAAGACAAGAAATAAGACAAATCAAGCAATACTTTCATAAAGCCAGGGTTTCCATGGTTTGACGCTTATTATATAACATATGAGAGATCACCAACGCAGGCTCTAAGGGGCCTAAGTGAGTTTCATATGCAGGTAGCCCCATGCAAGGCTGCTCTGAAAAGAACTTCCCGACATTCACAGGTGCGTTGGTCACATTGGGAGCGAAATTCTCATTGTTCCGGAATCTACACTTGGCCAGTGCCTTCTAGAAGAGTTCATATGTGTCAAGATTCGGATCCAAGTGTCCATTTGACATCTACATGATTGGAAACATGTCTTGCCTATTTTTGGAAATTTATTGATTGCAAAAAAACCTACAATTCATCTATAAATTGAGCACAGATCTGAGTGCTTGAGGGGGGAGAATTTAAGTAGAGAAATGTTGGAGAATTTTCAATTGAGAGCTAGATTTTTGAAGCTGCTGCTGGAGATATTTATACTGTGATGAGCCTTGGGAATGTTGCTGGAAGGTCACTTCAAATCACTCACTAGGTTGTAACCTATCCTTCTATCATCAATAAAGAGTATTTCTTATTTTTCCCTATATGCATCTGTATTGGCTTTGATTTTCCATATTGTAAGATCTTAGTTGATGTATATGGTTTATGCTTTACTAATTTATCTAACTAGCTTGAATAGATATATATATTATTGCATCTTCTGTTGTTTCAGTGTTCTTTATTGCAGGAAGCATTCAGCTCACAAACCGCTTGAATTTGAAGCTACAACGGAAGCGACAAAAGGAGCCATTTGGAAGCAACTAAACAAGTAAGCCTCCAATCCTCTCTGTGTGTCTGTTCTGAGTTAGGATAAATAGTCGTATAGTCTTTCACCTGTTGTTATAGACTAGTGTTGCACTAAAAATTGTCACCTTGACATTCTACTGACTGTATAAGCTCATTGTCACTCATACTTACCTCCTCTGCAAGTATTACAACCTCTACTCCTCATGTCAAGCCCTAAAATCAGGATAAAAACCCTAAAAAACTCCAAAACCCTGGGTACGCATGTAATTTGAAGCTTACCTACATTCTTGGCTAGGGTACGCAGGTAGTGTGAAGCTTACCTACATTCCAGAACGCAGTTTCTCTGTGTAATGCCTGTGTACCCATGTCAAAGTCAAAAGGGCAAGAAAGTAAAGTGAAAAAGCTGATTTTTGGTCAATTCTAGAAGCTTCTAGATTATATTTTTTGGGGGTGAGTACGCTCTTGTAAGGTTCATGCATCCCACACCTTAAGAAGCTAACCCCTTGATGTGAGGAGCCTGTCCCTTTGAAGGAGGATTCTATCCCTTCATAGGTGGAACCCTAACCTCCTCATCTACACTATAAAAGGAGGCATTGGGTAGCCTCAAAGGGGGTTCAAGCTTTAGTGTGTGATTGAGGTGAAGTGCTATTGAGATTTAGACTCCTTTCTGCTAAGCTTTTGTGAGGAAAGATCACATACCTCTATGTGCTTCTGGAGGAAGAGTGCAACGCTTCTCAAAGTAGAGGAAACTCCGGCTTTGGACCCCGGGAAGACCCGTTCAACATCAAGGCTAAGGTTGTAAGGTTATTCTATTATTTCAAAGTTAACACAATCAAGTTTTTTTTTTTCTCAATAAATTGTCGTTCGATTGTTTATTTCAATAAGTTGTCGTTTGATCGTTTATTTCATAGATTCCTTGATCACTATGATAGGTATGTTTTATAATTATTTTTTATACAGGTGCTATTTAATATTTGCTTGTTTGTGATTTCAGGTCTCTGAAGATGACACTTTCAAGCGACTAAAAAGATGAAACTTTCAAGCGATGGAAAAACTATTGTTTCGATAGAAGAAATACTGATGCGACGGAAGAACTACGGTTACAAATAAGCATTTGGATCTAAGGTAGGATCGACACCTTTATAGCATTTACTTGTAAAACGAATATATTTAGAGAAAGATAAACTTAGTTTTTCATTTGTTGCTAGATTGTTATCTAACACTAGGGAGATCGATCTTGTCCGTGAGATCGATATATTCGGCCAACAACTAGCACCTATCTACGGAAGCGTGATTTATCCGTAGATCACAATTCTGTCCCAACAAGAAGACAAAAGCTGATTATTTTAAGCTAGGAGATATTGTTCTTCACTGGGATGCCTAAAATGAAGACAAAGGTAAGCACGACAAATTTGATAAGATATGGAAAGGTCCTTATAATATTACCGCATTCAGAGGTAGTAAGGCATTTTTACTAGAATAACTTGAAGGGTAGGAAGTTCTGGGAGGACCAATCAATGGTAGGTTCCTCAAACATTACCTTACATGATCATTGAAGAAGAGGTTCACTTTCATTGTACATATCATTTTTATTTGTTGTCCAAGAATAAGGAAGTTGTCGCAAAAGTTTGAAGCCTGAGGAGAAGGCCATGGGACTTCTACATTCAGCTTATATTTTTTCTTTCAAAAAATTTCAAAAGTTTCAATTAGTTGTTAATTTAGTGTCAAGTCAGTTTTTGTGTCAAAGTCATTTCCAGTTTTATTTCATCATTTCAATATTGTCAAAGTTTTTTAGTTTCCATTTTTGACTCCATCACCCAATGGATAAGGATAACTAATCTATGGTGTTCTTGACATCTCCTTAAGGATATGTCATCCCCAGCTAGAGCCAATGTTAGCGTCAATATGTATAGTGATCAAACATTCTCTTTCAGTTTATTTTCTAGTAGTCCTACATCAAAATTTTGTCTTTTCAAACACGTTTTCAAATAAATTCTGGTTAGTGCATATGGTATAGGTTAGAAATGATGTTCCCTTCATTCCATCCATGGCCATCATAATCTCATAGGTCATGTCACTCATTTTTATTGAGATTCTTACGTTATTCATTACATCTCCATCTAAGTCCATATCTAGGTCTCCTTGTTTTGCAACTAAAAATTCCCAAAATGTCACCAAAGAGGGCGAACAAGGCTTCATTTTCATCATATCCGTCCTTTAAAGGGAGGTAGCACAACTAGGAGAATAAAGTAAGATACTTTGTCTTATTTCGAAACATGTTTCATTGTCAAATTTGAACCCACATCAGATTTGAACCCTCCACCTTGCAAGAAGTTAATGGATCACCTTTTGTCAAAGGATTCTTTGAGAGGAATAGATGCTTGAGATTCTGTGATAAAATCATGGAAGAAGGTTATCATCTCTAATTTACAATCTTATTTTCCACAAGTTTCAATATGTGAAAGGCCATCATTGCAGATGTAGATTTCAAAATATCAAAATATGTGATTTCTTCAGCAACAAGTATACCTAGTCATGGAAAAAAGTGGTTTAAGGGCACGGGACCTTGAATATTACACACTGATCCTCATACCTTATGCTAGAGAGAACCCTAAGTACATATTCCCTTTCAGCAATCTCCTTAATAGATATGCTCCTTTGATGAGGTTGATTATTAAATATTTCACCTATGAAGGGATATTCTCTAGGTTGTACAGGTACCATATCAGATTATTGGTGCAATTTAACTCTACTAAACCACTTGACTTTTCCTATTACTTGTATAGAATTTTGGTTAGAATGAATGAGAAGGTTTAGAGCAGAAAAAAAGATCATTACCCAAGAATTTTTCACCATGGTCTAGTCAAACTGATAGTTTTGCATCATCTCTCAACAATGAACATGAATTGGGAAACCTTTATGGAAAAAGTAGCAACAACACCCACCACTAGTCCTCTTGTCATGCATAGCACACCATCACCATTAGTATCATCACAGCCAATGGAGGTTTTCTCTTCCAACATGAAAACTCAAATTTCAAAGGCTCCTAGGGTTTTTTAGTTTGCTTAGACCTACGAGAAGGGAAAGAGACAATTTTTTTCTCCCAAATTCATCAAAATTGTATCTACACTTGATACCATAAATGAGCAAAGAAAAATAGAGGAGCAGCTACTCATGCATCAGATTAAAACACCTTTGCACCAAAATGATGAGTAGATGCCACTATATTTTGTTGTGGAAGATCAGGTTGAAGTCAAATCAGCGTATGATATCATTAGGGAGAAGGATGAGGAAAGAAAAGAGTTGAGGGAGATTTTATCCATTGCAGAATCTCAAATTACTTTCCTATAGCAAGAAAATTGGCAATTGAAGGTGAATCAGTTGATACAATGTAAACCTAAGTCAAACCTAGAGATAGATAAAGTTAAACAGAAATAAGTAATATATTTTTATCAAATGCAGGACATGGAGATTGAAACACAACCAATAAGGCCAAAGACAAATGGCCTTAAAAGGGCGCTGGAGATAGAAATACAATTAACTCATCCACCTAAATAGTTGACCTTTGATGAGTTAATAGATATGGAGATCAATCAAGATAGATAAATCTGGTTAGGAAGGGTGAATGAAAATTTGGAGAAGCTTTTGAAAAGATCCAGAAGAGACAACAATCTTCAGAGGCATATGGCCAATCATTATTGTACTAGGAACAAAATTTCATAAATCAGGCTTAAACAAGTGAAAAAGAAGCTCAAAGAGGCTCAAATGAAGCTAAAGGAGAAGGATAGTTTAGATTTGATGGTTGAAGCTTCATTGGCTATTTAGCACATCATCCATAGGTGACACAAAATAAATTTGGAGAATTTTTGAACAATTTTGGTATTTTTAGTAATTTTTACACTAAACTGGAAATTCAGTCTTCACAGATGCATAGCGCCAAGTTGTTACAATTTTTACTAGGGCACCTAAATGATGAATGACTTACATTTTTCGATGCATTTTGATGAGTACATCATAGTTCAAGAACCCTTGCTGCATGAAAATCTCTATTTTGGAAGAAAAATCCAAAACACCATCAATTTTCTATGCTTCTACCAATATTTTTGACATTCTTTTATGCATCTGGAGTAACTTTGGGACAATCAACTTTTGGAGGCCTTCCCATGGGTGATTTTTCAAAATTCAAGATGTTTTGGAAACTAGACACACATCGCTAGTTGACCTATCTTTGAGAATTGGATTTGAATCCTAAAATTCCCTCAAAATCAACTGCAAAAGAGTGTTACGCATGTGTAAAATTCTGTTACGCATCTACAAAAAAGTGTTACACATCTGCATATGATTCCTCGGGACACTTGTCAAGCCAAGAAAAAGTCAGTATTTTTAGGTTTTTTTATCATTTAAGCTGGAATTGGAGTAATTGCGTTGGATTTTACCTCTTATCATTAGAAAACATGTAATTTAATGTGGGGGAAACACACTCTTAGTCATAAGATGAATTTGAGGGAATGCTTTCTAACCTCCCTAAATTCGAGGAAGTGATTCATCTCATGTATTTATGATGCATTTTAGATGGGATTTCTAACTTATGAGGTGTCATTATGCATATTTTCTATAATTAGACCCATTTTAGTGTTTTGTGGAGATGGGTATTTGTCTTTTGCATGTGGAGCTATTGTATAATCCTTTTGGAATGAAATCAAAGATAGTGTTGCAGAATTTGTGTTGATAATCCTATCGTATGACTTGAAGAATTTGTTATTTCTCTGTATGTTTATCTTATCATGTTGAATGATATGATTTCCTCTTTCATATACATTCTTCTATGTGTTTATCTTGTCACTTTATCAGCTTAAAACATGCCTTTTTCATTCTCCGTTTTAACAGATTTACATTATATTATATGTTCTTATAAATGAATGAATTCACCTCAGTGCTCATTGAGATTTTATATCATTTCATCATATACACAATGAAAAAATAAGCATGATTTCAAGCTACCTATTTGGCCTCATCCATATTCTCTGCAACTTGACCTTGAAATTTGACCTAAAACCCTAGACCTAGTCTCTTTACTGTCTTTCCTATCCAACACAGAAACACCAAACAAAAACCATATTTATTGAGCTTATATACCTAGCTTAATATAATTAGATATTCATTCATTTCATTTACTGCAAAGTAACATTGAGAGAGCCCTCTTTATTCCCAGTAGGGCTAGCTACCAAACCTAAATGTTGGTATGTGGTTACCTTCCTTCAATCCCACTCTCAGCCTTGGGAAGTTAGGGGGAGTGATAACACCCACCTCAAAATTGTGTGGCACTTGATTTTGACCATGCCACTGCTTATACTTGGAATTGGAATTATCCAAAATTTCATGCACCTACTGAAGGATTTGTTGGATTCATTCAATAAAACAAGTTTTTTATCAGCCTCCGACTGTATATGGGTGGATTTGTTTGTGTAGTCACAGGAGTCATGGCAACATTAATTGGACATAATGGTTGAAAACCCATACCCACTTGAAAAGGAATGAGGAAAATCGAGCTATAGAGAGCTATGTTATAACTATGCTACACACAACGAAGGCTCTCATCCCATTTTTGTGGATGTTTGGAGTTGTAAATGTGTAGTATGTGCACTATCATCTAGTTGATGACCTTTGTCTGGCCATTTGTTTGGGGATGGAATGCATTCGACAGTGAAATTAGTATCAATCACTACTACATTTGGCGGAAATTCCGACACCTGTTTCCGACGCTTTTGACCAAATGTCGGAAATTTTCCCAAATTTTTTCCATCCCGCCCGAAACCGTCGCTATACCGACGTCTATAGAAAAGTGTCGTAATACCGACACTTAAAATAGTGTCGCAATTACGACGTTTAAAGGAAGACGTCGCAATTGCGACACCATGGCCCAAAGCGTCGCTATTGAGACGACTCTAAACGTCGCAACTGCGACACAATATCTAGGTGTCGCCATTGCGACGTTTGGAGGCACCGTCCTAATAGCGACGCCTTTTCCGCCGTCGGTATAGCGACAATTATTTTCGCGCTACATAAAAATACCAAACTTATATGGGCCCTACATAAAAATTCGAAACTTATATGCGTGCTACATAAAAATGTTTCGTATTTGTCGCAATAGCTACGTTTGATATCACGCGCGCATTCGCTCTCTGCTCTTGCAGAACAGCATTTGCCCTCAGCATTCGTGCTCAGCTCTTGCAGAACAGCATTTTCCCTCAGCATTCGCCCTCAGCGTTCGCCCTTAGCTCTTGCAGAACAGCATTCGCCCTCAGCTCTTGCAAAATGGTAAGTTCTTACTGCAGGCCCTTCCTCCTATAGTAGGGTTGACTCTATTTGGGTTTTTTTGGTCAATTCCATTGGATTGTGTTAGGCTGTAGGGTTCTCTCTAGATGTCAAGAATCAAGATTCAATACCCTCTATTATCTTCATCACCCAATACAAGATTTAAATTTTCCCAAAGAAACGCTTATTAATTTGGCAGCCATTATTTCTCCCTGCTTTAAAAACCCTACATTTAAATGAAAACAAGCATTGCATTTCAACTACAAAAATCTATTAGTGTTCAAATGTCCATGTGTGCTACATTAACGTCTGATATCATGCGCGCATTCGCCCTCCGCTCTTGCAGAACACCATTCGCCCTCAGCATTCGCCCTCAGCTCTTGCAGAACAGCATTCGCCCTGAGCTCTTGCAGAACAGCATTCGCCCTCAGCATTCGCCCTGAGCTCTTGCAGAACAGCATTCGCCCTGGATTCGCCCTCAGCTCTTTCAGAACAACATTCGCCCTCAGCTCTTGCAGAACAACATTTTCCCTCAGCATTCGCCCTCAGCGTTCGCCCTCAGCTCTTGCAGAACAACATTCGCCCTCAGCGTTCGCCCTCAGCTCTTGCAGAACAACATTCTCCCTCGGCTCTTGCAAAATGGTAAGTTCTTACTGCAGGCCCTTCCTCCTATAGTAGGGTTGACTCTATTTGGGTTTTTTTGGTCAATTCTATTGGATTGTGTTAGGATGTATGGTTCTCTCTAGATGTCAAGAATCAAGATTCAATACCCTCTATTATCTTCATCACCCAATACAAGATTTAAATTTTTCCCAAAGAAATGCTTATTAATTTGGCAGCCATTATTTCTCCCTGCTTTAAAAATCCTACATTTAAATAAAAACAAGCATTGCATTTCAACTACAAAAATCTATTAGTGTTCAAATGTACATGTGTGCATCACTTGTGTAGGGTATTCCTTTTCCACTTTCACATTATCCAAGAATGTGTGCAGTATAGTTCATATTTTTGTGATTTAGATTGTCTTGAAAAAGGAAAGGTAAATTATTTCCCATGGAAAAAGAAGGTTTTCCCTTTTTATAGGTTGTTTGGACTTACGTGGAAAAATTTATGGTATGCCTTTCATATTATGTAGTTTAAATTTGAATTAAGAGATTATTCTACATGAAAATATAATTACCTATGTGATGTCCTTCATCACTAATTAAAATTATAGGCTTTCAATTTCCTAGACTCTAACTCATCTGATGCTAAATTCTAGGTTCTCATTGGTGGATCACTCTTCCATTGATTTCCTTTCCCTCTGGATCTTGTCATACTTTAAAAGTCGTCAATGATACATATATTATTTCAGGTATCCCAAAAGGCTTTATAGTAGAACATATTGTGAAGTTTTTTTGACACTTGAGGATTCTTTTTAGAACTGCAACGTGGTCTAGGCTATCGAGTTATATATCAAGCAACTTGTCCTTAATAACCACACTATGAGGTAGGTTCAACCAGTTTGAACTTGTTGGGACATAGCATATGAAGTTGTGTGATGAGTCCATATCACGGGTCTATTATGGTGAAAAAAGTGAAGACATGTAATGATAGTTATTATGTTAACATTACTAGAAACATTTTCGAAATTATCCATGCTATCAAGATGTCAAAATTCCAGGCACTAGGTGTCAATACTCGTAGCTAATAGATAATAATAATAATATAAAAAAAATCACATCTTTATTCTTGAAATATGATTGTTACACATTGGTAACCTAGTTCATGAGTTACTATCACCCAAAGATTGCAAAACAAACTTAAAATATAAATTAAACAAACATGAGAATCCAACTAAGGGTTTCTCGACAAAATCATGCCATAACTTGGCATTTTGAAACCCAAATTTGAATCCATCATAAGTAATACAATGCAAACTCAGATGGATTTTCAATGCATGTTTGCATGCTACACTTATTCTCTGTCTAGATATCATTTTTAAATGGAACCATTAGTCAAGCCCACAGTCCTTTTTATGTGAAAAATTTCAGCTCTATTTGAGCTCTTTTTTGCTCCACCACCTCCATAAACCAGTGTTACACGGGGTCTCGCCCCCCACCTAGGGGTCTAGATTCCTCACCCCCTCGCGCTCCGGGGTCTTGGGGAATTCTAGGGGATGTTTCCCTCACACCCCCTCACGTCCCCTCACCGCCCCTTTTAGTTTATGGTTTCGTGTTAAAATTTGATGTGCCACTTAGCATATTTGAGAATCCAAGTGATTCTGATTCAGATGGTGACATGGTTGATCTTGATATATTCGTGCGGAAGTTGGATGCAGAGACTAGTGGGGCATTAACTTGAGCATTTATGCTCATTTATCAGTATGATGATATCATTTGATATTCATATGTTATGTTTTATGTTTTATGTTTCAGACATAACTTATTTGCGTTTAAGTTTTATGTTTCAGAGTTGAGTTGTAAACTTCAGTTTAAACTCTATTTTGAATCTTGATATAATATGTCATATGATATCTTAAACTTTATTTTCATTGTACATTGTTAGTAGTTACATTAATGATTATATAGTTACAAACTTACAAACTTACATGCATGATTGTATGATGTATGTTTTAACTTTTTAACTTTTAAATTTGTTTCAATTATATGATTCATCATTCATCGATTTGTAATTTTATCATTTATGATTTATCTTTCATGATGCAAGTGTATGATGACTGTATATACATTCCTTGAAAAAATATAGTTACATTTTAAATATTAATTTTATAATTTTTATGACCCCGACGTCCCCCCACGTTTCCTGAAAATTGGTAGGGAGCTTTTGCATAGGCCGCTCCCGCGCTCCCTCGTCCCCTCGCTCCCACCTCCGGGGGACTTGGTGGAACATTGCCATAAACATATGCAAACATATATCATGATCTTGGAATTCCATTACATATGTATGTGCCAATGTTCCATAATCATGCCCCATCATCAATTTAAGAAATTTCCATTGAATATCAAATTATGGAGGGGGGGGGCTTTTTGCTGCAACATTTGGCTCAAAATCAGGGACCATCTCCGTATGAGGTGAATGAGAAATATAGATATTTGAAGAAGTATATTAGTGCCTTTTCCTCTGGACATGGAGTCATATACAGTCATCCATCACAAAAATTTGTCTTTTTTCATTCTCACCTTGAAAGTTGCAAAAATTCATGCCCTAATTGAAACGACACTAAATTTGAAAGATATAATAAAAATGCAAGCTAGAAGTGCCCTATTAATACAAAGGGAAAACCTTCCTACTACCCTAATTGAGATAAATTTTGATTGAATAGGAAACATGATATTTCTAATGGAGTTGATCCAACAACTTGTTAAATGTATGGGACTAAATCATGCATTTGATTTCCAGGGAAACATGCACATGAAGAGAAAAAGTGCAGAATTAATGGAAAATCCATACATGCCACTTATAAAAACTACACCGAAAGGTCAAAAAATACTTAAGGCCTTAACTTAATTTGAATCCAAAAATGAAAAAATAGGATTAGTGAAAACACGAGAGTGGTGTGGGTGAACAACATAAATAAAAAGTGAAGATACCTTTCCCCAAGATGCCTTTGTCACAGTTGTATGAAAACATGTTTTCCTTTCCCTTTATACATGCAAGTGAATGCATTATAGGTATGGTGTTTTCCCAGAATAGGAGAAGCCTACTTAAATATATCATTTGTGGATTGCATGTTTGGGTGCCTTAATGTGCAATGACATGTTTCCAGGACTGAATTCAATGCAAGGCATATTTGAAACTCTAACTCTGTCTTCCGGTGTCTTATTAGAAATTATTTCAGTTTTCATTTTGTGTTTTAAATTTAGATATTGTTTTCAAGTTTTTACATTTATAATTTTATTGCAATGTGGCAGACTGATCAGAGCAGTGCAGGAACAACCCCGAGACAGGATGATCGCGGAAAGAGGCCAGCGGAAGAACATGTAAAGTGCCAGCATTGCTCTATCTTTAGGTATTTTAGTTATTTACATAATTGAAATAATATTAGTTTTGTTCAAATATGTAGACACCTAGCCATGGTACGCCTGATGATTCCCTCTTTGAGGAAGAGATTTTTTCATCCCTATCTCCAGTGTTGTTGTTGCAAAAAAAGGCACGAGATGCAACGTCGGAATTTAATGCTTTGATAGATGCACCTCAAACACCTGAAACAGAAGAGAGGATACAACATCTTATGAGGCAGCTAAATAGATATCAGGTAATAATAAAAAGTCAAAAGGATATTTTTTTTGTTCTGCATGAGATGAATTGTGATAGTTTGATTTTTAAATTTTACATTGACTAAACTAACAAAAAGTTCTTTTGTATGTAGCGTCTTCTGGCATTTGCTGAACCCGGTGTTGGTGGTAGTGGGACACAAGGGCAAGAGATTGCCCAACAACCCTCTCGTACACCTTCTACTCCTTTAGGTGCTAGCAAAGAAACACACCCTGCCCAAGCTGACACCCAGCCAACTGCTGAACGTGTTGGCAATGATGAGGCTGATATGGCCAGCTACATTATTGCGTTTCCTGGAGCTACACGTGTCAGCTCCACAGGGACCATTAATGGCACGTTGTTGGTGAACGATGAGGGTGTCCTTATAAAGCATGTACAACTCCCAGGTAAATTTTAATATTTTAACTATTTCATGTACTTTATCTAAAACATATTTATCATTATTTTTATTTTTAAATTAATGATAATATCTTCTTTTTCTTTTGGTTTTATTCTGTGTAGGAAACAATGAGTTCTACAGGATTCTGGAGAGCCATGCGTTGGTAATTTTTGGCCCAACCATACGTACGGGGTGGAATTCCCAGAATTCCAACCTGAAAAAAGAACTTTTAGATTATCTAGAAGCCCTTTTTGGGGTCGGCACATTTGACAGAAAAGCGGTGGCTCAGGTAGCCGGCAAATATTTGAAATATACCAGGGACACCTATAGGACGCAATTGCAATTTAACCCTAGATATGAGCGTCATCTCGCAGTTTCAGAGAGTGAGTGGAGAGCACTCATCCATGACGGAAAAGAGAAAAGGGCAAAGAAAGAAGGAAAAATGCCAACTGGACCCGCAAGGTAAATTACAACTTTAATTCAATAACTTTAATTTTCTTTATGTCTAAAATAAAAGTGTGCTACGTCATATCTGACTTCAATCTTTTGATGCTAGGTTGCCTGACACCTCAAAGGCAACCAAAGCTAGGATAGAGAAAAAGGGCCATCACAAGCTCGGTCAGGGTGGCTACTTGAAATTAGCTGCAAGAATTGTAATTAAGTAGCTAAACATCTTATAATTAATTGTATCGCCTTCCAACGTTTTGTAATCCTATCAGATATGATTAAAAATACACAATCATATATAATGTAGGGTGATGACTTTGGAACAATAACTACAGAGGAAGATAAAAATATTGCTTTCCGTTTTGGCTATCGAGCTGTAGTTGAACGTCGCAGAAGCTTGGGGCAGGTCCCAAGATCTACAATGCCTAATAAGGTAAAACATTAACCTTTCAATATTTTTGTTTTCGTCCATAAATTTAATGTCTAACAACTTTGTTTAAGTCAGGGGAGCAACACTACCGACGAGGTAAATAACCCAGTTTTAGAGCCAGATGTAGATGATCCTCTCATGCAACCTGATCATTGTAGTGGGGACCAGGCCGACAATGCTGCTATCAGTGAGGGCCGTGACGGTAATTAATTTCCACTTATAATTTTTTTCTAATTATACCTTGATGGTTGTCCTTATAACGTTTTTTGTTTAAATGACAGAGAATGTTTCCCTTGAGGATCTTACCACCAGAGAGGAAGACAGGGCAACAGTCCCAACGACGACAACTGGTGCACCAGGTAAATAATCTCATTGCAATTTTTTTTATTAATATTACCGAACTAGTTCAATGATATTTAAAAGCTGATAATTAAAATTTAATATTATCTGTTTTTGGAGGCGATGCCCCGTCACTGGATGAGACCAGACATCGTGACAATGCAACTAGGTCAGCGGCGACAACTGGTGCACCAGGTAAATAATCTCATTACAATTTTTTTTATTAATATTACCGAACTAGTTCAATGATATTTAAAAACTGACAATTAAAATTTAATATTATCTGTTTTTGTAGGCGATGCCCCATCACTGGATGAGCCGAGACATCGTGAATACACAACTAGGTCAGCAGTGCGAGTTGAAAGGCACGAAACAGGAGCAGAGCACGATGATATTGATGATGTAATTAGGAGCTTTAAAAATAGGAAGAAGAAAAAGAAAATTTGACAATGTAAAATATTGTATTATTATAAGACAAGCGTTACCATACTTGGAACGTTTTTTGCGTTATATAAAAAACTCATTTATCATACTATTTTTATGTCAAGCATTAATTGCAATGTTTCCTTGCGTACTTTTTGTTGAATTGTTTTTTTACTAGTTATTGAATATTTTTTTTTATGCTCATGAAAGTAAAAATTGAAATATAGATTGGGTATTGGGGAATTGAGAGTGATGTGAGGGGGGGAGGAGGGGCCATAAGAGCTTCCACCTTCACGTGGTTGGCCCTGTTTAGTAGAGAATAATTTATTGGAGCGATTTAATATTGGAGCAAACCTCCCTTGATCCAGCGTAGCAACAAAAAAGTCATTGTTGACTTAGTTGCTACTCTTTCAGATCGTGGGAGGCTTGTTCCAAGTTCATGCGACTCCAATAAATTGTTCTTGAAACGAAGAGGAGCTTATTCAGGTATGTTTTGACATTTCAACATATGTTCTAACATTATCATAAGAATGCATCTTAGAGTAAAAAATACTACATCAATTACTTGTATTTATTGTATAGATAATGATGGATTTTGTTTGACTTGGCAGTGCAGGTACAAATCCTCTTGCATCATGAGCAATACAACTTGTCAACCAGGGTCATGTCCAGGATATTTTTGCTTGTGCGCTTGACCGGGTTCGTAATGTCACATTTTGTAAGTTCCTTTACAGTTCATAATTCAATATTAAGCTTGTTCATGATTATTATCTAGGTTTTTTGTATGTGTTTTTTCATGTATTTGATTGTAAGCAACTCTGCATGTTTCCTGTTGTTCACTATGATTTCTCCCATTACCACTCCCAGGATGAATCCGACTTTATTGTTACATAGGTTACTTTATTGTTACTATTATTTCTCCATTTACGATTTCATAGGTTACATCATGTAAAGTTGTCAATCTCGGGTTGGTGATGAGCTTTAGTTCTCCAGATTTGGGGCTTTTCTGATATTTTCTCCCTCATGTCATTCTTGCATCACCTCGTTGTTTGAGCATGCCAATTGTCTACCACTTGTACCAATTGGCACATGTCAATCCTTGAGTGGTGCCACATTTCACCTATTTTCAGTGAGAGTTTAGGGTTTCTCTAACATAGCTTCAGAAATCTGATTCAGTGCCTACTTGAATATTGTCACATAATACTTATGGTTTGGATTGATGAGCATGTTCTGAATGGTTGGTTGATTCATAAGAACCACCCATAAATCTCCCTTCCTCTAACACACAGAAAATAAAAATTTCTTTGACAGGAGACCGAGTTTCAATACTTTGAAAACAAACTTCTATTCCCTTCAATAACTCAAAAAAAAACTATTACACTACTTCCTCACTGAGAGGGATTACAAAATTATGACTGCTACAAAACGCGGTGCATAAAACCAACTCACTGTCTGTTCAAAACAAACATACTCTGTCTCTAAGACACTCTGCTGTGTTTTTCCCTTTCGCACTGCTGTGCATACACACTTAAAAAGTTACACTCAGTTTTTCACTTTTTACACACTGGTATGTAATAAAAAATTTACGTACTGTCTATAAAAAAAACTACCAAGCTTTTTCGACCTTTTTATTTTTATATGCCGGAACATATAAAACATATTATAAAAAACCCTCTTTTAAAAAAAATAAAATTAAAACTAAATTCTATGGCCCACCTTTCATTTCGCATATGATATATATATAACATATGTATATATTAAACTATCAAAACATTAAAGAACCCTTTCCGTCAGACTTCGAAAGTCTAAATAGATTGAATTTCAAACCAAATTCGCGTTCCAAAATGGGATGCTGACGTCTGCCTAATTTTAACTCGAATTCTCAATCCAATGTGCCCTATAAAAAATTCGGGTCTGGTTTTCAAGTTTTCATATTCCCTTCAATTTCATGCGATCCAATATTATTGCTCCATGTGTCCTCCTTTTGAATTTACAAAGCTGTCGGGTAAATTTCTGTTTGTTTAATTTCTGGTTGGTGAATTGCGTTAATGTTGGTTGTTGTGTTTAAATACAATCCTGTACAGAAATATGGCTGCGGCCGTCTACAAAAAAAACTTGCAGGAATTTTAAATGCTGAATTAAATTTCTGGATGGCATGCAAGCAACCTCCAAAAAAAAATGTTGCTGCTGCATCCGTCCTTCTGCTGCAGCAGTTGAAGTTAAAATTCAACAGCACGGGGTTTAATAAGTGAGGGTGTAAAGGTAACTTTTTGTCGATAGTACTGGATTAAGATCATCTATTCATTTTTGTAGGGTCTTATGGTGTTTGGTTTTTAGTTTTGGGTTGGGCTTATTGAGTCTAAGATAGTTTTTGAGTGAAAAAATTGCTATCAGGTATTAAAAAATTTTGGTTCTTTTGTCAAAATTTATGAGCTTGTTAGGAAATACAAAACTGACAATGGTTGTATCTTAAATTTGTGGAAAATAATTTGAAATGAAACCTTTTTGTTTAGTTTGTTGCAGCAGGTGCAAACCCCATTCAAATTACTAGGGGCATTGACAAGACAATAAAGGCCCTTGTTTCGGAACTCAAAATTTTGTCAAAGGAGGTAAACGCTTGCCTTTTGGGTAGGCTGGTTTTCCTTTTTGCTGATGGTTTGGTGTATCTAATTGAATTAGTTGCCTAAGGTATTTTTGGTTGCAAACTCCTTTTCATTTTTCATACAGTATTGGCCTTGTGGAATACATTTGATTGTGTGGTCTTGTTAGATCTACAACATTTGTAGTTGTTTAGTCTTATGGCAGAGGTGCACTTTTATTATGGAAATAGTTGATGCAATATTGTCATTTAATCCTTACTGCAGGGTAGCATGTTGAGAAGTTTTTTGTGAAACATTTGGTATTCAAAATGACACTTGATCCTATACGGCATCATGCACTTGACTTCAAAATTTATATTCAAAGTGTGCCAGACAATTCTTGCAAAATTTCAAATATTTAGGTTGTTTTAAACCATTATCTTTTTCATGTATTGGATGCTGAAAATGTGAAAAAGACTTTGGTATGAAACCAACTGGTGAATAATTTCCAGCAAAAAAACCACTTCCAAGACATGATTTAGAAGTAGAAAAAATTTGCTTATGAAGCATAGAAAGATATCCTTGATGCATTTTCAATGTTTGGCTAGGGTTATTTTTGGGGAAAATAACTCCTTATTCCTAGAATAGTGATCTTCAATACAAGTAAATGCCAGAGAAGAGAGATCATCGTGTGACGCAAAAAAACTGAAATTGGACCCCGAAGGAGAGCTGGTGTGTCTACAATCGCTCTGTCAGCATTTTCCCTTGGTTTACCCCGTTCTTTTCCTCCAGCCTGAGTCTTAATTGACTTCTTCTTTCTTAGGGTTTATTTATCAAATTCGTAGAATTTGATAAATAAATACTATCCACAATGGTTGGACTTTAATTTATATTCCCGACTTTATATTATCTCCAATCCTTATAACCAATGTTTAAATTTCAACACTTTGTATTTATACTCCACGTTTCTTTTTAAATAAATAACTTGTAGTGAACTTTCGGCTCTATATTTCACCACCCAGCCTTACAACAATCACCCTCTAGACTTATGCTAATTATCCGCCAATCGTTTAATTAAACAATTTCATTATACTCCGGCCCCACCTATATATATCAATAACCAATCAAACACTCGTATCGTACCTGGCTATCCTCCACACACCTTAGTTAACCTTCGGGCAAGTTCAACGTGCGACCACCGTCCGATGGCCCTTCTCCAAATCAACGACTCTTGGCAATTTCGCTCGGCTTCCAACGTCGGGCTTTAACGTGCGATGGCGCGGGTTAAACGGTGGTTTTCTAGGGGTCACTTCGCCACGTGTCACATTCCCTATGGAATCGCTCGCGAATAGGAAATACCGCCTACTCCGCAAAAGCGGTGCGATATGGGCAACCCGCTTTTGTGATTCCGCTCGTGGTTTTGGTAGAGGGCTTGACCACGGGTGCATGTCTGGTTCCGCTATCCTTTTGTTTGTTAACTCATGTCCAATCCTCGGGTCGGGTTCCGAAAGCACAACAATTTTGTCTCTTTATTAAGCGGGATTTTAATATGTGTATTATCAAAGAAAACCAACACAAATTTTATAAGAAAATTGTTCAAAAGTCGAGCCCGCCGGACTTCAAACGGCGATAAACCATAATTCAAACCAAATTCGCGTTCAAAAATAGCCTGCTGACGTCGGCCAATTTTGTGACGCGAATTTCTTATCAAATTCGCCCTAATATTTTACGGGTCCGGATTTCCACTGCGCGAGCGGCCCAAACAAAGATCCGCTCCAATCAATTTCTGCCACGTGTCCTCAATAAAAACTTGCCCTGCTCCCGGCTGCGGGTGCATTCGATGGCATTTAAGGTGATGGGACATGGATATGGCGATTTCATATCATTCGCATTAACATTTAACGCTTTTCAATTAAGTTTTCACATCAAATCTAGATTAATTAATTTTTAACACTGTTCAAGATCGGACCTCCACTCCTCTGAGCGATTCCGCACGCTCCAATTTGATCCGGCCTTCGACTCTCATTATTAATGATCAGAGATTCATTATGACGGTCGTCCTTTGATTGCATTGCAGACGGGTCGACATAAAAAATGGCGTTTAGCCATGGTTTTTCAGACAAGCCGGTTGCTGGATTACACTGTCTGGTAACTGTGACGATAAGGAGAAGTGGCCAGCGGAACTTCTGCCTAGACTTTGTTGCATATTTCCATTTCTCTCGGTTCTGTCTCTGTCTGTCTTCCTCTGTTAATTGGAATTCTGCTTCTTCGTCTCTTGTGCCCACTGCGCCTGAGATTGCACCCATGCCTCGCGTGCGTCATAGGATGTGTTGCCGCAGGGGGAGCACTAGAGGTCAATCCCGGCGCGCTCCCTCTAGCACCTCAACAGAGATGACCTCCGGCCAGTCCAGTGATTATTACTTAGGTAGATATCCAAATACTAGGAGTGGGCGGGGTCGGCTTGTAGCATCTAGCCACCGTATGGATTCCCCTGCTCCTGGCTTCCCCACCGCTAGTTCACCTTCTCCCACGACGCGCACTGCGCAATTTTCCTTTGATTGCACTCTCAACCGCCCGCGAATCACAGCTGTAGTCACTGTGGTCTTCCGCGAGGAGGCCCAAACGGAGAAAGAATGCACCCGTCCGGCGGGTCTGAGCTCGGAGAAAGCCGGCCAGCATTCGGGCCTTCAGGAGGGGAGCCGTGGCATGCATGAGGAGGTAGCACCTAGCGATCCTGGACCTTCCGAATTAGGATGGTGCCGAATCGTGGAGGAACCAGCGGTGGATTAGTTTGGTTAATTTGTTTTTCTTGCTTAGCAGACCCAGTTAATTGGGCTGCTTTTAGTTTATTTTATTGTGCTGGACCTTTAAGTAATATTTTTGAATTCTGTAAATTAAACGTTCAAGACTGGTTTCCCCGTATGAGGGCAGTCTTCTTAATTTTTTGATTTTTTGATGACAAATTTGCCATGAGTATGGCGAGGCAATGTTTTTGACTTCGGTGTAATTTTATTCGCAATGTTAATAGATTAACTTTACTTTGAATTCTCACATGATTAGCGTTTTTCTTGATCTGTTCAAGGATTTTGGGTACTTTAATTTGTATTTGGAACAATGGACGTCGGTACTCTATATGTTGCTTTACTGTTCTACATACTACTATTTCACTTTCTTATAGATGCCTCGGGCATATTTGAATGCTTTCTCAGATTGTCGATAATCTCCATGTGGACCTTTACTGGATTTTATATCATGTCCCTGTATGGGGTATTTTTCTATCATTGTCTGGGGTGGTACTTCCACTTTTCTTGATGGATATTTGGGTTCCAATCTTCAGATGTGAAAATGTAATGACTTCATGGACTGTTTTACTTCATATAATATATTCAAAATAGCATTTTTCTCTTCTGAAAAAAAAATGATTAATGTTTATCATTCTGCCTTCAAAACTAGCGATGCTGGTCTATGTTGCTGGTTTATTGATATGGTCTGATGGTCTTTTTTATATTTTGGACATATCACACTCCTCACATGATTAGCGTTTTTCTCTGTTCAAGGATTTTGGGTACTTTAATTTGTATTTGGAACAATTGACGTCGGTACGTACTCTATCTGTTGCTTTACTATTCTACATACTGCTATTTCACTTTCTTATAGATGCCTCGGGCATATTTGGATGCTTTCTCAGATTGTCGATAATCTCCATGTGGACCGTTACTGGGTTTTATATCAAGTCGTTGTATGTGACATGGGGTATTTTTCTATCATTATCTGGGGTGGGACTTCCACTTTTCTGGATGGATATTTGGGTTCCAATCTTAAGATGTGAAAATGTAATGACTTCATGGACTGTTTTACTTCATACAATATATTGAAAACATCGTTTTTTCTCTTGTGAAAAAAAAATGATTAATGTTTATCACTCTGCCTTCAAAACTAGCGATGCTAGTCTATGTTGCTGGTTTATTGATATGGTCTGATGGTCTTTTTATATTTTGGACATATCACACTCCTCACATGATTAGCGTTTTTCTCTGTTGCGGGATTTTGGGTACTTTAATTTGTATTTGGAACAATGGACGTCGGTACTCTATCTGTTGCTTTACTATTCTACATACTGCTATTTCACTTTCTTATAGATGCCTCGGGCATATTTGGATGCTTTCTCAGATTGTCGATAATCTCCATGTGGACCGTTTCTGGGTTTTATATCAAGTCCCTGTATGTGACATGGGGTATTTTTCTATCACTGTCTGGGGTGGGACTTCCACTTTTCTGGATGTATATTTGGGTTCCAATCTTCAGATGTGAAAATGTAATGATTTCATGGACTGTTTTACTTCATATAATATATTCAAAACATCGTTTTTCTCTTGTGAAAAAAAAATGATTAATGTTTATCACTCTGCCTTCAAAACTAGCGATGCTGGTCTATGTTGCTGGTTTATTGATATGGTCTGATGGTCTTTTTATATTTTGGACATATCACACTCCTCACATGATTATGATTAGCGTTTTTCTCTGTTGCAGGGGTTTGGGTACTTTAATTTGTATTTGGAACAATGGACGTCGGTACTCTATCTGTTGCTTTCTACTTCATATAATATCTTCTCTTTCATGGACTGTTTTACTTCATATAATATCTTCACTTTCATGGACTGTTTTACTTCACTGTTGTAGGGTCTTGGGTACTTTAATTTGTATTTGGAACAATGGACGTCGGTACTTTATCTGTTGCTTTACTATTCTACATACTGCTATTTCACTTTCATGGACTGTTTTACTTCACTGTTGTAGGGTTTTGGGTACTTTAATTTGTATTTGGAACAATGGACGTCGGTACTCTATCTGTTGCTTTACTATTCTACATAATGCTATTTCACTTTCATGGACTGTTTTACTTCATATAATATCTTCACTTTCATGGACTCGTTTTTACTTCATATAATAATTTCAATTTCATGGACCGTTTTACTTCATATACGATTCTACTTTCATTTATTGTTTTACTTCATATAATATCTTCACTTAAGTGGACCGTTTTACTTCATATAATATCTTCACTTTCATGGATTGTTTTACTTCAATCGTTGTAGGGTTTTGGGTACTTTAATTTGTATTTGGAACAATGGACGCTGGCTCTATCTGTTGCATTACTATTCTACATACTGCTATTTCACTTTCATGGACCGTTTACTTCATATAATATCTTCAAACAAATAAGCCGACTTTTAAAATTTTAATTTTAATTTTTTAAATTGAACCCTCCGTCGGTCTACCGACGCCTTGTATACGTCGGAACTGCGACAACCCAGAAACGTCGTAGGAGAGACAGCATGAAAACGTCGGAAGAGCGACATTCCAAACGTCGGACCACATATCGTCGGAATTACGACATCTTCCAGACGTCGGAAGAGTGACGTCCGAAACGTCGGACCACGTTTAGTCGGAATTGCGACAGTTTACAAGTGTCGGAAGAGCGACGCAAAAATGTCGGACCACGTTTAGTCGGAACTGCGACGGTTTATGAGCGTCGGAAGAACGACGTCAAAAACGTCGAACCACATTTCACTGGAAGTGCGACAGTTTACTAACGTCGGAGGCGCGACGGTTTGTGAGACGTCGGAAGAGTGACGCCTATTCGGAACGTCGGAAGAAGTGTCGATAGTGCGACACTTTTTGCTTGCGTCGGAACGGCGACGGCATGACAAACCACGGTTTGTCCGCCCCCGAAATGTCGCTCTTGCGACGAATATGTGTCGGAATAGCGACGAATTGGCCGTCGGAATTTCCGCCAAATTCTCTAGTGAATAATGTTTAGAGGCTCAATAGAATTTTCTCAAGAACTTATTATCCCAATATGATATAATGGTCCATGGGATTCTAAAATGTACCCATACTCATTCAAAGAAGAGTTTGGCAGTGTCCTATGTTGTGATACTCTTCTTCCAAGCTGATAATATTGCCAACTTAGAAAATATGTCCCCAACACAAATACATAGTCATTACCATGATTGGTAGAAGGGAGGATCGATAGATATTCCATGGATATGGATTCCCAGGGTTGGCTTGGAGTAGGTATAGGAGTGTACAAGCCTTTCTTCTTTATGGTTAACTTGGTGATGGAATAGGCAATGCAGGATCTAATATATTTTCCAAATTCCTGTCTGTAATATTCCAAAATATGAAAAACAGGAATATTGAACATAAAACTGGAAAATGCAGTAAACATAAAAATATCAAATATATAAGTAGATCACTAAGCCATTTTATTATATATAATAGCAAAAATGAAGTACAAGAACTTGAGGAAGAGACACTCAAGCTAGACAAAACAAGCTTGAAATGACGCTAAACATCAAGACATAAGAAATTGTTGCTGCATAAATCGTTGGGAGGCTATGAATGTGAAATCCTACTAGAAATAAATGCTATTGGAAACAAGGAATGTGTATATATGCTGATTGGGTGCTTAGAAAATTCCAAGATCAGATATTTTGGTTTTCTAGCACAATTGCAAGATAACCCAGAAAGGGTTTCTGGAAATGAGAACGATAAAAAATGTAGCCTTAGGGATGAATTATGCTATGAAGTTAGGTAACTACTAGGAGGTGGCTGATCTAATGAGAAAATAGCTAATACTCCTCCCCACTGAATTTTCAGATGAAGGGCTGCTCCCCTCACAGGATGATAAGCTCAAAAACTTGGGATATTAAACCTCCACTGAATATGCCCTCCTGGATTGTGCAATTCTTGAAGGAAATTATGATGCTGAAGGTGGATGAAGATTGGCCTAATACTGGATGATGGAATATAGCTCAAATAACCTCTCCTGAGTGGGCACTCGAAGTCCCCAAAGGATGTGGGTGGGATTTCTTCTCGGAAACACCCTTGTGCTAAACAACACAACAAACTCTGCTAAACAGCTGAAAAGTGCCTAAAGTCATAAAATAAAATACATAAAAAATATTCAGAATTCCTTCCATGGATTCCATCCCCTTGCTTATATGCTTTGTGAGCCTCCACCCCCTTGGCCCCACTCAATAATTATGCTACTCTCATGGAGACTTCCTCCCATTATGACCACGTTGTCCTCCACTGTGTCCACTACCTCCATGACTGAGTTGTTGATTTGGTCAACTTGACCCCATCGACATTCATTGACCCCCATTCACACCAAGGAGGGATTTATTCAACTTGATCCTATCTAGATGCATTGATCCACATTCACATTAGAAGTGGTTTTATTCCAACTAAAGAGATTTATGGGTCCCTCTACCCTCTTATTCATCTATCTTATTGACAAAAAAAAAAATTAATATTCTAACTAGCTAAAATCTAATTAGGAATATTACAGTCCTGCCCTCTCAAATGTTTCTTGTCCTCAAGAAGCTGCAAGGATGGATGCTGCAAAATCTTCTCTCCTTCCCCAGTAGCATCTTCATCCAGTAGATTCCTCCATCAAATCATATATTATTTAATCACCCTATTCCTTAGTTGCCTCTCATGAGTATCCAAGATAGCTTCTAGTTGTAAAACCAGATGGACCTAATCATCAATAGGTGGGATATCCATAGTAGCAACTACATGTTGTCCAATGGCCTTCTTAAGGCATGAGACATGAAAAATATTGTGGATCTTACACCCAATGGGGAGCTCCAACTCATATGATACTTCCCCAACATGAAGAATCACCTTGTATGTCCCAGAGAAATGGGGCTTAAGCTTCTCAACCCCCTTCTCCTTCAGTGTAGATCATTTTTAAGGCTAAAGATAGAGATAGACCAAATCATCCATCTCAAATTGTCTCTCCACCCGACCATAATCTGCATATAACTTCTTTTGACTTTGGGATGTAGCAATGTTGTCCTTTAGAGCACGGAATATATCCTGACTCTCTTGGATCCAATATTTGGCTCTAGGAGCCTTGGTTGCTCCAAACATCACATCAAAAAATGATAGATAATCATAACCATATAGAACCAAAAATGGAGACATACCGATTGACATATGAAATTTCAAAGTGTAACAATATTCTCCCAAGTGGAGCCAGCGCAACCATGCTCTCTGTTGCCCTGAAACATAGTTTCACAAGTATCATTCCAGCCACTTGTTTAATATCTTTGTTTTCCCATCTGCCTCAGGGTGATAACTGGTACTTAGTGTCAACTCGGTACCCACCAAATGGAAGATATCCTGCCAAAAGCCACCCATGAAGTGGTTATATCTCTCACTGACTATGGTCTTAGGAAGACCATGAAGTCTAAATAATTATTTAAAGAAAATCTCGGCCACTTGTGAAGCAGTGTACTGTGAAGAGATGGCAAAGAAATGTGAACACTTTGTTAGTCAACCAATGACCAGAAAGATACAATCCTTACCCTGTACTACTGACAAACTGGTAATGAAGTCCACAGAAGTTCTCTCCCATTTCCCTTCCAGAAAAGGAAGTGGCTGTAACAACCCTGTAGGGTGGTTTTTTTCTCCTTCATTCTTCTAGAAAACTATGCACTCCCTAATATGTTGGAGCACATCCTCCTTGAGACCCTTCCATGAGAATCTCTCTCTAATGGCCTGATATGTCTTTATGAGACCTTGGTGGCCTAAGAGGGGTGAATCATGTGCTTCATGAAGAATTTTCTCCTTGAGATTAGAATCTCTAGTCAAGAATATTAGGTCCCGATAGTAGATAACCCCATACACCACTATATACCTCTCATTGGACACCTACCCATCCAGTATCTCACATGTAAAGCGGTATTTGGAATACTCCACCAACAACTGGACTCCAAATGTGAATCCACAGTCATGAATGACAGTGTTGTTGGTCTCTATAATAAGGCATCCACTACCACATTGCTTTTCCATTTGACATATTCAATGTCAGAGCCATATGCTGGAAAATGCTAGCCCATTTTTGTTGCCTCTCTTGCAACTGCTTCTGCTCAAGAAAATACCGAAGACTGTGGTGGTCAATCTTCACTTGGAAACTGTTGCCTACCCAATACTGCTTGAATTTGGCCAATGCATGCATGATGGCCAAAAAATCCTTCTCATAAATGGAATACACCTTCTTATGTGGAAACATCTTCTAATTCTCAAAGGTTATGGGATGATCTCCCTGCATTAAGACTATGCCAACACCTTCCCTTGAAGCATCATATTCCAACACAAAGGGCTGGGTAAAATATGGAAATACCAACACCAGACAATTTCTCATTACCTCCTGGATCCTATCAAAGGCCCTCTACGCAATTTTTTTCCATCCAAAGGCTTCCCTCTTGGTTAGAACTGTGAGAGGTGCTACTAGTTGGGAGAACCCTTTAACAAACTTTCGATCAGGTGGCCTCCCTGGTAGAATGTGCCCAAATAAGATAGAACAATGGTCTAGCATAGACTGCACATCTTAGTCCTTGCCTCCTACCTCCAACTTACACAGTTTTAATGCCCATGCTATGTCCCCTCTGCGCAAACCAACCTCCATCCTATGTGTTGACACTATCTAAGGTGGATAGGAGTGCATGCCCCTGATCATTTTGTGTTTACCATTCTTCTTATCTCTCCATTCCATTTTCAAGGTTTCAAAATCCGTGGTGACCTTCCCCAGTATGATCGACCAATGTACACCCCATATCACATTGGTGTCATGAATTCGACCACAAAGAAGTGATCTATCAGGGTGTATGTCCCCAAATTTATAGTCAATGCCAGAACATACTTCACAGACTACATGGTTTTATCTCTTGGAACCAAAACTGAGAATCCTTCAAAATAATCAGTGGGTATGCCCCTCCTCTGCACTAGTTGGGCTTCAATAAAATTGTGGGTAGCCATATTCTCTACCAATACCGACCCCTGTTTCCCTTGAACTATGCCTCATGTTGGAGTCCCGTGATTTAGCAGACTGGTAAACCAAATGACAGGGCAACATTAGACCAACTTTGGAGTCCTAGGACCTAGCCTTCCTGGACTCAGAGAGGGATCTCTCTATTATGTGAAGGATGTGAACTTATTCGCTTTGTATGTTTGATTTTAGGCTAGCTGTTAAGTGTATTTTGGTTTGTTTTTTTGGTTTTTGAGGTAAACTGTTAAAAAAGGACAAATAGAAAGAGATTTCATGAATCAATAAGGCTATGGGGTCAGATAAATTCAGGACTATCTAAATGGTGGAAAAAGTATTACTGCAGGGCCGATTTTGTCAAGGTAAATGGATTCTTTGGGTGAAAATGAAGTGAAATGAACATTAATTTTGTGAAAGAAAAATAGATATTAAACATATATAGTTTTAAAGTAGGTATTTTGTAATGTTCCTTTTTCAGAAACATTGTCAAATGACAAGGAAAATCTATTCCAGAGATAGAATACAGGGGCATTTACTGGATTTGTCACCTTTGAACAAAGGATGAGCTCTAGAGGCTACCTGGCCCACTAGCAGATTCTGTCGATAGAGTTTTTGTCAAGGGAAAATATCCCCAAGAGGGAAACACAACAAGATTGGGAATCTCTTAAGATCACCCCAACATTGCAACTACAACAATAATCAAATACATCAAATGGAAATAGCAGTGACTCATGAACACATAAAATTTTGGAGAACTCAATGGCCATCATATTATGACATAGGAGCAAATAATAATACAAATCCTTGAGGAAATGATCACTCAATAAAGGCACTAGAAGCCTCAAGAAACCTGTACATGAAATGTGAAATACATTGCTGCATATATAAAGCCCTAGGCCATGACTGCGCAATTTATAGAGGAATTGTTGCATAAAATATACTAATACAAGGATATATCAATATGAAGCTCAAATAAAGTTGGGGAGCATGATCTCAACCCTTGAAAATGCAATACATCAATCCTCTAAAAGGATTGGCTGAAATCTATACAAAAATGGCATTTTGCAGAAATGCCGAAGTTGCTGGGCAGCAACAACTCAAGAGATGGAAATGGATGGAGAAGGCTGAAATAGCTGTTGTAGATGAAGTGCCCTTATCCAATGAAAATCTAAAGTGAAAGGCTGATCCTTTCACCCAAGACTTCCCCTCCAAAATCTGCTAATCCCTCACAGCAAATATTCAACAAGGAGAACGTTGTCTAAGAGAGGGACTGCACTGCCAATGATGGAATGTGGTTGGCCTGATGCCAAAGATGATGGGATCTGCTCATAAACCCCCTTTTATGATCTCCCAATGGATGGAACCTCTCTCCACTGAAAAACTAGCTCCGGATGGTGTGTGGAAACCTCCCCAGCAACACCCAGCAACACTGCACAATATCTGCTGCAGAAACAGCACTGATGTAGATGGATGAAGCTATGGTATGAATGCCTGAATATGGGGAATGGAGTTCAATCCTTCATGAGCTACTCAAGAAGAAGAGGAAATCCTCAAGAGGACTCCCTCGTGCCCGACGGCACTGCAGCTCTGCTAAACAACAAGAGGCAACAACAAGTCTCCGAGACATCGATGTAAAAATGATCAAAGATAATCTCAATGGCTGACTTGCTCCTCTTTTAAACAATGAGCCTTCCCTCCATGGGACCTACTTCGAATTAGGGTTTCCTCCCTCTAGAATATTCCCTCCTACGTTGTCCCACATAGTACTTTCCAACTCATGCTAACACAATTTGACTTGGTCAACCTTGGCCAAGCATGTTTGCAAAAACCTCCTTTCATACATGGAAGTGTGAAATCTAGCTCCAATATGATCCTCTTTTATACTTAGAGGATTTTTATTCTCTAATAATGCAAGGAATGGGTCCCCTACCCATTTTATTAATATCTTTAACAAAAATTAATGTTCCATAAAATTTCGAAAATTACATATTCATGAGGTAGGGAAAACCATAAATCTCTATGAATAAAACTCAAACCGATACATATGAAAGATAAACAATCCAGCGATACATAGAAGCATATGAACCTCTAACTTTGGAAAACTAGCTTTAGCTGTTGAGAAAACAAATAGGATAAACAAACAACTCAATCTATGGAGAGGGAACTCCTAAACATCATGTCTTGAGCTATCAGGAACTTTGAAATAATTTTATAAGCATGGACAAAGGGCAAGATCGAATGAGACCTCTTTGACTTAACTAAAATAACCAATATTTCATAGAAAGATTTCAGAAATAGAGTTTTGAGAAGCTATAAGTAAACAGGGCATACCTTAAATCATACAAGATAGCAAAACATACTGGCCATAAATGAAACAAATGACAATTTCTTGATGGACCTAAAGGGCAGTCAAGAATCCTTTAGAAATGATCAAGAAGAGGAAAACTTTAAAGCTGTAACATGCAGGATGTTTGAGGTGCTTCCATGAGAATGTATCGACATATAATTTTCTGATCTACAACAAATGAGAAATATGGAACATTTATGAAAACAAGGAAACATAAACAAAATCAGAGAAACATCACCATTCACCAAGCCATGGAATACTACACACAATGCTCCTCCACCATCAAGTCAAGCAAGACATCATCCACTTCATAAAACAAGTATTTCTTCCAAGCTCATAATGCTATGTATTGCTCTCAATATATCAATTTCTACCTCTCTGTTACAATGAATCCTCTTGGTTATATAAGCCAAAGAGGAAGAAAACCACCTAGAGCAACTAGAAGGCCATTGGTCAAAACCAAATATCTAAAACTGTCCTTGAGGCTTAACAAAGTCCAAGGCACAAAATATCTTTCAAAAATATCTTTTCAGACCAAAATAGAAAAAAAGGATTGCTTTCAAGGCCTGACACACAAGATAAACTTGCTTAACGCACATTTGGCCCAGTCATCACTCAGAAAACTGCTTTTCAACAAAGTCTACAAGAACGTAGTGCTAGAAAAAAGGTTTGTCTTGCAGTGAAGTTTTGGCTGACCTCCCGATGTTGAAATGCATCCCGTGATGGCTCGTTGGAAGGATACATATGTCTAATTTCCAAAAATACTTTATTTTTTCCAATATTTTTCCTATAAGTTAGTTAAAAAGTAGAAACAGTGAAAAACCCTAGGATTCTACCACCTGCTGATATTAGGGGCAGAAAGGTGAAAAATGGTTGTTTTTGGCCTTTTTGAGAGACCAAAACAGCGTCATTTGATCTGAAAATTTTTGAGCATGCTCATTTGATGTCAAGGAATCCAAAAATATATTTTTCTTCAGTTGAGGATTCTTCAAGGAAAAGTGAAGGCACCTGTGGTTTTATGCTTTTAGGCCTAAAATTCACAAAAAACAAGAATGTGTCCAAAAATGCCCAAATTTGGTGAGTAAACCCCTTAAGGGTTTTTAGAAACATGCAATGAATCTTGAGCAATAATTCCAAGCTGGGATAGGTATTTTCCATGTTTTTTCATTGGGCGCCTCCTTTGGGCAGCTTTTAGTTTTCTTCAGGAAAACTGATTCAAATTCTTGTAGTGCTTGGTCATTCTTATTTTTAGGCCCAAAACCTTGTTGGCTTTCTCCAATTTGGTTTCCAAATGCTGATTTACCATTTCAAGCCAAGACTCTCTATCATTCTTAATTTCTTTGGCAAGGAGCTCTGAAAGAGGGTACTGTTGTTCACGAGCTGATTCTTCCTCTTTCTTCTTTTGTAATGCTTTTCTAAGACCCATGGTCCTAGGCCTCTTTTTGTTGGTTCTTTGTCTTCATCATCATCTGCATACTCACCCATATATTCCTCAAGTTTTTCTTGTGACTTCTACGCTTCTCTTTTATATATGATTTCCCGGGCTTCATAAATAGCCATCTGTCCACTCATTTGATTATTTTGCAATTTAAAATAGTGGATAAAGTCTTTTGACCTTTTTAGGCCATTTTCTAAATATTTAATCTAAGCCTCCCAGTTTTGCAAGAGATATCTAGGAATACAAGCCTCATCATCCTCAGCATTATTGTCTATTTGTATTAGGTCAAATTCCCTTTCATGCTCATGGCTGCAATCTTGCTCTTAAATTTTCTCCTTGCCCTTGCCTTTGATGGGATTCTTTCCTCTGGTTTTCTTAGGCAATTCAACCTTGCTCTGTTTTGGCAATTTACCTCTGCTCCTTAGTGCCCTAGTGATATTGCTAGTCACTGTTTGAGTGGTTTTCTTCCTTTATTTTTTTTTGTTTTTAGCCTTTGCTAATTTTGATGAAGGAAGCATGGCCCCTTGCCTTGGAGAGGTAGTAAAAAAATGCCATTGACTTTGTTGATGATGAGTGAGAGGAGGAGTTGATACATGGGCTTGTTTAGTTTGTTCTCCTATAGCCTCAGGGCTATCCTCTTCTCAAAAAACATTCTCTGATTGCAATTCTTGGTTTCTTTGCTGTGGGGAATTTCCTTGTTCATTAATTTTGATACTTGTAATGAACTCATCACCAGGAGTAAACTCAGAAAGATCATGCCCCTTTTCTGTTTGGTGGGAGATGTCTAGGCCTAGTGCTTTTTCATTTTCAAAACTATCTCTTCCTTCATCTATCTTCTTGTTGTCATGACTGCTTCCATCATTTTCATTGTTTTCAATGTTTTCTTGAAGTGAACTACCTTCATCATGATTATTGTTTTCATTTTATTGTTGTGGGCTGCCTTCTCCTCTAGTGCCTTCACTGTCTCTCTGTGGGCAGCCTCTTTCTTCATCACTTCCTTCATTTCCTTCTGGTGGGCTGACAGCTTCATGAGTACTTCTTTCGTTCTCTCCTTGTGGGTTGACTACCTCATCATGCTTTCCTTTCCCTCTACCACTTCTTTCATCACTGTCTTGGTTTTTGTCACCATCCCTTCCCTGTTCTTTGTCATCATCACTTTCTTGCTCTTTATCATCATCACTTCCTTGCTCTTTGCTTTTACTACACTCTTATTTCTCACTGTTATCTGTGGAGGATGATTTTTTTTTGGGAGTAGACTCGTGAGAAGAAGAGGAAACATAAGGTGTGGAAGGCAAGGAATGAGAATGAGGAGGGCTTTAGGATGCAAATGGCCTAATCTGTAGTGGCATAGAAGATGCAGAAGTGAAATCAGGGTGAGAGATGAAAGTTTCCCAAGGGATGCCCTTTTGTTTCAGCTGGTGAAGGACAATGATATTAATGAGTGAGTGATGAAATAAAATTGCTTTATGCTGGGCTGGATGCTTTTTTCTAACAATGGAAGAAATCTTGTCTATACTCTTGCACAGGAAGAAAGGTAGGTTTAGAAATTTAGTTTTTATGAAATGCATAAGGAGTCTGATGTGATAGTCATATACTTGGGAGTATCTACCTTCACAAGTGAAAAAATTCATGACTATTTTCATGAGGGCTGAATAGTCATCTAGCAAGTGCGAGAAAGGGAAAAGGGAGCTGCATGTATCTTGATGATTTGGCTTAAGAAAAGGCTGATAGTGGTTGAGGTCAAGGTATGATTTTTTGAACCACTCTTCTCCTATGTTAGGGATTTTGGTTGCCTTAGAAACAGCTCTAGGAGCGAGTTCAAAATCTAAACCTGATATGTGTACTTGCTTTCCATTCAACCTCAGGGAAAATAATTCTATTAGATGAGGGTGGCTAGTGACCTCTCGTATTTTTCTACAAAATTCAAAACAGCCTACCTCTTGAAAATAGGACAAGATTTAGGGAGAGGCAGTGATTTCTTGAATAGTGGTGGGCTCAAATATGTTGTGTTCACCTCCCTTTTTAACCCTTTTCCTTGGAGGCATTTTTACCTTTCTGTTCTTCTCCAAAATCAACTAGACAACCCTTAAATAAACACAGGATTTTTCTTCCTTGAACACCTCTTTCTCCTTTAATTCATATTTTTGAAATATCCCTTATGTTTTAGGAGAAATTTCAGGTGTAAAAATAGTGATAAATACCTCAAAAATGCTTTTGTAGTGATGAACACTAACCTTTGAGCAACACTGGCAAATTTGGCCCTTTCGAAAGAACTGAGCAGGTCCTATGCTTTTACACCCAGGCACGTAGTGTCTGAACGGAGGTTGAACGAAGAAAAAACACTGACCTAGTTCAAAAAACTTTGTTTTTGAATGAAGTTTGAACGCAGGGCGGAGGCTGAACGAGGGTCCGGGCAGTTGAGGGCACAGGGCGGAGACTGAACGGAGACTAGGCGGCGAAACGCGTCACGCTAGTGCACAGGTGCATTGCATCCTTTGTAAAATCTTGCGGTGAGATGCTATAGGCGCATAGCGCTCGGCTACAGGTGTGTCGCAACCAAGAAAACTTGCATGGAGCTTGCCGAGGAACTAGAGAAACCCTTGATTTTTTTTTTCGAAATGGTAATATGAAATTTAAATACGCCTTTTGAAGCCTTTTGTGCCTTGTGTAATGCTTTTTAAAACACACAACTTTCTTTTGAATTTTTCAAAATGGTTTTATTAAACCCCTTCCTTTCTTCCCATTTGTCATATTTCCATAAAACAATTTCGAAAAAGTGCTTTGCAAACATCACAATAGGTTTTCATTTTGTGTGTAAAACAAAATTCCCCGGTGTTTATAAAATTGTGCACTCTACTTTTTATGAAAAAGGATCTTTTACCAACTATAGTTTTCCCTCTGCTTATAATATTGAAGGAGGCATTTAAACTAGTTTTTGCCCTCTGCTTATAATATTGAAGGAGGCATTTCATAAACATAAGTGGTTGCCATCTGCTTATTATGAAGGAGGCAATTCAAATGTTTCATCCTTTATCAATCTGTATGAGATAGGTGTCTTTGTAGAAATTTACTGTGAAGATAGTGAGTAGGTAAGATATTTCCAACTCCAACATGTTTGCTTTGTGTCTCTTAGGTTAACTCTCCTTTTCAATAGCTTTATCTTCCTCTGTAATGATAGTGTCTTTGCTGGTTTTAGAGTCTATAGGGATATAAAAATGGCAGCTATTCCTTTTTTATATTCTTTCACTTTGATGCCTAAATTGCTGGAAATCTTTTGCCAAAGAACTAATACACCTAGTCTCGTAAGTTTGTTTTTCAGAGCTGTGCCCATATGTTCGGGAGGAATGTGCAAATGCCATTGTGAGTTGATACGAAGTGCTAGATGCAAAAAACTCCCGACCTTTGTACCCATTTTTCCATGATGGATGATTTTTTACTTTCTTGGTGCTTTGAATTTGTAGGTATGAATCATATAGGTTCCTTTCTCTCTGAAGTATGCATTTCTTTTATTTCCCAAAAGTCAAATGTTCCAGCTTTGAAAAAATTTCTTGAAGTGTCCCTTTGTTTTAGAACTGCTTATTTCCATCTATCCATAGCACCCCTGCAGAGATACATGGATAAAATGTCTTTGACCGTTGGAGACCTTTCCTGAGGTATCATGATGATAATACTTGAAAATTTCACTTGATTACTTTCTTCTGACATAGGACCTTCTTACTATGTTTCTTCCTGAATTTGAAACTTAGAAGCTTTTCTAAGACAAAATACAGTGATCATTTTGATGGTGTATGACATAGGGGTAAACAAAGTTTGTTTTGCCAGATAATACAGGGGATGGCTAACTGATATTTAAAACCAGGTTTTTGACTAAAGACATTTTTCTCAAGATACCTATTCTAAACACCATCACCTAAACCTAGACACTTTGTCATAACTTCTGAAGGGTTCCATAGACATAGTCAGGTTATCAAATGGACATTCAAACAGTGAGAGGGGAAAAAGACAAATTTTCTTATGCTTTGACAGAGAGCTGTGTGAAAATAGAGGATTTTGGATATCAGATATTCAAGGCTTATGATAGTTATGGGCAAGGGAGTTTTATCAAGACTGAGAACTTGATGACCACCTCTAACACAGTATCTAAGAGAGGAAAAAGATAAAAAATTTCTCTGAGGGGTTTTCTAGAGGGAAAATTGACTGTTTGAAATTGGTTTCTAGAAAACCTAGGCAAGGCATATAGTCATCCTAACAGGCAAAAATACTGATGACCAACAGTGGCTCCATTTGGGGAGGGCAGCTCCTTTTCGGGAGGTGTCCAGAATTGCAGATCTTTGGCTTATGAAGACCAGTGCCTCCTCCATTGGCACATATTTCTCCTTTTCTTGATGCTTTTCCTGAAAATGATGCTTTCTGACAAAATGATAGCATGATTAGCATCAACCTCATCTCTACTTACCCAGCTAATTTGTCGAACATTTTTTTCTTCTTTGGGGTGCACTTGGACTGGAAAACCCTTGACATGACATTTTTGAAAGTGAAAACACTATCTACTTCTACACTTATATCTTTCGGGAGTTTAGATTAAACTAATGAACTCTTTAATTTCTCTACCTATACTAGATCAACCATCAAGATCAAGCTGTTTGATAGGATTTCATTCGCTAGACTAGAACATGAAATTGAAAAAAATGATCAAATCAGGGTTAGACAGTCTGATTTGTCATGTGTTTGTGGCATAAAGAAAAGCTGCACACAAATGTTATTTTCGTACAAAATGAGATTTAGAAAAATCAGGGCTAGGATACATAGTTTGCTTTTCATCCCTATTTTTCTCTTTGGTTCTGTTTTGAGCGTGTGGATCTAGCATCTTTGTTTCCTAATCTACTTTCTTTGATAAGTCAAGCTTGCATATTTTGACTATCATTATTTTTCACTAACTTATGAGCAATCAATTTAAAACATGCTCAGTTATGATTAGGATAGATAACTGAACAAGGCATCATTTTGACACTATTAGTGGCATTTAGACTTGTGCACTTTTAGCATGACTATTTTTTTGGGTATGGGGCTGTAACATTGCTTCAGAAACTGCCCTCTTTTTCTACTTTTCCTGTTTTTGTGTTTTCATTTTTTTCAAAAAAATCTGAAAGAACGATGCTCATGGGGCTGAGCTTATTTTGCATGCCTATCTATCCTAATCTAACCTATAAATGATAGACATTTATTTGGTGAACTTTCTTTTCCAATATAACCAGTCAAGTAGATGATTGCATGGGTGATCTTGTTTTAGTTCTTTGAGGATGCTGAAGAAATTAAAAGGCCACTTGCACCTCACTTGTGCTTGAATAATATTGCCTAAAATTCTCTTTAAACCTTGCATCAAACTATTTTTCGCAGAAAACACTCCTCTTTTACATTTCTCAAGGAAAACAGTAAATGGATCTTGGAATGACACCTGATATTGAGGACTTGAGACATAAGATTCATCCAGGACTACTCCGTCTTCCACTTGGCTATGCTTGAGGCTCTTTTGGGAAAGAAACTCCTCCTCTTCCTCATGATCACCTGAACTGTCAGACTCATCATATATTTCAGTGTAGTCCTCTTGCCAAGCTGATGTGCTCTTATTGAGTGGACTGGAATCTGTGTGAAGGTCATCATGTTGATGAGCAGGGATAATATTTGGCAGTAAATCCTCTTGAGAAGGTGGTGCAATGACTATCATGTGATTATCAACTTCTATACCTTCATCTGAAATTTGTAATCCAAAGGAACTTGGTGACTACTTATCTGGAGCTGAGAAAAGTTCTATGTCATAAATGATTTCCTCAACCATTTCAGGAGATGGATTCTTATTTATAGCTTGCTCAAGAAACTCATTAGCTTTCCCAAACTCATCAGCCAAACTGATAAACTATTGATTTCCAATCACAAGAAAACTATTTCTGATGGACTAAAGTGAAGTAGAGAAAAGAGTGAGAGACTCTTCACTTACTTCTAAACTTTCAAGGCTTTCCTCTTCAGTGTCATAAGTGACCTGTCTTAGCTGGTTACTGCTTTCAATCTGATGATAGTGAACTTCATCCCAAAAATCAACTGTTGATGGCTCTGCAAGGTTAGCTTCTGCTTGAATATCATAATCATCAATATATTGATCAAACCTTGGAGAATCATTAGTATAAGTAATGTCACAAGCCATACATATTTTACTATCAGACTATTTCTCTTTGAATTGATTTACAAATCTATTTTTTGACTTATGGTATGCAAGATTAGTAGGAGAATGATCAGAAAATTTTTGGTCATATGAATTTTTAGAGGTTTTCTGCATGTTTAGGAGTTGATATATCTCCTCTTCAGTTAAAAAGGGAGGCATTTTTATCTCTCTTTGGATATAAGTACAATAATCCTCTTTCTCTTGGGAAAGCTGATTTAGAGGATGAATGTCTTTTTGGGCCTTACCTAAGAGAGATGATGAATCATCACTTGTGCCTTTAGAGATATCTTGTGGGTTCTATTTCATTTCTTGATTGGTTTCATCGTCAACCAACTCTTCTTGATGTTTGGGACAATTAGCATGGGATTCATGAGTTGCCTCTGATAGCTTCTTAGGCAGAAAATTTGCTTGTATAATTTGAAAAGAATCAAAGCACAAAGGTAGAGATCCTAAAGGTTTTTATTTTTCTTTTATTTCAAATTTGATTTCATCATCAACCAACTCTTCTTGATGTATGTGAGAGTTAACTTAAGCAGGGGTTTCCTAAATAACTGCTAAGAGATCTTCAGGATGCAAATTTCCTTTCAAGATCTGGAATGAATTAAAGCATAAGGGTATAGATGTTAAAGGTTTTGAATATTTCTCTATTTCAAATTCTGTGATTTCAGGATGGCTGATTGATTCTTTAGAGCACTCCTCTATGTTTTTATTTGCAACTTTCTCACTAGGCACATTTTGTTTTTTACTCTTGTCTTGTAATGGTTGAGTATGTTCTTCCCGAGGAAAAAGTGTAGGTTGGTTTGAATAAGCAACATTAACCTTAACTTTGTGTCTTTCTCTTTTCCTGCCAAGTAGATGCATTATTTTTACGAATGTATCTATCAATATTTCCAACTTCTCCTCTCTGTTCATACTTGGATCCATCTTTGTTTACTAGAAAGAGTCATTGTGTCCTTTCAACCAGTTTAGAGTTCTCTACTAGTGGAATATTTTGGTCTATTGAGGGTTGTGGATTCACCAGGTGGAATATTCGAACTTTGCTATTCACCATCAACATGATTGGGATTGCTCAATGCATTCCCAGGAGATTTTATAAGGACTAGTGGAGTAATATGCCTATTGAAGGCTAGTGGAGTCGCCAGGTGGATGTTTTTAGTTTTTTTGAGGGTATATGTGTATGGTCCACCACCAATACTGACAAAAAACCAATCTAAGGATGTTTTTGGGTTTTTATGAGTTTTTTATGTAGCCCTATGGTTTGTGAGAGTGCCCTATAGTTGAGTCATCATTTTGCTAGAATGGTGAAACAACCAAATTCTAGTTTTTTGACAATACTTTAGTCTTCTAAGTTTGACTGAGACTTTGAGAGTTCCTAAGGGATACCTAGGATGTTTTGACTCAATGTCCCACCGTGATCGCCATTATGCTAGAGAGCGGTGGGATGGATCAATAGGATATCATGCTCAGCTCGACAGGGGTTTTCCGTGAGTCTTGAAAGATATTCAGATTGCCATGAACTCAAAAAGGTCCCACCGTGATCGCCATTATGTTGGAGTGAGCAGTGGGATAAATTGACAAGATAGTCTTCTTAAGGGATGCTAAAAATTTTAGGGAGTCTAAGTTTTTTTTTTTTATTCAGGGTCCCACCGTGATCGCCATTATGTTGGAGAGCGGTGGGATGGATCAATTGGATAGCATGCTTAGTTCGACAGGGGTTTTTCATGAGTCTTGAAATATATTCAGATTGTCATGAATTTAGAAAGGTCCCACTTTGATCGCCATTATGTTGGAGTGGCGATGAGGAGGCAGATTCACCGATATTTCTAAGTCTAACTAAGCTTGTATGAGGTATTCAAGCAACTATGTACTCAGAAGTCCCACCGTGATCGCCATTATGTTGGTATCCTGTGATTTAGCAAATTGGTAAACCAAATTACAGGGCAACATCAGACCAACTTTGGAGTCCGAGGACATAGCCTTCCTGGACTCAGAGATGGCTCTCTCTATTATGCGAAGGATGTGAACTTGTTCGCTTTGTATGTTTGATTTTAGGCTAGCTGTTAAGTGTATTTTGGTTTTTTTTTGGGTTTTTGAGGTAAACTAATCAAAAAGGACAAATAGAAAGAGATTTCATGAATCAATAGGGCTATGGGGTCAGATAAAGTTAGGACTTTCTAAATGGTGGACAACGTATTACTGCAGGGTCGATTTAGTCAAGGTAAATGGATTCTTTGGGTGAAAATAAAGTGAAATGAACATTAATTTTGTGAAATACAAAGAGATATTAAACATATATAGTTTTAAAGCAGGTATTCATGAGGTAGGGCAAACCATAAATCTCTATGAATAAAACTCAAACTGATACATATGAAAGATAAAAAATTCGGCGATACATAGAAGCATAAGAAACTCTAACTTTGGAAAATAAACTTTAGCTGTTGAGAAAAAAAATAGGATAAACAAACAACTCAATCTATGGAGAGGGAACTCCTAAACAACATATCTTGAGCTATCGATAACTATGAAATAATTTTGCAAGCATGGACAAAGGGAAAGATCGAACGAGACCTCTTTGACTTAACTAAAACAACCAATATTTCATAGAAAGATTTCAGAAATGGAGTTTTGAGAAGCTATAAGTAAGAAGGGCATACCTTAAATCATACAAGATAGCAAAACGTACTGACCATAAATGAAACAAATAACAATTTCTTGATGGACCCAAAGGGCAGTCAAGAATCCTTTAGAAATGATCAAGAAGAGGAAAACATTAAAGTTGTAACATGCAGGATGTTTGAGGTGCTTCAATGAGCATGTATCAATATATACTTTTCTGATCTACAACAAATGAGAAATATGGAACATTTATGAAAACAAGGAAACATAAACAAAATCAGAGAAACATCACCATTCACCAAGCCATGGAATCCTGCACACAATGCTCCTCCACCATCAAGCCAAGCAAGACATCATCCACTTCATAAAACAAGTATTTCTTCCAAGCTCATAATGCTATGTATTTCTCTCAATATATCAAGTTCTTCCTCTTTGTTACAATGAATCCTCTTGGTTATATAAGCCAAAGAGGAGGAAAACCACCTAGAGCAACTAGAAGGCCATTGGCTAAAAACAAATATCTAAAACTATCCTTGAGGCTTAACAAAGTCCAAGGCACAAAATATCTTTCAAAAATATCTTTTTGGACCAAAATAGAAAAAAAGGATTACTTTCTTAACGCACATTTGGCCCGGTCATCACTCAGAAAACTGCTTTTCAACAAAATCTACAGGAACGTAGTGCCAAAAAAAAGTCTGTCTTGCAATGAAGTTTTGTCTCACCTCCCAATGTCGAAATGCATCATGTGATGGATCGGTGGAAAGCTACGGATGTCTAATTTCCAAAAATACTTTATTTTTTCCAATATGATGCCTATAATTTAGTCAAAAAGTAGAAACAGTGAAAAAACCCAGGAGTGTAGCACCTGCTAATATTAGGGGCAGAAAGGTGAAAAATGGTTGTTTTTGGTCTTTTTGAGAGACCAAAATAGCTTCATTTGATCTGAAAATTTCTAAGCATGTTCCTTTGATGTCAAGGAATCCAAAATATATTTTTCTTCAGTTGAGGATGCTTCGAGGAAAAGTTAAGGCACCTGTGGTTTTATGCTTTTAGGCCTAAAATTCACAAAAAACAAGAATGTGTCCAAAAATGCCCAAATTTGGTGAGTAAACACCTTAAGGGCTTTTAGAAACATGAAATGAAGCTTGAAAAAGAATTCCAAGCCAAGATAGATCTTTTCCATGTTTTTTCGCTAGGCGCCTCCTTTGGGCAGCTTTGAGTTTTCTTCGGGCAAACTGATTCAACTTCTTGTAGTGCTCGGTCATTCTTCTTTGTAGGCCCAAAACCTTGTTGGCTTTCTCCAATTTGGTTTCCAATTGCTGATTTTCCCTTTCAAGACAAGACTCTCTATCATTCTCAATTTCTTTGGCAAGGAGCCCTGAAAGAGGGTATTGCTGTTCACGAAATGATTCTTCCTCTTTCTCCTTTTGTAATGCTTTTCTAAAACCCATGGTCCTAGGCCTCTTTTTTGCTGGTTCTTTTTCTTCATCATCATCTGCATACTCACCCATATATTCCTCAAGTTTTTCTTGTGAACTTTGCACTTCTCTTTTATATCTGATTTCCTGGATTTCATAAATAGCCATCTGTCCACTCATTTTATTATTTTCCAATTGCAAATAGTGGATAAAGTCTTTTGACCTTTCTAGGCCATTTCCAAAATCTTTTATCTGAGCCTCCCGATTTTTCAAGAGAGATCTAAGAATACAGGCCTCATCATCCTTAGCATCATTGTCTATTTGTATTAGGTTAAATTCCCTTTCATGCTCATGGCTGCACTCCTGCTCTTCAATTTTCTCCTTTTCCTTGCCTTTGATGGGCTTCTTTCCTCTAGTTTTCTTAGTCAAGTCAACCTTGCTCTGTTTTGGAAATTTACCTCTGCTCCTTAGTGCCCTAGTGACATTGCTAGTCATTGTTTGAGTGGTTTTCTTCCTTGATGTTTTGGTGTTTTTAGCCTTTGCTACTTTTGATGAAGGAAGCATGGCCCCTTGCCTTGGAGAGATAGTAAACAAATGCCATTGACCTTGCTGATGATGAGTGAGAGGAGGAGTTGATACATGGGCTTGTTTAGTTTGTTCTCCTACAGCCTCAGGGCTGTCCTCTTCTCAAAAAACATTCTTTGCTTGCAATTCTTGGTTTCTTTGCTGTGGGTAATTTCCTTGTTCATTAATTTTGATACTTGTAATGAACTCATCACCAGGAGTAAACTCAAAAAGATCATGCCCATTTTCTATTTGGTGGGAGATGTCTAGGTCTAGTGTTTTTTCCTTTTCAAAACTATCTCTGCCTTCATCTATCTTCTTGTTGTCATGAATAATTCCATCATTTTCATTGTTTTCAATGTTTTCTTGAAGTGAACTGCCTTCATCATGATTATTGTTTTCATTTTATTGTTGTGGGCTGCCTTCTCCTCTAGTGCCTTCACTGTCTCTTTGTGGGCAGCCTCTTTCTTCATCACTGCCTTCATTTCCTTCTGGTGGGCTGACAGCTTCATGAGTACTGCTTTCGTTCTCTCCTTGTGGGTTGACTACCTCATCATGCTTTCCTTTCCCTCTACTGCTGCTTTAATCACTTTCTCGATTTTTGTCACCATCCCTTCCCTGTTCTTTGTCATCATCACTTTCTTGCTCTTTATCATCATCACTTCCTTGCTATTTTCTTTTACTACACTCTTATTTCTCACGGTTATCTGTGGAGGATGATTTTTTTTGGGGAGTAGAATCTTGAGAAGAAGAGGAAACATAAGGTGTGGAAGGCAAGGAATGAGCATGAGGAGGGCTTTGGTATGCAAATGGCCTGATCTGTAGTGGCATAGAAGATGCAGAAGTGAAATCAGGATGAGAGATGAAATTTTCCCAAGGGATGCCCTTTTGTTTCAACTGGTGAAGGACAATGATATTAATGAGTGAGTGATGAAATAAACTTGCTTTCTGCTGGGCTGGAGGCTTTTTTCTAACAATGGAAGACATCTTGCCTATACTCTTGCATAGGAAGAAAGGTAGGTTTAGCAATTTAGTTTTTGTGAAATGCATAAGGAGTCTGATGTGATAGGCATATACTTGGGAGTATCTACCTTCATAAGTGAAAAACTTCATGACTATTTTCATGAGGGCTGCATAGTCATCCAGCAAGTGTGAGAAAGGGAAAATGGAGCTGCATGTATCTTGATGATTTGGCTTAAGAAAAGGCTGCTAGTGGTTGAGGTCAAGGTATGATTGTTTGAACCACTCTTCTCCTATGTTAGGGATTTTGGTTGCCTTAGAAACAGCTCAAGGAGTGAGTTCAAAATCTAAACCTGATATGTGGACTTGCTTTCCATTCAACCTCAGGGCAAATAATTCTATTAGATGAGGGTGGCTAGTGACCTCTGGTATTTTTCTGCAAAAGTCAAAACAACCTATCTCTTGAAAACAGGACAATATTGACGGAGAGGCAATGATTTCTTGAATAGTGGTGGGCTCAAATCTGTTGTTTTGACCTCCCTTTTTAACCATTTTCCTTGGAGGCATATTTACCTTTTTGTTCTTCTCCAAAATCAACTAGACAACCCTTAAATAAACACAGGATTTTTCTTCCTTGAACACTTCTTTCTCCTTTAATTCAGCTTTTCGAAATATCCCTTATTTTTTAGGAGCAATTTGAGGGGTAAAAATAGTGCTAAATACCTCAAAAATGATTTTGCAGTGATGAACACTGAACTTTGAGAAACACTAGCAATTTTGGCTCTTTTAAAAGAATTAAGAAGGCGCTACATCTTTACACACATGCACGTAGTGTCTGAACGGAGGTTGAACAAAGAAAAAACACTGAGCCAGTTCAAAAAAATGCATTTTTGAACGAAGTCTGAATGTCGAGCGGAGGCTGAACGAGGGTCCGGGTGGTTGAGGGCACCGGGAAGAAACTGAACAGAGACTAGGTGGCAAAACGCGTCGCGCTAGTGCACAGGTGCATTGCGTCCTTTGTAAAATCCTGCGGTGAGTCGCTACAGGCGCGTAGCGCTCGTCTACAGGTGCATTGCGACTAAGAAAATTTGCACGGGGCTTTCCGAGGAACCAGAGAAACCCTTGCTTTTTTTTTTTTTGCCAATTGGTAATATGAAATTTAAATACACCTTTTGAAGCCTTTTGTGCCTTTTGTAATGCTTTTTTAAAACATGCAACTTTCTTTTGACTTTTTAAAAATGGTTTTATTAAACCCCTGCCTTTTTTCCCATTTGTTCTATTTCAATAAAAAAGTTTCGAAAAAGTGCTTTGCAAACATCACAATAGGTTTTCATTTTGTGTGTAAAACAAAAATCCCTGGTGTTTATAAAATTGTGCCCTCTACTTTTTATGAACAAGGATCTTTTACCAACTGTATTTTTCCCTCTGCTTATAATATTGAAGGAGGAATTTCATAGACACAAGTGATTTCCATCTGCTTATTATGAAGGAGGCAATTCAAATGTTTCATCCTTTATCAATCTATATGAAACAGGTGTCTTTGTAGAAATTTACTGTGAAGATAGTGAGTAGGTAAGATATTTCCAACTCCAACATGTCTTCTTTGTGTCTCTTAGGTTAACTCTCCTTTTCAATAGCTTTAGCTTCCTCTATAATGATAGTGTATTTGTTGGTTTTAGAGTCTAGGCCATAGGGATATAAAAAACGCAGTTGTTCCCTTTTTATATTCTTTCACTTTGATGCCTAAACTGCTGAAATATTTTGCCAGAGAACTAATACACCTAGTCTCATAAGTCTATGTTTTAGAGCTATGCCCATATGTTTGGGAGGAATGTGCAAATTCCATTGTGAGTTGATATGAAGTGCTAGATGTAGAAAACTCCCGACCTTTGTACCCATTTTTCCATGATGGATGATTTTTTACTTTCTTGGTGCTTTGAATCTGTAGGTATGAATCATATAGGTTCCTTTCTCTCTGAAATCTACATTTCTTTTATTTCCCAACAGTCAAATGTTCCAGCTTTGAAAAATTTTCTTGAAGTGTCACTTTGTTTCAGAACTGATTATTTCCATCTGTCCATAGCACCCCTACAGAGATACATGGATAAAATGTCTTTGACTGTTGGAGACCTTTCCTGAGGTATCATGATGATAATACTTGAAAATTTCACTTGATTAATTTCTTCTGACATAGGACCTTCTTACTCTATTTCTTCCTGAATTTTAAACTTAGAAGCTTTTATAAGAAAAAATATAGTGATAATTTTGATGGTGTATGACCTAGGGGTAAACATAGTTTTTTTTTCCAGATAAGACAGGGGATGGCTAACTGATATTTAAAACCAGGTTTTTGACTAAAGACATTTTTCTCATGATACCTATTCTAAACACCATCACCTAAACCTAGACACTTTTTCATTACTTCTGAAGGGTTCCTTAGACATAGTCAGGTTATCAAATGGACATTCAAACAGTGAGAGGGGAAAAAGAAAAATTCTCTTATGCTTTGACAGAGAGCTGTGTGAAAATAGAGGATTTTGGATATCAGATATTCAAGGCTTATGACAGTTATGGGCAAGGGAGTTTTATCAAGACTGAGAACTTGATGACCACCTCTAACATAGTCTGTAAGAGAGGAAAAATATAAAAAATTCCTCTGAGGGGTTTTCTGGAGGACAAATTGACTGTTTTAAATTGGTTTCTAGAAAACCTAGGCAAGGCATATAGTCATTTTAACAAGAAAAAATACTGATGACTAAAACCTCAGATTCTAAATGTTAGAAACTTGGGAACTCCCCAAAAATATGCATTGGCTCCTCCAATTGGAGAAAATGATCCATTTCCACCCCCTAGTTGTGGTTAATCCTCTCCTGGTGCCACAAAACTGGTGTCTCCTTCTGGCTCCTCTTTTTCCTCCACTTCACTATCAGAGAATACTTTGATATAGTGTGCCTTTCCCGCAACACACCGATGTCCTGGTGCCCATGGTTCTTGGAAAGTGAATCAAAGCATTCTCCTCCTCAAATATTTTCAGACATCATCTCTAAGAGGTCATTTTCCTTGGGTAGGAACATTGATATATTTCCCCTTTGACTAAAAAGTGGCCTATTGCTGGAATGGAGCTCTTGTCCTTGGAAAATCATCTTGTAAGTCCCTATCCCTCTCAATGGAATCTTGGAGCGCAGTGGGTCTAGTGGAATTCTCCAACCCATGCAAGGGCTCTGATAGCCCATGAATAAACATGTACACTCTTCTAGTTGTAGACAGATCTGGCACCATGATTGAAAGTTTCATAAATTCAGAGATATAGGTCTCTAGATTTCCTGACTGCTTGAGCTTAGCAAGATCAACAAAGTGTGCCTCTGGATTTCTTCAGTCAAATATTTCAACCAACCTACGGGTGATTTCTTCATATGTAGCCACACCTGCATGCCCCAATGTAGATATACCGTGAAACCCATTCATGTGCTTCACCTTCAAGGTACAACATTGATATCTTAATGGCTTCAATCTCTGATACTTAGTTCAGCTAGAAATATATGTATATTTTTTCTAACCAAGCCTTGGTTGTGCACTTAGGTGATCCATCAAAAGTAAGCAGAAAGAATCTACCCATAGTACATTACATTTCATTGTTCTCCATGCACCCTCCACTTCTATTGTTATTACGGGGTCTCCTATTATCCTTGATCTAATATAACTCTTGGAAGTTCAGATGCTCTTTGAAACTTTGAGATTGAGACTCATATTATATAAAGTAATCATTAAGAGCCTCCTTCTCTTGGGGTCCTCCAACCCCATTTCCCACTTCTAAGAATATAGGCATGGTGGAGCATTGGGAAACTTGCTGCACTACTAGTTGCTCACACCAATGATGTGAAGTGCCAGAAATTTCTCCATGTTGAAACCCTCTTGGGGTCTCCTTCTGTATTTACACCCTAATCTCATTAATTTCTTGGGCAATATCCTGCATAGTTTGGAGAAGAATCTTTGGAAACTCTTTCTCATCCATTTCTCCTGATATTAGAGACTTGTCTTTGTCTTCTTCGTTGTTTGTATAATAAATCCGTCAACCTATATTAATATGCCACTTCTACTGGTCTGTAAAAGGTTCTTATTCTTCGGATGACATAGATGTAGTGCCCCATAAGCTGAGCCAAGATTATGCTCTGATACCACTGTAATATTCCAAAATAGGAAAAACAGGAATACTGAACATAAAACTAGAAAATGCAGTAACATCAACACATAAAATATATGATCAGATCACTGAGCCATTTTATTATATGTAATAGTAGAAATGAAGTATAATAACTTGAGGAAGAGACACTCAAGCCAGGAAAAACAAGCCTGAAATGACCCTAAAAATCAAGACATAAGAAACTGTTGTTGCATAAACTGCTGGTAGGCTATGGCTGTGCAATCCTGCTGAATATAACTGCTGCTAGAAACTAGGAATGCATAGATATTCTGATGGGGTGCTCATAAAATGTTGGGATCATATATCTGGACTTTCTAGCACAATTCCAAGATAACCTAGAAAGGTTTCCGAAAATGACAATGATGAAAAATGTAGCCCTAGGGCTGAATTATGCTCTGCAGTTGGGTAACTGCTGAGAGGTGTCTGATATGATGAGAAAATAGTTGATACTCCTCCCCAATGACTTTTTGGATGAAGGGCTTCTCCCCTCACTGGACGATAAGCTAAAAAACTTGGGGTATTAACCCTCCACTGAATCTGCCCTCCTGGATTGCGCACTACTGAAGGTAGTTGAAGATTGGCCTGATATCCGATGATGGAATGTAGCTCTAAGAACCTCTCCTGAGTGGGAACTTGAAGTCCCCCAAGGATGAGGGTGGGATTTCTGTTCGAAAACACCCTTGTGCTAAACAACACAACAAACTCCGCTAAACAGCTAAAGCGTGCATCAAGTCATAAAAGACAATACATGTGACAATATTCAGAATTCCTTCCATTGCTACCATCCCCTTCCTTATATGCTTTGTGAGCCTGCAACCTCTTGGCCCCTGTCAATAATGTTGCTACTCTCATGGAGACTTCCTCCCATTATTACTATGTTGTCCTCCACTATCTCCATTACCTCCATGACTGCACTGTTTATTTGGTCAACTTGACCCCATCCACATGCATTGACCCCCATTCACACCAAGGAGGGGTTTATTAAACTTGATCCTATCTAGATTCACTGATCCACATTCACATTAGAAGTGTTTTTATTCCTACTAAAGAGATTTATGGGTCCCTCTACCCTTTTATTCATCTATCTTATTGACAAAAAAAAATTTAATATTCTAACTAACTAAAAGCTAATTAGGAATATTACATTATCAGAGTTTTTTCCAATAAAAATAATTATTTATTACAACAAAAATGATCTCCACACCAAAATTTCCTATGAATTGACTGTATTTCACCTCTATAATCAATTTTGCATGCTCACTTGAAGGAAAAAAAAGGTGGCCCAAGTAGCATAATAACGCGTCATGGAGGTAGAAATCTAGAACTCTCTTGATATTCACTAGCATCTCGTAAGTGGTGGTAAAATATCGATCATTATTATAAAATTGTGGCCATGCAAAGGTCTCGTGGCCCCAAGAGTTGAGAATAGTTTTTAGTGCTACAACTAGGAGTAGACTGAGGGAATCTGTGACATGATTGGTGCTACCCTTCTTGTACTTTATGTTCAAGTGGGACTGTTGAAGATATGTAGACCACTTATGATGGCGATCAATTTTCAAATTCCCTTATGTCTATATAAACTAAAGAGGTTAGTGATCTGTGTGCATGAATGTCTCCTTCCCTAGAATATAATGTTTTTATTGCTGGAAATACTACACAATATAATACATATATTTATTATAGGTTGGGTACTTCTAAATTGTATCGCGAAGTGTCTCACTGTGATATGCTGCCAGATGCCCCTGTTGGGTGAGAACTATAGAAATATCATTGTGAGAGGCATATATCTCAGCTTCAAATGGTTTTTGCAGGTATGAGAATGTGAGTACAAGTGTATTGTAGAGGTTATGCTTCATATCAACGAACACCTAGGAGTCAAACCAGGAAAAATTTTCTTTCTCTCTGCCCTTGGTAACTTGACTCAAAGGCCATATGATATGGGAGAATTTCACCATGAATCTCCAATAAAAATTTCAAGGCCCGAAAAGTTGCAAAGCTCTGTTAGAGTGGTCAGGGCTGGCCAATCCCAAATGAATTGGATCTTATCCAGATCCACATGCACACCTTTCTCACCCTTGATGTAACCCAGATATTGGACCTGGCTCATGCCAAAGGTGAATTTCTCTAGGATGATACATATTTATTTTGCTGCCATAGGGTTTGAAGGACTTGTCGAATGTGTTTCAAGTGCTCTTCCCAACTCTTTCTGAAGATGAGAATGTCATCCATATATACATCCAGGAACGAGTTGGTGAAGGGCCGCAATATGCCATCCATTAACCTTATAGAAATTGCAGGGGCATTTTTCAATCTGAAAGGCATGACCAACCATTCAAAAACACCCTCCTTGGATTTGAAGTTGGTCTTCCATATATATGTGTGTGTGCGTGTGTGTGCGGGCTCTATTGGAACCTGGCGATAACTAGACTTCATATCAATCTTGATGAAATACTTGGCTCCCTTGAGCTGGTCAAGGAATTCATCAATCTGTGGGATTGGATAACTATTCCTAACAATGATTTTGTTTATAGCTAGACAGTTAATGAATAGCCTCTAGGTTCCATCCTTCTTTTGTAGAAGTACAATCGAGCTCCCACAAGGTGAGGAACTTGGTAGGATGTGCCCTTTTTGCAATAGCTCCTAGATCTGCCACTTGATCTCTTCATTTTCCATAATGGAGTAATGATATATCATGCCATTGGGTAGAGGTACTCCGGGAGTCATATTGATCGAATGCTTGACCTAATAGTGTAAGGGCACCTCTGTCGGTGAGGAGAAGATGTATTTGTATTATTCCACGACCTTATCCACCTGCTTCTATTGAAAGGAGAAATATTATCTGGGGGGCATGGATCTAGCCAGAATCTTCCCCTTACTTTGAGAGTGAATAAAAGAGAAAAGAAATTCCCAGTATGGGAGATAATCTTACTACATTTCTTAGCAGATATCAAAGAGATGGGGGTAGGTAGGGCTACATATGGTATCATGTATCACTTATTTTCCAAAGAAATAATAAGAGTGCGAGGCCTATACTCATACACAACACGATGCTTTCACAAGTATGTAAACCAAAAACTTCAAGAGGAGAAACATCACACAATAACTCATCTATGAAGGGCTTGACAGTAGGGAAGGTGACACTACTTGTTACACAACATTTTGTCACTGTCCCTGCAATTCCCATCTCACCCATTGGAGGGTCATTTATTTGATCAATAAGCAGTGTCATGCCTTGAAAATACCATCATTGTGTCCCTTTACATGAGAGTAACATTCCTTCTGTTGACAATTCCCTGAGCAGAGACGCGAAAACCCTTGTTTTTTCCTTAGCGCGGGTAATCAATTATGCCCTTGCGCCGAAGAGGAAGATTATCACTAGGCCCCGCGTCAGCTAGCGCTCTGTCCCAGTTTTCTACCCACGCCAAGCTATTTATGGAATGTTTTTAGAAAATAGAGGTGGAGATTCCACTCCAACCACCTCAAGGATGAGTCATTAGGAGTGGTTGAACTGATAAACCACAAACTACCTCCTTTAGGTTTATGGTTTCCACCTCTTATGGGAACTCCCTAAAGGATAGGCCTCCCTCCCACCTTTGTAGGTATCCTAACCTCCTAATTTTCCTCTATAAAAGAAGTTATCTCTCTTAGAACAAGCTTGCTAAACTTGGAGAATTAAACATACTATAGCTGAATGACTAGAGAAGATAGAATAAGAAGGAATTACGTTAAGGAAGCTTGATTCCATGACTTCTGAGAGAGCTTGAGTCCATGCCTTCATCCCATCTGAATTCCCTGATGAGCATCTAAGACATGCTTCACCTGAACCCCTCTGGAGGAGACTGCGATGTCAAAGCATTGGTTTTAACTCTTCCTTCTATTCATTTATATACATGAATACTGTTTGGTTCCACTACTGTGTTACGATGTTTGTCTAGTGCAATATGTTTAGCCCTCTTTGACTGGCTAATAGTTATGACTAAAATGTTGTTATCTTGTATGTTGTTCTTGTTTCTTGTTCTATGTGCAGGTATCCAACCGTAATGGTGAAAGGATTGTGACTTGCCGAGGCATGAGCGAGAGGCTACCACTACTACAGAAACGACGACAGCGTTGGATTCCAGGTAGGTTGATCTACCGTGCCCCTTGTTTATTCAATAATTAGGAAGCAACACTTTAGCATGTCCCTTTGTTTCTAGACCTACTCTAGGGCTAGAGGGATCATATATGTCCGCAGAGAGGATTTACCTGCATAAAAAATTGGTGACTCCACTGGGGATCAGTGCGAGTTTGTCATTTCATCTTGTTGGGTATGTTTCAATTATTCATTTAGTTATCTGTATTTTCTGGTGTGCTTGCTTATTTTCCATCCTTTGTTCAGCTCCAAAGTGTCAAGATTGACCTCTCCTCATTAGGTTTTTGTTTTTCCTCTCTTTCCCATAGTTATCTGGCTTGGCATGGTTTTTCTCTGAATAGTCATGGAAATTGGCACAGGTTGCTCTTTTTGCAATCACGCCAACCCCTGTATGGCACGGATTACAACTTTACAGTCATGCCAATCCCTCTAGGAATTGGTTTGACCTCCTTGATGAGTCTTCTGGTCAATTGTGCTTGCTTCTGGGTTATTTTTTATGCATAATTATGCCTTTGGGATTGTTTTGATTACTGTTGACTTGCTTTTCTCAGTTGTTTTTCCATCTTCTTATTAGTTTCAGTTGAGGCCTTAGGTTTTCTAGGTGTCCTAGTGCACTGAGCCTTCTATTCCAAAATCAAGTCAGTTTGATTGTTGTCGGTCCCATTTGTGGCTTGATTGCACTTAGTTTTCATGATATTTTGAGTGATTTCTTTGGTTGCAGATTCATTTCAGTTACTCGATTGGTTCTTTGCCTTATTGATCCAAGCATAGATTACATTGCTTGTTTTGGATCATTTTGAAAACTTTCTCTTCGTTTGAAAGATTGCGACATTAGTTTGAGTGATTTCTTGTGTTTGTTTCGCATTTTATTGAGTCATTCAATTTTGATTCCTACGCAACACTTAAGCTAGTTTTGTTTTGTTTTATGATGTAATTAGTGCGTCATGTGCTTCTTTTCATTGAAAAAAAACATATTTTGAATTCTTTGCATTGAAAGTGAAATACTCTTTTGCATAACTAGCATCCGATTATCTAGGAAAGAGTTTCATTTTCATTATATTCTATTAGATGCATTAGTGGATTTCTTCGCATAGTCTCCTTGTTTGATTTTGTTTGAAAGATCTCTATCCTTCTCATAATTAGCATTCATTGAATCGGAAAGCATGTTCATTTTCATATAGCTTGCATTTAGGATTTTTTGAGATCCGAAATCAATAGGACCTTAAAATGAAAACATAATCCAAGATAAACTTTAAAATTTATTTAATTAACCTAAGGAAGCATTGAAACCTAATGAAACATTTTTAGTGGTCTAGGCTAGAGACGTGTTCTGGAATCTTAAAACACAGTAGTTGTCGTTCACCATCTGGCTTTAGACAATGCTAGTACGGACTTATGCTCCCCATACCGTCGAGTATATAAAGGGAGACCCTTCTAGGTTGCAATCCTTTTATCCATAGGAAGCTGAGTCTCCCGCCTTGTAACCATGATACACCGAACACAACATTCAGGGAGACTACCTTCACGTACGTCAAGTCCTTGGCCATTTCTGTTTCATTTGATCACCAAGGTGTATATGGAAGTTCACGGAAGCCTGGTATACCATATTGCTTAGTATTCTAGAGTATTAATTTTAATATTTTCATGACTCTTTAAAAAGAGAAGAGATCGTCGAGCACTTGTCCTTTCATGCTCGTTTAAAATTGAAAGCGGCTAGAGTCATCTTTGGCCCGTTTCTTGACTCTTTAAAAATGAAACAATGAAATATGGTTTTAGTGTCATAAAATTAATCACCTACGATCACACGCCCATTAAATTTTTATTACTTGGCCTGTTGTTTTTCCTTGGTTTTGATCTTGGAGTCCTCGATTGGTTTTATTTTTTCCTTTCTGTTTTGATATATGGTCATGGTGGCGGAACCACCGGTTTCATCATCCTCACTGGCTCCTAGTGGTAGTTCTTTCCCAGACGTTTCTTTTGAAACTCCTTAGTCCACTAGTTCTGTTGAGTTCTCGCAGCCTATTTTCCCGTCTGTCTTGCCTCTTGCTACTTGATCTCCTCCTGAAGAGCAAGTTGAGTTCATTTGGCCTCCTTTTGGTGCTTGGTCTAGTTTTGGGGAAGAAGGAGATTTTCCTCCTCTTACGTCGGGCTCGCTATTTTTTGTTGTTGCTGTGCCTCCTAGTCCCAGTAGTCTTTTCAAAGATATTACGGTGGAGTCAGACATGGACTCGTCTAGTCCTGTTGGTAGTGAAGGAATGCCTGTTTCCATAGGAGAATATCAGCTTTTTCCAGAAGATTTCCCTCATGTTTCTACTCAGTCTTCTCGACCATCAGTGTCACTTCTGCCTAGCTATAGGTCCTTGAGTCATATTATGTCTCGTGTTGCCTCCATTGCGCAATATAGTATAGTAACTCCTCCTCAGAGTTCGATCCTACCTTTGTTAGGAATATCACCTTTGACACCTGGTTTATCCGTTAATGTTACATCTGTTCCAGTCCAACCGAGGATCTGTGTGGCTTCATCCACACCTGTTGTTACCCATCAGTCGTCAGGATCTTTTCACACCCACAGGTCTACTTTTCTCAATCCTACATGGCCTATTAATCACCGCCCAGGTAGCTCACAAACCCGCGCCATCGAAATCCCATCTACCTCTACCACAGCTATGGTTTCTACCTATGTGTTTGACGAGCAGATGTTGGATATTCACCGACATTATGTTCCTTCGACAAAGGCCACACCTACTTCTAGTGTTGTTTCCACTACCCCTGTGATTCCTGGTGGTCTTACTTTTGAAGAATATCTGTTGGTTTTTCAGCAGCAGAGTTCTCAGGGTTCCTAGCAGCCTTAGGCTCTTGGTAATCCTCTTTTTCATCACTACGATGATGTCGGTAACCCTATTTATTCATATCTGCTTCTTTATGATGTACATGGTAATTTGGTCTATTTGCTTCCTACTGATCCTTATGAGACCATTTCTCATTTTAGACCTACCTTGCCTGAGCAACTCTCTGGCTTGCAAGGACAACCCTCTGTGGGACAACCTTTAGATCCACAGGGCCCTGCCTCTGGTCCACAAGAACAACCATATGGTCCACAAGGCCAACCTTTACAAGGGAAACCTTTGGTCCAACATGGAAAACCCTACAGTCTTTTTGGTCAACCTCCAAATCAACCAGGACTATCTTATTCTCCTGGGGGGAAAATCTACCCACCACAAGGACAACCTGTTGCACCACAATTATAGCCACATGCTCAGTATGGAAAAAATGTTGTGCAACCAGGAAAACCTTACAGTCCTTCTCCAGGTCAACCTGGTTATCAAGGTCAACCTGGTCCATCACAACCATCGGGCCAACCTTTCCCACAAGGCCAACCCGGTGGCCCTCAGTATTCACTTCAACCTGCTCAGTAGCCGATTCAACCTACTCCTCAACCGGTTCCATCGTTTCAGTAGCATATTCTACCTGTTTATATTCAGCCAGTTGTACCCTCTCAGCGGCCTACTCAACCTGCTCAACTACAAGGTGCTTACTACCCTCAAGGTTCATATCAACTAGGATATACTACGCCTCAAGTTCCTTACCCTCCAAATTGACCTGTATATCATCAACCTCAAAGCCATGCTTACATTCCACAGCAGACTCCATACGCTGCTCAGCAAGGACCTCAGTGGTCTACTCCAACTCAATATCTCGGTCCTCAACCCCAGTATCAACCGAATTATCCTGCTTCTAATCCCCATGATCTGAATCCTCCGGGACAGAATGTATGGGGACAGAATCCCACTCGGACTGGGTAGAATGTGCATGCAAGTCCTTATCAAAGCCCTCCGATGACTTTCAACACTCAATTACCATTTCTTGCTACGTTGTAATTACCTGATGTGTCAAAGTTGACGAATGATCCCATTCTTCATAACCCGTATTGGCCTATGGTTCCAACCAAGATTCCTGGTGATTGTCCTAAATTTGAGGTCAGGTTTGGTGAATACCCCCAAGTGCATGTTATGCCTTACCATTTGTGGTGTTCCTCTAACTCCTTGGTTGATGATTCTATTAGACTCTGTCTTTTCCAATGAACTCTTATTGGTGCCACTGAAAAGTGGTACATTGAGCTATCTCATGGCGTCTTCCAAGATTTCAATTCTTTAGCCATGGTGTTCCTTACACATTTTTAGTTACCAATCCATTATGAGACTGGGATGCACCTCCTCACTTCATTGAAACAGGACTGAGATACTCATATCTTGGATCATATTCATGAGTGGCGACGTCGTCGTCTCATGATCAACTTTGAAATCCATGATCAACTTCTAACTCATTGGTTTACCACCTCCTTTGTCAATCAGATTGCTAAAGACATCACTATGGGGGCATGTGTAACCGAGGAACAAGCCATTTCTTACGCCCAGTACCTTGATCTTGTGTACTCTTAGTCCAATGCATTATATGATATCATTCCTGATGTTCCCCAACCTGGAACTTCTAAACCACCAATGACTCCATCCGTAGATGGTATTATTTTTTCTGTGTCTTAGACTTCTTAGAAGTCTTCATCTTCTTCAAACTCTAGGAAGTCGAAGTCCACTTCTTCCAATAATGTAGCTTCTCAGTCCTCTTCGAATTCTGGTAAACCTACAAAAGTTAATGTCGTTCAGGCCAATCCTATGGATAATACTTATAAAGGTAAAAATAAGGGTAAAGGTAAAGCAAAAGCCGATACCCCGAAACAGGATCTTAGAAACCTCGTGTTGGTGATGTTTCTCAACACAAACCGAAGTACCCTTGTTTGATTTGTGATGAAGAGCACTTCACTAAAGACTGTCCTCGATGGTCATAAGTGAGCTATTTTCTCAAAGGAACCTAGGGAAATTTGGTTGTTCTTAAAGAACCTTTCCCATCTCAAAAAACTTAGATGGTAGAGCAACCTCAACCCTCTGTCCCATTTGGATCTCAGGTGTTCATGATGAACGGTTCTGCTATCATTTCTATTGCTACTCGGTCGAAAGATTATGTCAGATCTCGTCAGGCCATGGGGAAGGAGATCGTTGATGGTCCTCCTCCTCCGCCTATTACTGGTCCTCTTGAAATTGAAAGGCCCAATGCTGAATACGTTGTGCGACCACCTTCCAAAGGTGTACTCCGCAAGTCTTCTTATAGTCCAAATGCTTGTGCAGCTCACCATTATAATATTGTTGAGGATTTGGCTCAGGTGCCATCCATGATGTCCGTGTTAGAAGTACTTCAGATCTTTCTTTCACAACAAAGAGCTTTGTTATCTGCGATTGGTGGGATTGATCCTGCCGATACTAGCCTTCTTGCTTTCGATCTAGAGAATTTCATCCCATGACTTCCGCATCAGATTGCACTCATTATTCAAGTTGTTATTAATGGTCTCAACATACATCAAGCGGTTGTGGACGAAGGTGAATCAACCTGTGTCATGTCATCTTCGTGTTGGAAATCCATTGGTTCTACAGCCTTGAATTCGTCACCAAATGCCCTGGAAGCATTTGATGGAAGAGAATCAAAACCTTTAGGTGTTCTCACTAGTTTATTGATTACTTTGAAATGGAAGACAGTCAATGTTGAGGTCGAAGTCATTGATGCTAAACTAAATTATAATCTTCTCCTCAGTCATAGTTGGACTCACACCGTGTTATGTGTTTTGTCCACTCTCTTTCATGTTTTGAAGTTTCTACATGAAGGAAAGATTGTTACTGTTGATCAATTGTCTTTCTTCACCTCTTCTTCCCAGAACAACGTTTCGTATGTGGATCAGATTCCTACTCCCTACGAGAACGTAGGGCTGGGTATTTTTAAATATTCTTCCCTCATGGGTATTTTTCCTCATCCTCCACCACATACTGTTTAGATTCATATGATTTCTCGGTCCGATGACCCGTGGATTATTCCTTCGCCTGAATAGTTTGATTCCTTGGGAGATTTGATGTCTTTGAGTCTGATTGTGATTGATCATTATGAAATCATTGCTACTTCGAAACCTCTGTCCTCTGATTTTTCTCCTTTGAGCATTTCTCTTGACATTTACTCTCAATCCCCATGGCTTGGTGATTCAGATTCACCTGATCCTTTGAAAGAATTATTTCCCTCCGATGAAGCCATCGTGGAAACCATGTCTCTTGAGGATCCATCGTGGAATCATGGTCATCATCATTCCTCATTTATGCCTGGCCTCAAGGCCACGTCTACTTGTCTTCAGTGTTTTGTATCTCAGGTTCCTTCTCCTTCGCTTCAATTTCCTCTTTTGACACATGACATCTTTACGAAAGGTAACTTGAGTAACATTACATAGATGATGCCTATTGACATTTTCGTTACACTGGGAATCATCGAGAACATCCATATTGGGGTTACTTGTTCTTTTGATGAAGTCCAAGTTTATAATAGCCTTTCTCTCGAGTTTCGTGATGTCTTTGCATGGTTCTACAAAGAAATGCCTGGCATTGATCCTAGTATAGTGGTGCATAAAATTCCTACTTATCCCAATTCAAAACTTGTTCAACAGCGTCTTCGTCCGATGCACCCTAGAAAATATGCCACCATTAAGGCTGAGGTTGAAAAACTTCTTCGAGCTAGTTTTATTTATCTGATTCCTTTGACTGAATGGGTCTCTATCTTTTTCCTGTAGATAAGAAGCAAGGAAATATTCGTGTCTGTGTTGATTATTGTGATATTAATTGAGCTTATCCTAAGGATAATTATCCCACTCCCTTTATTGATCAAATCATTGATGACTGTGCTGGGAGTGAGATATTTTCCTTAATGGATGGTTTTTTTTGTTACAATCATATTAACATTCTCCTGACTAATCAACCTTATCGTATAGTCAGGGATACCCTCTATTGTGTCAGAGTGGATTCCATTATCCATTGATGTTTGACCCTCAAGGAAGCTGAGAAAGTCCTCAATGATTGTCACAGTGGTTCCTATGGTGGTCACATGTCTATTTATGCTACTGCACAAAATATTCTTCATGTTGGTTATTTCTTGCCTTCTATCTTCAAAGACAACATTGTCATAGTTCGTAAATGTCATAATTTCCAGGTTTATCAACGCAAGATGCATGTGCCACCTATACCTCTTCATCTTGTCATTACTGTTGGTCCCTTCGCAAAGTGGAGCATCGATTTTATGATGTGTAACACTCAGTTGGCTCGGGGGCATGCTTATAGTATCATAGCCATGCACTAATTGACCAAATGGGCCGAATCAATGCCTACACTTGCCGCTGATGATAAGACAACTTCTCAAATCATATTCAATCACATCATTGCTAGGTTTGGCATCCCTCAAGCCATCATTACCAATCATGGTTCCCATTTTCAACATTACATGGTGGTCAAGTTGACTTCTAAGTTGGGTCTGCATCACGACAACTCAACGCCGTACTATCCTCAAGCTAATAGCCAGGTTGAACCTGTGAACAAATTTCTTGTTACCATGCGTCAACGTATGATTGGGATCCATAAATCTAATTGGAATCTCATGTTATTTTCATCTCTTTGGGCATACCGAACCTTAATTAAGAGTGCAACTGGATTCACCCCTTTTCAGTTGGTTTATGGTCTGGAAGCTACTCTTCGGATTGAATTTTGAATACTTTCACTCAAATTGGCTATTGAATTACTACCGAAAAATTCACCCGAAGAAGAGCATCTCCTTTATCTCAAAATTTTAGATGAAACCCACCGCTTTGCTGCTCTAGTTATTGAAGCACAGAAAAAGCGGGTCAAAGCTCATTTTCACCAATCAATTTCCCCTTGTTCTTTCATTGAAGGAGATCTTGTCCTCTTGTATGACCAAGCTCATGATAAGCTGGGGGAAGGAAAATTTCAACCCATGTGGAATGGGCCTTACATTGTCAAATATGTATTATAGAATGGGGCTTATGAGCTCATTGATTACAAAGGTCATCCTTTAGAACAACCTAGAAATGCGTTGTATCTCAAAAAGTATTATGCGTGAGTCATTCATGCATGATTTGTGTACATAGGTGTTTTTTCATTTTTGTACATGTTTTGATTTGGTGTGATTTGTGAGCATTTTTATGCTTATTTGGGTCTTTCTTATTTGTGCAGATGTCTATTACCCCTTATGTCGGTTTCGCGGATGGTGCTTCCCGTAGTACCAGGAATTTGTCTTCAACAACCTGGGTAATTTATGATCCTGCTGGTGAGTTGATAGAACTACAAGGTATTTTTATAGTACAAAGTACAAAAAATGTCACTGAATATAGTGCTTTCCTTGAACTATTAACCAAGGCAATCAGTCAAGGCATACGAGCATTGCTTGTAAATCTAGATTCACAGCTTTTTGTTCTACAACTCAATGGTCATTATTCAGTGAGAAACCCATACATTTTGAGATTGTATTACATATTCATTTGTTGGAAAGACATTTTTATTTTATCACATATTAACATATTCCTAGACCAATGAATGAATTAACTGATACAATGGCTAACATTGTATTAGATAGACATTTGTGTAATTTTTAAAATCATCATCATGTGGAAAAATATCCATATAGGAAAATAGATTTATATATGTATACCGCGTGTTTGCATCAGTGTCATCATACATTCAAAAAATATGTGTGTTTCTGTTACATCCTGAGACACCATGTCTCTAAAAAATGCAGATATAAAACCTAGGTGTCTAATTGGCGTGATTGTCATGATAGCATGTCATTGCCCATACAAGCTACCTTAGCAAGTGGTGAATACAACTTGGCACCTTGACGGTATGTCTCTAGTAGGCACGAGGAACATCATCGAATCGTGCATAATCCAGGACTCCATGTGTGATCCCCGCTAGGTTGCGCACAAGCTCCTCTTCCTCACTTCCATCACCATGAGGGTCAAAATCATGAGGAATTCGCCTCGCTATCGGAGACATGCCAGTGGGTCTCTCTAGGCTGACATCTGCAAATTTTCATAGTTTAATGGATTTAATGTCAGAACATACATAGTTTAAAAAAAAAATTCATAATACTCACGAGAATTAAAAATGATTCTTACCCAAATCTTCATCCCAATCCTCTCCCTCCAGGAGTGGGAGGTCTGGATCACCAGTGAAATTTGTACCAGAGTAGGGCCAGTCCTGCACAACGATCAACTGTCGGCAAAGCCAATAAAATAACTCTAGTCTCCAAGACATCTATTTATCGCCCCATACTCTTGGCATCAGAGTTGCCCATCAGGCCATTCGTGGTTCTCTCGCTGATGGTGTTGGGACTATGAACTCCTGACGCTGAAAAATTGGTAGTCATTCCAGGAAGAACGATACCAGGATAGACCCATAACCAAATTGCTTCAATTTTTCCTTCTTGAATTTTGTTTGCTAGAGTTTTATGTTTATTGTCACAACCTCTGCTCAATTGTAGATGATCGGTGTCAAACATTCTATAGCAAGAAGCAACTTTTTTTTTGTTGCTTCGTGTGGTGCTTGCAATCCCGTAGCTTGTGTGATGGTATGTAGCACTACTTTTAGTGCTAGGTTTGGGATAGTTTGGATATCGACTTTCCCACTTATTGTTCCCTTCCGTGCCCCTCGACATACTCTGTCCATCACCATGGATATACTCTCCATGCAAGGCTGGGTACTAGTTAGGATCAGTGCTGCTCCCCTCTGCGACAATGCTGTGATAAAGTAGACGTCAAAAACATCAATCTCAAGTTCCTGATCTCGAAGGATGAAATTTTCTTGGTCCTCATCCCATATGTTGATCAAATATTATAACAACTCTGGTTGAGCACAAAGAAATGGTGTCAAGAAGAAATTCTTCAGTCCACAGTCCATGAGCGCTTCCATGCATCTCTCGTTTTCCATGGCAAGCTCGTCTTCTTCGCTGTGTTCCCGTTCTTTCCATTCTATCACCATTTTGCTACTTTTTACCTGTAAACACATTCATATGAAGGGTACAGCCTTTTTGAATCGTGAATCTGTGAATGATTGGGGTTTGTGACTTTCATTTTTCACACAAAATATTTTGTGCCGTTGGCGCACCCTAGTGTAAAAAATTGGGTGGTTGTCGCGACTCCGTGCCCGAAACCCGCGCCAACCACTGTGCCCTAATTTTCATAGTTCCTCCCCCAGAATTCAAAATTGGAAGTTGAAAGTAGTAATAAATGACTCAAAATGAAGAGAGAGATCTGGGATCTTACCTCGAATTGAAGGATTTGAGATTGGTCTGCTGGATTGTCCGCTATCGTCGTCGCAAAATCACATAGTAAAATGGGTAACTATTTTCTCCACAAGAGGTAAAAAGTGAAAAGTACTTATTTTTACCATTTTTGGCATTTTATAACTTTTTAAAACCCTAATTAGGTTTTAATACATTTTTTTCGATTATTTTATTATATTATTTTTGAAAAATGGGTTTTACACGTGTCTCTTATGTAGAAACAGGTTTTTAGGACATAGTGATGGAGTAACGAGTTAAATTTTATACTTTTTTGGACTTGGTAAAAACACGAAAAATTCACTGATGGAGTCATATTTCAGCTCTTTTCTGATTCTCTAAAATTAAAAATATTTTCGAGGCTCTTGTCATTTCAAAATCATTACATGGTTGTGAAGCGATATCTACCCAGTATACATTTACCCCTTTTTCAGGCTGGGATAGATTATTTACGAAAAAGGAATATCTTAGCCTATCGCGATTAAGAGGTTCTTTCAGATATTGTTTTCTACCTTTTCAGATCTGAGAGACTACTTATGAAAAGGGGCTTGATGGAGTTTTCTTTTCTGCCTTCTTTTCAAACTCTCTAAACATGAAAATATGTCGAGCTCTCCCTTTGTCTGACTCGTTAAACCCTGATGACATCGGATTTCATCACCATGACATTACTCGAGTTTCTCCTTCCTACGGCTCGTAAGATTTACTAGGTTGGATTTTTCCGAAGGAAAAACTTACAACGCAAGCATATGCTATCCCCTCCAAGCTTGTTTTAAAAAATAATTGGGGTACTCGCCAGAAATGGTGGGGGAAAATGGAACCAAGTTTTAGTTATGTTGGCAGTATGTCACTCTTGAACATGACACTTGTCTGCATTCGTGTCGGGTTGGGGACATCTCATTTCATCATTTTTACCTCCATGGATTTGGGTAATCTCTTTTGACCTCTCATATGCTCATTTCCACGTCATCATGATTGTTGGTGTCCCATGTTTTGATAGTTTGGAAAATAAAAAGACAAGGCAACATCAGAACCAATCTTTAGAGTTACAGGATATAGTCCTCCTGCTCTCAGAGAGGGATCTCTCAAGTTATTTGTTTTTGCAAAGGTTTATCTTGTGTGCTTTGAGTATTGGTTTTAGACTAGTTATTAAGTGCAGATTTTTTTGTTTGTTTGTTTGGTTGAATTGATACAGCAGAACATAAAAGGTCTAGGAAAGATAAATAGAAAGTGGAAGTGACAGCTTCATTGGGCAATGGAGTCAAAAAGAGGTTATGAAAAACTTATCAATGGATATGGGATATCGAAGGGAAAATCTAACTTGGCTGCAGGATCCTTTGGTTTTGGAATGAGATGGACATCAATAATTTGGAAAGAGAAGTTTAATTCTCAACAAAGGGAATTTGAAAGCACAACTTGAACAATAAAGAGCTATTTGATAGACAGGGCTAACCATGAATTCTACAAATCACACTTTAAGCAAATAATGACTTCAAAACAAATTTTGAAATGAAATCTAAGATTCGGGGAACACCCTATTTCCTCAAAGATTTTATTTCAAATGACTTAGAAAACATAAAAGATTCACTAATAATCACAGTCATAGAAGAGGGAACACCTAAATACATCTATGATCACAACTATAGAGACCTTTAAGCCAACTTCTCAAGCAAGGACAAGGGGGATGATCAAAATAGACCTCCTTGGTTCATTGTAAACAAAGATACTTCAAAGGGAGACTTCAATAACAAACTTTAAGTGGCATCAGACAAGCAAGGAGAACCATAAATCATGCTGAAACCAACTATTCGAACTATTAAGGAAATAAACAAGAATGAGGACTAAAGAGAGAGATTAAAGACTCTAAAATACCTCAGCAAAAGAAAACATAAAACAGTGAAGTTTATAGATATTTTCCTGTATTAATTGGTTTGCGTTAAGTATTTAAGCTTTCTGGAAGCTTATGTTGACTTTAAGGCTCTGTGTTATCTTTTGCAATAACTTTACTGATAGTTTATATTAGCTTCTTTGATTTGAAATAAATATTCAGCTGTAAGGGGTAGATATGCTCTTTTCTAGTCATTACTCGGCCTTTGTTTGAATGCTGTGAAGCTATAGGTGGCAATCTGGTAGCTGAGAGGAATCAATTTTCCTCTGATGTGGCGGTGGAGGCTCTCTCTGACTGACAAAAATTTATAATTTTCCTTTAACTGTGTTTAGTTTAATGGATTAGGTTTTTGATAATCGATATTAGTTGTAATCCATTAAACTATAGAATCAATGTTTAATCCTTCATTCCTGCTGTGTTTGGGTCTTCGACACTGATACTCTTTGATTTGATTTAATCTCACTATGTCTTGTTGATGTGCAGGTGTGTACAAGGTCCATATGGCATCAATGCCCATGAGGCATCGATGGAACGTGAAATTGAACCCTGTATATGGCTTTCCTTTTGATGAACGAAAGTCTGGAGGATCGTCATCCTCGACTTTCATTTTCTTCTTTTAAAACATTTGAAAACCCTTTAAATCCTACACAATACAAAAATAATTAAGAAATCCTGCATATTTGGAAAAAACTGCTTTGGAGGTTTAGGGTAGGAGCATGGTCGTTGGACGGTAGCATCCAACGGTGGAGATTTGTGCGTGGTTATCAAGAGGAGAGTGGTGGGAGATTTTAAGTCAGAACTGTTGATCTGTGATTGACCAAGAAGATCAACGGTCAAGATTAGCAGTGAAATAATAATGCGAAGGGGTCACATTATTGTGAAAATAGAAGAAAATGTGAAGAAATAAGGTTAAAAACCCTTTGGCAGAGAAAAATGCAAAGGAAAGAAGATTGGGGTTGATGGATAATTGTGAGCCGTCGGATGAGATCGGCCCCACAAGATCAACGGTGGATAATGTACGTTGAAAGCCTTTGGTGAAGGTGGAGGGCGATAGTGTCTGGCCATATTTAGATCTGAGTCATTGATCTGCAAAGATCAACAGCGGGGAGGATTCTCGATAATACATAATGGAAAAGAGGGAAAGTGGTTTCGAGTGGAGAAACCGGCAGTATTGCACAGGGAAAAATCGGATAGGCAGTTTTTACTTTTGGAATGAAATATGTGCTGCAGGATGACACGTGTCTTTTAAAAGCAACTTATGCCGTGTAAATTTTGAGAATTAACCTTCACGCTTAAAATTGCGCGAAACTCTGCGTGGGCCGTCAGATATAGGCCCTCAGATCTAACGGTGGGGAAGTGAGCGTGATATTGGATAGATGCGCGGGAAGAAGCGAGAAGGGCAGTTTCGATCCAAGCCATTGGATCTAAGATGGACAGCCAAGATCAAATCTTGAAGAAGGCAGGACCCACAAGAGGCAGGCCTGTCGGGTATAATATGAACCGTTAGATGTACAGGATCAACGACTGAGATGTGATCTGTGGGTTGAACGAAATAATACAAAGGTGGAGAAAAGGTTAATAAGGGTTTTTGATCTGCAGAGATCAATGGCCAGGATTTGGCCTAAGAACATTATGAAGCGGGTATATGAATTTAAACCAAAGTCGAAAAATGCGATCTGGATCGTCCAATCTGGACACGTGGACAGCCCAGATGCAATCGGAGGCATGCGATCGGCGGGGGGAAGAACTTGAATGGCGCTAATGCGATTAAGCGCTAGCCGTCGATCTAAGGATCAGATCGACGGTGGGGAGTGAATCATAGGGGTTCAAAAGGCGGAGGAAGGGCTTATGATCGGAGTAAATGAGGGCCGTCGGATCTGGGAAGGCGGGGAGGAGATCAACAGCTCACGATTGATCAGGAGATCACCAATCGGGGAGAGGTAAATACAACATGGAATGCACCCTTTGAATTTTTTCCGATGTGATACTGCATGGCCCGTTGACCATTTCATATCAACAGTGGATATTGTTTTAAATCATGCATCGGCGGAAACCCTTTAATACTTATGAAAACCCAAAATTTTATGAAACGCAAAGGTTTTATGGCTCGGGGTGGATTATATATACATGAAAAGGCTTGGCACCCATCTGTGGGGCTGTGGGTTTATATGAAAAGCCATAGACCCAGGGCTTTATATGTACAAGGGCCAATCGCATCGGAATTTCGATTCTTGTCTTTCAATGTACCCATTTTAATTCTCCGATGCGATTAGTGCCTCAAGACATTAACTCTTGGTCCTGGGTGTAGGTTTATATAGAGAGGGGCAGAGGTTTATACAACGGGGCTCAATCGTATCGGAACTTTGATGTGGGGATTTTCAATCTACCCATTTACATTAAAAAACAATGTCCTGGCGGGTTTAGACTAAAACTTAGGAAAAGTGGGGTTTTTGAATAAACAACGGAAAATAGCAATCGGGAATGGTTTATAACAATATTTAGAGCCCTATTGTGGACTCTGTGGGTTATATTAAGTGTAAAAAAATGCTCGAGGCTTATAACCAGAGGCTAATCGCATAGGAAGTTTTATAAAGGCCTAAGACTGGCGTTCATCGTTTGTTGCCGATGCGATAAGCACTCAAAGAGTTTAGCGCTTGGTTTTAGCGCCAGGGCACATGTGGGGAAGTGATTAGGACTTAGCCCAAAGGGGCTTAAACCTTAATACAAAAAGTGTATTTTTATGATTTTTTCAGGGTTTTTTGATGGATTTAGGGGTTTTGGCAAAGTTAAAAAGTAAGTTTTAAACTTTGTAAAAGGATTTTCATGAAGGGAAGAAGGGAAATCATGAAAAAATAGAGGAATTTCATGGGGAATAAAGGGGTAAAAATTAAGGTTAGTTTTGAATGAAAGAGGGGAAAAATGGGATTTTGCAGCAGTCTTTTCTTCATGGAACGACAATAGAATTTTTGAGTTCAAAGGGTAACATCAGTGAAAATTAACCAAAGGATAGGATATCTTCAAAATACTTTAAGCACCAACAGTTTTGTCAATAAAATTGTTTCTTGAAGGCTGTCCAAAAATGATTTAGCCACCACTCTATATGGAAAAAACTTATAGGTGGCTAACAATGACCGCAGATCCTTTGATGTCAAATACTACCAAATCTATTGTCATGCTGATATGTTCAAGAGAAGTTTGCCTCTGCATTTTTCAACCTCCCTATGATTCTCTATTGGTCATTTTTCACTACTATCATGTTCCTCTGTCTTGTATCGATGATGTGGGAAACGTTATAGGCCACCTTCAATCGGGTCACTTCCTATCGACTTCAGCTCATTATCTAGGAATTTTATCTAGAGACTCTATTCTGGTACCTTGGAGTCTGCATGCCTTAATGGTAGTTTTTTCACATTCGATACAAGGTCCACATCATTGGCCTTCGATCTAGTGATTCTGCAGATGTTTAATGCCAGATCACTGTTCACATTTTGTGGATTGCACCGGTTGAACCTTGAGAGCCATTTTCATTATTGGTGGTTTCTCTCATGCCTGTTAATAGCTTCATCATTGGCTAGTAATCAGGTGATTTTCTTGCATGTTTGACTTCAGCTCATATATTCGCATGCTTGAATTTGTACTTGTTTGGGTCGAGATGGAGAGAAAAACCCTAGATTTTGTCTGATAAAATCCAGGTTGCAGATTTTGGTGGATTATCATGACTTATTGCATGACTATTCTGACTGGATGGTTGTTGTTGGGGTCCTGTGGTTTGGCAGATTGGGATACCAAATGACAAGGAAAAATCAGAACCACTTTGGAATCCTAGGATCTAGCCCTCCTGGATTCAGAGAGGGATCTCTCTATATTTTTTTAGAATGATATACTTTAAGGCTTATGATATGATATTAGGCTAGTTATGAAGCACAAGGGATTTTTGTTTTTTTGGTTTGGAATCATTAAATGAGAAGGTCATGTGAAGCGAAAGAGGAAATAAGTGGAAGTGTGTTTCAGCATGGGAAAATAGGTCAAAAAATATTGCTAAACCATTGGGCTATGGAGTAATAAAAGGGTTTACCTACACGTCAACTATCCAAGGGTTTTCATAGGGCAAGTCATCTATATCAGAATATCTTTTAAGTTGATTTTTTGGTATGGGACATTAAGAAGTGTGGTGAAAGAAGCAAACATGTAAGAAAAGCAAAGGACAGCCTAAGATCAGGTAAGGAATTTTAACCTATCCTGCTTTTGACATACTGTCAAGGGAAAACATTTAAGATAAACATAAAAAGTATCATAAGATCAAGTAAGGAATTTTAACCTATCTTGCTTTCAGCATACTCTTAAGGGAAATCTTCAAAATAGCTGTTTAAGACTAAAAAAGGGACAAGGCTAACCATAAACTTCCTTGATTAGGACTCTACTTAGCATGTAGTGAAAATATCATTCAAGAACAACATCTCAAGTTCTACTCAGAAAGACATGGGCTCACCAACATTCCTCGACTGGTTATACTCTATTGAAATCATTCCCAAACACACATTTAGAAGAAAACATAAAGATAAAGCTTATTAGTCAGAATTAGGGTACTTTAGAAGTAAATCCTAATCTATTTTTTACTGCTCTTTATCAGAGAATATGAACACAGTGGAAACATAAGGGGAATAAAAATTATAGTAAGAATAACATCACTGATGATTTATATCAGGATCCAATGAATCTACTTGTCTATTTGATGTCAAAAAATAGTTACATATTCGAGTCCAATAGATTTTACAGTCCAATTCTTCTCTTCCCAACCTACTATATTACAACTACTCAGAAACTCTAACTCAATAATTGTTCAACAATTAACCAATTTCCAACCTTTTACAATGAGTTTTCTGTGGATACATATAGGTGAAAGAGGAAGAGTGTTGCAGGAAAAAACATAAATATCAGTCAAGACAGAGAGGGAGAGCTATTCGAATGCCCATTCTACTTAATAACCCTTGCATTAACTGATTGTACCTCTTTAGTAGTTTTTCTGTCTTTGAGGCATATCTGGTAGGCATGGTAATAACTCCAAAGTATGTTCTTTGAAGATAACTGTCGCTAAAGTACTTTGTTTGACTTCTGAATCAAGTAACTATCATTTTTGGGTTTTGTAGCCCGATGTCTGCTTAATAAATTTTCTGACAATTTAAAAGAGGGTTGGTTAGCAAGATGGCTATCAAGGTGTCTTTGAGATGTAAAGCAGACTACAGGTGTCCTTTTGGTCCTTTGGTGGAGTAATAGCTTCTGTAGATGTGGCATTTGAGACCTTTCTTCTGCTGATCTGTCTTGTTTTGGCAATTTAAAATTCAATAAGGCCTTTGATATGCTTTTAGGCCTCTCTTAATAATGTTTAGTCTTTATTCCTTTCTTGAATGTTTTATCTTTCTATTAGGAACACGTGATTTTGCTGATTGGCAAGCCAAATGACAGTGTAACATCAAACCAATCTTTGGAGCCCAAGGACCTAGCCTTCCTGGACTCAGAGAGGGCTCTCTCTATTTGTGTAAGGGATATCTATGTGTTTTCTTATTGTGTTATGATTTTAGGCTAGTTATGAAGTAGGATTTTAGTTTTGGTTTTTTAATTTGTGAGGGATGAACTGATCAAAGACTAAGATAGGGAAAAAGATGTCGGATCAACTGGGCTATGGGGTCAAAAAGGTCAAGAAAGCTTTCATATGGTGATACAAGGTTGTTGAAGGGCTGATTTGATTCAAGGTAAAATGGATCTTTGGGTAAAATGGAGTGATATGGACACTAAATTTGTGAATAACAAAGGATTTCCAACATAAACAGTTCAATAGCTAACATAAACATGGTAGGGCTAGCCATTAATCATGAGAAATGTAACTAAAAACTGATAAATTCATAGAAATAAACATTCAAGCAATACATAGAGATATATGACTCTCTAACTTTAGGAAATTGATATCAAACTTTGGGGAAAGACAATTAAGACAAAAAAATAACTTAAATCACTATGAGGAAATGCCTAAGCATAGTATTTTCAAGCTATCGGGCACTTTGAAGCAATATTTCATAGTTTTAGGCAAAGGGCAAGATCAGTACAAGACCTCCTTGGTTCAAAAAATGACAATCTAATCAATCAAAGAGAGGTTTTAGAGGTGGAGCTATGACTAGCCATGAGTAAGTAGGGAATACCGTGAATCATACTTAGCATGCATAAAACCATAAATGAAAGAAGCAAACAATATTCTTTAGTTATCAAAGAGCAATCAAGGATTCTTTGATATGACTAAGAAGGAAGAAAACATTGAAGCTATAAAGAAACAAAAAATTTGAGGTGCCTCCAAGGGCATGTTTCAAATATATTCTCTACTGTCTTATAGCAAGCAAGAACATGGAATTATGAATGAAAAATAAGAAACAAAACAGAGAGAGAGACACTATACCATTCTACCAAGTCATGGAATCCAACAACAGACCTCCTTCATCATCCAAAAACATCCAATAAACTATCAAAAAGCATGAGACAAGTGTTTCTTCCAAGCTTGTATAACCATATATTGCTTCTATTTATCAATTTCAGCCTTTTTTACAATGAAAGCCTTTGGAATATATAGGCCAAAGTGAGGAAAACCTCTTAGTTCAACTTGCAATCTCATTGGCCTATCCAAAATATCTGATTTTGTCCTTGAGGCTTTGAAAAGCCTAAGGCACAAAATATCTAATAAAATATCTCAAAAATGCTAAAAAAGGGAAATATATTGACTTTTCATAACTTATCATGTACAAAAATAGCTAAAAGAACATGAAGAAAAGTCACTTTTGAAAGGTTCAATTTTTACAAAAATACTCAAAAAATACATCAGCAGAAAGTCCCTTAACTTGCCAGAAACTTTTGGAGGCCTTCCCGATGTCTAAACGAGGCCCGTGATGGCTTGTTGGAAAGTTTTGAATGTATATTTTCTGAAAATGTTTAGTTTTATCCCAAATTACCATTGGAATTACTCCAAAAACAAACATGTGTGTAAAAAACCACAAAAATAGGCCTTGCTGATAAATGGAGTAGAGTGTAGAAAAAGCGAGTGTTTTTCGCCATTTTGGGGGAGAAAATGATCTTAAATTGATCTGAAAATAACTAAGTATATGCCCCTAAAATTATTGCATCCAATGATACCATTTTCATCATTTGAGGATGCCGCAAACTGAAATGGCGATGCCCATGAGTTTTAGCCAAAAACCCAAAAATGAAAAAAAACCAAAATTTGTCGAATTTCGCCCAAATTTGGCGAGCATGACCCTCAAGGATTTTTAGAAACATTTTGTGAAGCTGAGGCCAAAATTTGGAGCTTTGAGGTGTCTTTCTGCAATTTTGGTGTCGGGCGCTTCTCTTTAGCCTCCTTGAGTTTTTCTTGAGCGGCCTTCAATTTCTGTCGGGCAAACTAATTGAGCTTTTTATAATGCCCACTCATTCTCCATTGAAGGTCCAAGTCTCTATTTGCCTTCTCCAATTTCTTCTCCAAGTGAGCATTAACTATCTCAAGCCATGCTTCTCGATTGTTCTCTATCTCTTGTTCGAACAATGTAGTGAGAGGGGTAGATTGGAGAAGGGCATCTTCTTCTTCCTTTTGTTTCTCAAGGGCATTTTTGAGCCCCATGGTTCTTGGCCTCTTTCGCCTAGGCTGATCTTCATCTTCGCTCTCATCGAACTCACCCATGAGTTCTTCCAATCTCACTTGTGCTTTGGAGGCCTCCTTTTTGTCTTTGATGGCCCGTGTCTCATATACCGCCATATGGACACTCATCTGTTTGTTTTGAATTTGCAAAAAGTGATTGAAGTTTCTAGCCCTCTCAAGATCAGTCCTCAAAGCATAAATTTGGTTTTATCTATTGATTAAGAGAGTTTCAAGGATTCAGGCTTCATTGTCGCTATCATCACTTTGAATTTGAATTATGTCGAAGTCCCTCTCCTTTTCATCACTGCTCTCTTCTTTTTCCTTGCCTTTGCTTTGGGTGGATCTTTTAGTCTTCCTCCTCTTGGGAAATTCAACAATGGGCTTCTTGGGAAATTTTCCCTTGCTTTGGAGGGCCCTAGTAACATTTGGAGTTACAACTCTAGGCACCCTTTTCCTTGATTTCCAGGGCTTGGCCACTTTCGGAGAAGAGAGCATGGCCCCTTGCCTAGGAGAGGTAGCTAGCACATGCTCCATTGGCTCTTTACCCATGCTACTTTGCTCATCATTCTTGCCACTGTCTTAGATTTCTTCATGGATTCCTTGACTGTCCTTTTTCATTTCTTTTTGAGGACTGTCCTCCTCACTGTGTTGCACCTTTTCACCATGCTATTGTTCATCAATATGTGGCTACCTCTCTTCACTGTGTTGCACCTTTTCATCATGTTGTCCTTCTTCTTTATGAGGTTGCTCACTCTCACTGTGCTGCACATCTTTTTCATGCTGCCCTTCATCATCATCAGGAGTCTACTGTTCATCATCATGTTCCTCTTCATCATGCCCACGAGTCTGTTGTTCATCATGATGTTCCTCTTCATCATGCCTTTCTTCCCCTTGCTGTTCTGCTTCACTGTGTTCTTCTTTTATGCTAGACAACAGGTTTTTTTCAAATGAAAAGCAAACAGTCAATTTGATTACTGTGCTTGGGAAAGGTATTTGAAAAAGAGGTATGTGTGGCTTTTTGTTAGAACCAAGATATCCTTGTATTTTTATAGAAACAAGACACCCTTCCCCCAAAAAAACTCTTCTTGTATTCACTATTTTTACAAAGGTAGACAAAACACCCTCAACTGACCTTGCAAAATCTCTCACCACACTCTATTTTATGGGATAATGGAGGCAACACTAGTTGGTTATTTCATAACATGGAGAAAATAATTTATAATGATCAAACCTCCACTTTATAAATAGTGTTTTTCTTAGATTTTGTAGACAAGGGTTAATTTTGTTTTTCACGACTGCTAGGACACCTTCAGCAATTATAGGCTCTCTGCTCAACACAGGAAGAAGAACATATTTCTAGACCGAATTTTGGACCTTCAAACACTAATTTTTCTTCTTTGAACTATGGTGGATGCAAAGTTAGAACCATACTCCTTCACTATCACTATTTTTGAAAATCAATAAGGGCTTTAAAACCATTTCAACAATCCCCTATATCACTTGAAATGGTCTGTGGCATTAATATTGTTAGGAATATGTAATTAGCAATATTGGAAAATTCCAATCATAGAAACAACATCATTTTAACCACTTTGGGATTCCAGGATCTAGCCCTCCTGAATCCAGAGAGGTATCTCTCCAATAAGTGTAAAGATGGATTTGTCTTTGAAGTTTATAGTAATGATTTTAGGCTAGTTATGAAGGCCGAGGGATTGTTTTGTTTTTGGATGGTTGAGCATGATTATTATTTGAGGTGGGAAGTTCTAAATGCAAAGAGTTTCAAAGGTGTGAAATTCCAAGCAAATAGAACAAGCTTTGGCCAGGAAGATAGATAATTGCAGGTTTTAGTCCATTGGGCTATGGAGTCATAATAGGGTTTTAATTGAAACAATCAGTTTCAAGAGTGGTCCATGGGGAAAGTCATATATGTTGAAGGATCTCTTTAAAGTTTGATTTATGGAATGAAATGAAACAACAATAAGGGGAATTAAACAGATGAAGAACAAAGAGCAGCCTAAGATCAGGTAAGTACTTCTAAACTAGCCTACCTTTGATGTAATTTCAATAGAAAAACATTTTAAGACAAAGGGAAACTTGAAGGCAACTGTTGGAGAAGAAACTAGCGGGCCGGGCTCACCACAAATCCTCTCCTAGCTCTGCTCTACTTGGAAACTTTCAAGACAAACACAAAGATAACAAAGAATGGCCTAAGATCTAGTAAGTGTTTCAACACTAGCCAGCTTTCAACACATTCCAAGGGAAACATTCAGACAGTCTTTGGGGATAAAACTAGGACCAGAGCACACCATATCTTCCTTAGTTCATCTCTACTTAACATATACTGAAAGTAACATTTAAGAATAACAATTAGATAAGGCAATAGGATGAGGGAACGCCAGCATTCCTATGCTTAGAACTGAATTAAATCATTCCTAAATAACACAAATCAAAAGAAAACATGTAGATAAAGATTTTCAGTCAGAGAAGGGTACTGGTATACAGTAGGTCCTAACTCTCTGCATGTTGTTATTTATAAGAGAAGATGAACACGGTGAAAACAGAAATAAAATAACAATTTACAATAATAAATAACATCACCGTCGACATAGGCTAGGACCCTTAAATCAGCTTGTATTGATGCTCCAAACCAGTTACAGCTCTAAGTTCAGTTCTTTAGCTTAGCAATCATCTACACTTCCCAGACTAACTTATCTATCACAAGCAGAGCTTCAAGAGCCAGTGAACACTATTTACAAGTAGAAATATCAAGCTCAATTATATTTCAAAGTTTAGCAACCAACCCTTTTCTCATCTTCTCCAGTAGTATTTATAGAAGAATGAGGAGGTGAGATCTAATAAAATATCTCCAAAGATAATTAATCCAGTCTTAATGGCTTCTCGGCCTTTGAGGGTCTCGATGAAGAAGTTTACAGGTGTTCTATCTGTATTAATGTTTTTCATTTAATATTAAGCTCAGTGGGAGCTCTTACTGACTTTTGAGGCTCTGTGTTATGTTAAAGTAACTCTGTTGATATTTTGTCATTAAGTTTATTTGTAGAATTAACTTCTCTTGCTGCATTGAGGCGAATGTTTCTTTTGATCAATAACTTTGGCCTGTGTTTGAATGCCTTGAGGCATTGGTGGCACTGTGGTACCTGGGAGGAATCAATTTGCCTCAGATGTGGCAGTGGATGCCTTGCTGTCTGATAAAACACTTATGATTTTCTTTAAAATGTGTTTTAATTTTGAGGATTATGCTTTTGATAATCAATCTTAGCCGTAATCCCCACGGATCTATCTTCAATCTCCTGTTCTGGTATGTTTTTTCTTCGACACTGATACTCTTTGTTTGTGATTTATTCATTGTGTTTTTTTGATGTGCAGTGTTGCGCAAGGATCATGAGGCATCAATGCCCATGAAGCATTAACGAGACGTGGAATTTGAACCCATGGATGGCTTCCTTTTAATGAATTGAAGGCGTGAGAATCGTCATTCCCAGCCTTCAGATTTTTCTTCAATATAATGAAAAAACCATTTTAATCACCCTTTAGCAAATAACATACCCCGGACTTCAAAAATCCGGATAAGCCAAGCTGCATAAACCATTTCAGGTCACAAAAGGAGCCCACTGACGTTAGGGTGTTTGTGACTCGAAAATTTTATGAAATCCACCCTATAAAGCTCCTCGGGTCCGTTTGGGGCCTGCTGACATCAGCCCAAATGTGACCTGAAATTTTTATGAAATCTGTCTTATAAAGCTCCCTGGGTCCATTTGGGGCCTGCTGATGTGAGCCCAAATGTGACCCGAAATGTTTATTAAATCTGCCATATAAAGTTCCCTGGGTCCGTTTTGGGGCCTGCTGACGTCATCCCAAGTGTGACCCAAATTTTTTATGAAATCCGCCATATAAAGCTTATCGGGTCCGGATTGTTGGAAATGTTGTCATTGATGGCAAAGGAGCACAAAGGAAGAACGACACACGAACCAACGTTAAGGCAAAAGGAGATGACAGGTGAGGTGCATAAGAAACATCGACGGACAAGGAGCGGAGAAAGCATAAGAAGGAGGTAACGATGCGACAAAAGAAGCAAGATGGATAAGGAGCGAGAGAGCGAGGAGACAAGCGAGAGAGAAGTCGAGTAGCAGAAGCAGCAAAAAGAAGAAGCAGGGTAGCAAAGAGAAGCAGAGACAGGACCATTTGAAGAAGTAAGGAGCAGCATTAGACAAGAAGAAGAGATAGAAACAAAAAGATAGCAGAGACAGGCAAAGGAGACAGCAAAGGAGACAGGCAGAGGCAGTGGAAGCAAATATAAAGGAGACAAGCTAAAAGTGTAACAGTCGAATACGAGAGGCGGACGACGAGACGGCAACATTGATGGAAAAGCGAGGCAAAGTTAGACGGCAAATATAATAGAGCGACGATTAATCATTTTAAAGCGGCGAAACGAATATAACGAGAGGCACCCTATTTGGCGAGAGGAAACGAATATAATAGAGGCACCTATATGGCGATTGCCATTAAAAGGATAACGGTAAACGAAGCGAAGTGCGAGAAGCGGTGAAAACATTCAATAAAAGAATAGAGACGAAACGGAGGATGAAATGAAGTACTGTGACGAGAATCTTTTATACGATCGGGGCGTTACATAACATTCCGGGCGTACGAATTCAACAAGAGCACTTGTATTCAATTGACATTCAATTGAGATGGTAGAATTGTGCATTATATAGATATATATATAATGGAGTATGTAAAGCATGGGCCCAGCTGAGGATGACATCATTTATTCCGAGGGGGTCCCCCTCCGCTATTGGCTCGAGTCTGCTACCCTCGCGGAACTCTGTTAACGTTGTGATAATATATAAGTTGGAGATATGTGTAATGCATTCCGAGGGGGTCTCCTTCCCTTCTCTGCTCGAGTTTGCTACCCCCGCGGAATTAAGGAATGGTATAATACGAGCGCTGTGATATGATTGGTATATATATATATATATATATATGATAAGGCGCATGAGTCTGTAATTCCGGAGGCCTTGTATATCGGTTCAAGAGTTAGTCATCAACCCCCGTGGAATTTGAAAGGAATGGTTAATATATCCAAAGGTTTGGATATAGTTCAAGATTTTTTATATACATTGATATGTTACAGTATGCATAAAGAAAATTGAAACATATATGTAATAATATTGGGTTTATTACAAAAGCCTGAAGATTGGATTTATTACAAGAGCATGCGGGAACAAAAGAACTAGAGACAGCAGCCGAAATATGGAACAAAAGAAAAATTGAACTGAAATTATAATGTGAACTTCAAACAATTATGCTTAAACTCATGTATGAACAGAGAATGTTGACAGGTCGCCCGAGAACAGAAATAGTAATGCACACAAGTCCAGTGAACAGATAAATAAATACAGAGATGAACCAAGATATATAACAGCCACTCGACAACAGTAGAAAAGGACAAAATCCAGCAAGCCAAGAGACAAAACGAATGAGCTGGAGTTCTCATTTAAATTTGAATGTAAATGTTTTATTTAAATTTATATTGTTGTGATGCATTGGCAAGTCTCCAGAAGAGAGAAAATATCCCACTGTCATATTAAAATAAGCACCTACAGTTACATTTTTCTGAGTGAGCTGAAAAGAGATGAGAAGGCAGAAGGCAAAGAGACATGGCCGTCCATTTCGAATTCCCAGTGGAATACAAACAACCATGAAGCTATTTTTGTATAAAACAGGGTAATATCCAAGGGGATAGGGTTGACGAAAAGGAGTGAGAGAAGAAGAGAGTGTGCAGCAGAATTAAAGAGAGTTGAAGAGAATAAGCAAGCTGCAAGAAGAATGTGAATAAGGAGGAGCTGAGAAAAGAAGAAGAAGGGGCTAAGCAGAGATGATGCAGGTATGATATAAGAGTTGATGAACAACAGAGAAGAAGGTATAGAATAGAGCTGATATCCAAGGTAAATCAGCAAGTGTTTTTCTTTTGAAAGAGTAAGGAAGTTGGAGCTTCCCTATCAAGTTGTAGCTTGATAGATGTCAGTTGTAGCTGACTGAGGTAGGAGCCTCCTGTAGGTTGGTGTCTGCAGAAAATAGATGGGATTTGGAGCTTCCTTGCAAGTTGTAGCTTGCAGAATTGAGGTTGGAGCCTCCTGTAGGTTGGTGCTTGCAAAAAATCAGTGGTGAGAGGGAGTTGGAGCTTGCCTTTGCATCACAACAATAATTAGATGTTGTTTTCTCTCTTGATGGGTTTCCACGTATATCTGGTGTCTATGTGCATGATGTCTATGTGTTGATATGATATATCTATTCTACTAATACTTGTTGCTAACATATTAAGACTGCCGGTACATTATCTAATCTGCTTATTAATTGTTGCTCATAAATAAAGATTGCTCACACATTATGTTGATCATGAAATGAAGGTGTTAATAAAGTAAAATAAGTTTTAAAGGAAAATTTTTAAAAGTCCATGAATGTGTTAAACTGATTCACCCCCCCACCCTCTCAGTTTAACTAAGAGTTCAACAATTGGTATCAGAGCTAGGTTCCTTTGGTGTAAGCTTAATAGCTTGAAGGAGATCTGGTTAAGTCATGGACTATCAAAATGAATCTGTGTTAAATACAACAAACTTTCCTGAATGGAGAGATAAGGTTAAAACAGGATTATTGGCTTATGAACCTGAAGTATGGAAGCTTGTATGTGATGGTTATTTCACAGACTCCCCCACGGTGAAAGAACAACAAAGGAATGCCAAGGCAAAATGTGTGATATATGACAGTCTTCATAACAAGGACCTTGAGTTGATAATGGATCTAGACTCTGCAAAAGAAATCTGGGACAGATTGCATTTCATCCATGGAGTAGACACCAAGGATTGCATTGTCAAGAAGGAGAAGAGAATCAAGAAGAAGAAAAATTCATGTCAACAGGAAAATATTCAATCAAATGAGGTACCTACCAGTGTGAATGGAGATAAGAACCATGAAGAAATTGCAGCTGAAGAAAAAGCCAAACTAGACACAGCCTTGACTGAAATAGAAATATTGAAGAATGAAAACAAAGACCTTAAGACAGTAGTGCAAATATGTGATGAGAGATAATATGAAGATAGGAAAGAAATTATTGGTCTAAAGACACAGCTTGAGGAGGCAAAGAAAGTAGAAGACACTCTGCTACAAAAAATGAGAGAGAAAAGTCTTGAATGTGAAAAATTGGAAGAAGAAGTAGTGAGCCTAAGAAAGAACTTAGAAAAGGCCCAAACAGAACTATTAATGAATACACCTCTAATGAAAGGCTCTAGACAGTTAGACCAGATTCTAAAGGCTCAAAGGTCACCTCTCATAAAGGCCGGGATAGGATATGAAGGTGAAACCAGTAAGTCCAAGGATGAAGATAACAAGAAAATCATTCTTGTAAAAGTTGTAAAGAACAATGAAGTAGCCCAGCAAATTCCTCTAGAAGTAGAAACCAGCAGGAACGTGAGTTGTGAAGAAACAAATAAGAATGAGAAGATGAAACAATCAGTTGCTAAAGGCTCATATGCTCCTGAAGATGAATTGAATAAATTTGGAAGATGTCAAAGGAGGTTCTTTCCTCCTATGAAAAATATCACTTGTTTCTCCTGCCACAAACCAGGACATGATGCAGCACATTGCAAGACAAAGAGAATCAATGATTACCAGCAAAAGATGCAGCAAATGAGAAGACTACCTCAAGCAAGCAAATGGCAAGGACAATCTTTCGCGAGGTACACAAATCATTTCCATGGCTACTGTTATGCATGCAATGAATTTGGACATAAATATGTTGATTGTAAATTATGTTCAAAAAGGGGAATGAAATATTATGCATCAGCTCAAATATACTTTGATAAAATAAGATGTTATATATGCCTCAAGCTTGGCCATAAAGCAAAAGACTGTAAACTGCCCCATATATTAAAGAACTCCAGACAGATGATGAAATCCAATCCAATCAAACAAAACTATGAATCGGAAAGGAGTGCAGACATTATGAAGAACCCCAATAAAGTATGGAAAGAAAAGAGAAAGGGGGAGCCTATCATCTCAATAACATAATGTAAAACATCATAGTCTCAGGGGGAGCTGCTCTAGGAAGAAAAGAAAATATCTAATCAGTGACAAATATGAAGCAACATCCCAGGGGGAGAGCAGTTCATAAAAAGTCCCCATGAAAGTAGTCTAAGAAGAGCTCCTTGAAATGAGGATAGCTATAAGATCAGGAATGCATAGGACAATTTCTCTAACAGAGAACTAAAGAGAAAGAAGATCATCTGAAATATTAAATAGCTAACAAATTGATGGAAGAAGAGAAGACAACAAGAAGCCTTGGTGGTAGAGAGAACATCAGCCATGAGCATGTAAGCTAAGAAGACACCAGCACATAAGTGATGATCACAGTATGCATCATACAGCCAGAATGAACAAGTGAACCACTTTAAGAAGGAGGAATAAGAGAAGATCCTATCATCATTATATCATTACATCTTTCATCTATGAAAAGTCCCCTTGAAGAAATGCAGTGAAGTGAGTGAAAAAACCTCTGAGTGATATGCCCATGAAGATTCCAAGAAAATAAATTGAAGATGTCTTCCTGAAGTTCATTATGTTAAAACAGTTGAATTGTATGAAAAGCAACAATGATTCTGGAGCAGTCCTAGAAAACAAAATGCAGTGGCATTCCTTTGAATAGAATGGCAGAATAAGAAAATGGTTAAATATGTCACGATAAATTTCAGGATATTGATAACTGTTGGTGTGAACAGTTGAAAGCTCTATAGTAGAATTTATGAAGGATGTCTTATTTAAGGATAAATGTGCAAGCTAAAAGTGAAATCTCAGCATGGTTTATCAAAATAATATCTATTGATGATTAAGTACAAGCAGCATGCTTATCAACATATTACCAAGCATTATCAGTAGAGTAGCCGTATGGTACAGGTCCTCAGGATCAAAGGATTATGGAAAAAGTGCATCAAAGTAGTATTCCCAGTATTGTCTGCATTCAGCATGAAAAGGTCAGCAGCAGTGCTAAAGGATCAGCGTTAGGTTTACATTTGAAGAAATATATTATGCAGTGAAGCAGCATCTGTCTCTATATATATAATTGCATGCCCTCCTGAAGTTAGTACATATATCTTCAAGACCTCTTTTTGAAGATTGTTCACAAACTGGGTGGAGCCTATTGGCTAAAATATCAAGTAAACAACCTGAATATATTCGTGTGAAAGATCATCATGATGGAACAATTAAAATATCGAAAGTATGAAGGATGAGTTGTGACAGCTGAAGCTCAAAAATCTGTTATTGATTTATCACGAACATACTTCAGCAGAAAGGATTTGCCAACATCTCACCATTGAAAAGAGATTGACCACTGACATACATAACCCCTTATGTCATAAAGAAAAGTGCTTGGTTGATAAGTAAGTCTAAACAATAAATTGAATGTATCTAGCCTCAAGGTTTTGTTGTGAAAGTACATTATGGAAGCAGTAAAGGGAATTGATTTCTTAGATCAAATTTTGGTTGATTCATATCAGTAACAAGGATCTGTAGCTATTTAATGCAAGATTATTAGCAGCATCCTAGCTCAAATCATCACCAACAGGCAAGGAAAGTGAACCACAGCTATAAAAGACATATTAGCTTCATGACAAATGAAAAAATACTGTACTGCAGATGAGTATTGCAGAAGAAGACATACTCCAACTAAAATTTCCTCAATAGATATGGATTTCAAATGAAGATTATAATATAGCTGAAGCAAGATTTATGTCACATGGAGCATTCACAATCCTTAAGTCTTGATCCAATAATTCAGTTCACATTATACAAGTCTGATTATATATGGCTGTCATCACCTACTCTCTATACAAGTGGAAGAAGTCTATGCTTTGAAATGATATCGACTTAATGTGTATATACAAATTCAAATAATCTCAAAAGTGTTCTCTCAACAAGTCTTGTACATCAGTTTGGAGCAGCATGTTACAAAGTCAGCAGAAGAGGGCCTAAACATAATTTAGAGAGAGGAAATGCAGAAAGAAAACTGGGAAATGAGCAACCCTTTTCCATTGATTTCAAAGGGGGAGGAAAAACAAAAAGGGGCTTCTAAAAGGAAAGCAGAAGAAGCATAGGATTATTGGTGGAGGTGTTGCCATCAATGCCAAAGGGGGAGACTGTTGGAAATGTTGTCATTGACGGCAAAGGAGCACAAAGGAGTAGCACCTGAACCAACAATAAGGCAATGGAGATGAAAAAGGAGGAGCACTTGAAACATCAGCCAAGGAGCAGAGAAAGCATAAGAAGAGGTAGCAATGCAGAAAAAGAAGCAATATAGATAAGGAACTGAGGCAGCAGACAAAGGCAAAGGTAGAAGTCGAGTAGTAGAAGCAGAAAAAAGAAGAAGTAAGGAGCAGCATTAGACAAGAAGAAGAGATAGAAACAAAAAGATAGCAGAGACAGGCAAAGGAGACATGCAGAGGCAGTGGAAGCAAATATAAAGGAGACAGGCTAAAAGTGTAACAGTCGAATACAGAGGCAGAGCGACAGGAGCAGCAACATTGATGGCAAAGGAGGCAGTGTTGAAGCAGCAAATATAATAGAGGCAGCAAAGAAGCAAGTAAAGGCAGAGGAAACGAATATAACAGAGGCACCTATCTGGCAGAGGAAACGAATATAACAGAGGCACCTATCTGGCAGTGCCGTTATCACAGTAACAGCCGCAGAAGTAGAGGCAGAGGCAGAGTGACAAAAGTTGTTATTGCAGAGAATATAAAGGAGACAGAACCAAGCGTTGAAACTAAACTCACAGCGGTTTTACAAAATAAGATTTCCCCATTCCGCACCGCTTTTGGTACGCAGGCGGTATTGCTGGGACGAGCAGCGATTCCATTGATCAAACAGCACGTGGCACATTTTTTATTGAACTGTGGGTCCGGGGCGGAGTAATACAAAATGAATTGGTTTATGTTTTTCGAAGTATTAAAATCTGAATATAAGGTTCGACGGAATATATTAAAAGAGTTATAACCACGTCCTGAGGATGACGTCATTTATTCCGAGGGGGTCGCCCTCCGCTATCGGCCCGAGTATGCTACCCCCGTGGAACTCTGTTAACGTTGTGATAATATATAAGTTGGAGATATGTGTAATGCATTCCGAGGGGGTCTCCTTCCCTTATCTGCCCGAGTCTGCTACCCCCGCGGAATTAAGGAATGGTTCAATTTATAATACGAGCGCTGTGATATGATTGGTATATATATATATATATATATGATAAGGCGCATGAGTCTGTAATTCCGGAGGCCTCGTATATCGGTTCAAGAGTTAGTCATCAACCCCCGTGGAATCTGAAAGGAATGGTTAATATATCCAAAGGTTTGGATATAGTTCAAGACTATTTTATATACATTGATATGTTACAGTACGCATAAAGAAAATCGAAACATATATGTAATAATATTGGGTTTATTACAAAAGCCTGAAGATTGGGTTTATTACAAGAGCATGCGGGAACAAAAGAACTAGAGACAGCAGTAGAAATATGGAACAAAAGAAAAATTGAACTGAAATTATAATGTGAACTTCAAACAATTATGCTTAAACTCATGTATGAACAGAGAATGTTGACAGGTCGCCCGAGAACAGAAATGGTAATGCACACAAGTCCAGTGAACAGATAAATAAATACAAAGATGAACCAAGATATATAACAGCCACTCGACAGCAGTAGAAAAGGACAAAATCCAGCAAGCCAAGAGACAAAACGAATGAGTTGGAGTTCTCATTTAAATTTGAATGTAAATGTTTTATTTAAATTTATATTGTTGTGATGCATTGGCAAGTCTCCAGAAGAGAGCAAATATCCCACTGTCATATTAAAATAAGCACCTACAGTTACATTTTTCTGAGTGAGCTGAAAAGAGATGAGAAGGCAGAAGGCAAAGAGACATGGCCATCCATTTCGAATTCCCAGTGGAATACAAACAGCCATGAAGCTGTTTTTGTATAAAACAGGGTAATATCCAAGGGGATAGGGTTGACGAAAAGGAGTGAGAGAAGAAGAGAGTGTGCAGCAGAATTAAAGAGAGTTGAAGAGAATAAGCAAGCTACAAGAAGAATGTGAATAAGGAGGAGCTGAGCAAAGAAGAAGAAGGGGCTGAGCAGAGATCATGCAGGTCTGATATAAGAGTTGATGAACAGCAGAGAAGAAGGTACAGAACAGAGCTGATATCCAAGGTAAATCAGCAAGTGTTTTTCTTTTGGAAGAGTAAGGAAGTTGGAGCTTCCCTATCAAGTTGTAGCTTGATAGATGTCAGTTGTAGCTCACTGAGGTAGGAGCCTCCTGTAGGTTGGTGCCTGCAGAAAATAGATGGGAGTTGGAGCTTCCTTGCAAGTTGTAGCTTGCAGAATTGAGGTTGGAGCCTCCTGTAGGTTGGTGCCTGCATAAAATCAGTGGTGAGAGGGAGTTGGAGCTTGTCTTTGCATCACAAAAATAATAAGATGTGGTTTTCTCCCTTTACGGGTTTCCACGTATATCTGGTGTCTATGTGCATGATGTCTATGTGTTGATATGATATATCTACTCTGCTAATACTTGCTGCTAACATATTAAGACTGCTGGTACATTATATAATCTGCTTATTAATTGCTGCTCATAAATAAAGATTGCTCACACATTATGTTGATCATGAAATGAAGGTGTTAATAAAGTAAAATAAGTTTTAAAGGAAAAGTTTTAAAAGTCCATGAATGTGTTAAAATGATTCACCCCCCCCTCTCAGTTTAACTAAGAGTTCAACACGGATTTCTTAAGGGACCATGCGAGCAACCAAACAAGACCCGCTCCAATCGCCGTCGCTACGTGGTGCCGATGTATGCTGAACTAGGTGTCGTGACCACCGACTTTGTGGGATCGCTTTGACTCCGTCGTGGTCATGACCACCAGGCGATTGATTGTGGGCCATAGATCACGCCATACCTTAGTTTATCCCCCGAGCTCCTTTGAGTGCGATCACCGTTCGATGAGCCAGCCTCAGATCGGACGACGTACGTCAATATCGCACCGAGCCCACAGTCGAAAATTAACGCGCGATGAGGGAGTGATGAGGCGGTATTGCCCCGTCGACGTGGCGGCTTTTTACAGGATCACTTGCCATTGAGTGGTTTCCTTTCCGTACCAAAAGCGGTGCGATCAAAACTGCTTCCGGCTTTTGAACAGTAAGTGACCGTAGGTTAAACCGGGGTTAACACCCTGCTTCCTATTCAATTCGGTCCATTAAACTCTAAGTTCCAACCTCGGAACCGTGGCTCCATTAACTATAAACCCAATTTATTTCTTCTATAAGCGGGTTTCTTCCTTTGGACAAGGTTCGCAGCTCCTACGGGCAACAACATTACAGTACCATACTGGAGCGCTATCGATCCTTCCAGTGATCGATAGCCGATCATGAAGTATAGAATCTAACTCATAAAACGGAATTTCATTCAAACACCTACAAAATACAAAACTACATTACAAAATCCTGCGTTATTTGGTTTTACTGCTTCAGAGGGTGTGGGGAGGAGCGTGGCCCTTGGATTACGCGATCGAGCCATCGCAATCAGAGGTGGGGGGGGGGGGGAATTAACACTGCTCCTAAAGGAAAACTCCAATGCGATAAGCACCCAATGGGTATAGCGCCTGGTTCCAGCACCAGGACATATAATGAGGAAGTGGTTTAGGACTTAGCCAAAGGGGGCTTAAGTCTGCAACATAAAACGATATTTTTTATGAAAATTTTCAATGTTTTTAATGGATTTTGGGGGTCTGGACAGAGTTCAAAAGGATTTTTAAACTTCTATAAAGGGGATTTTATGAAAGGGGAATAGGGGAAAAATGAAAATAGAGGAATCTTATGGGGAGAAAAGGGGATAAAATGAAGGTTATTTGTTTTAATGGAGGAGGGGGAAAAAGGGATTTTGCAGCAGTCTGTTCTCATGAAATCAGCAGAATTCCAGAGTGTAAAATGGGCACAGCAGTGAAGATTTTGGACAGAGGCATGAGGCCTTCAAGAGTCTTCAAGAGGTAACACTTTTTTGCAATAAAATTTGTTCCTTGAAGGCTCCAAAAATGATTTAGCCACCTTTTGGTATAACAAATTTCATAGGTGGCTAACAGTGGCTCCACTTGGGGATGGTGTCTTCTTGAAGGCATCAAGAACTTCAGACTTGCATTCTCTGGGAGGCTGATCAGTGGCTCATCCATTGGGTTGCCTTTCTTTCCTTGAATGATCTTCTTTTGCTCTAAAAACATATTAGTAGCCATAAAAACAATGGATCTTTCATCAACAAGCTTTCTACCTACCCAATCCTACAAATCTAACATTTTTTCTTCTTTAGAGTGCACTTGGATTGGCAAACTCTTTTAAAACATTTTATTATTTTGAAAGCAGGAAATCTAATCTATTTCTACTCCTTATTTCTCTATGGACTCATATTAAACAATTGAGTCCATATGTTTCTCTACCTAATCTACTATATGTTGGGATTAAACTGTCCAACAGATTTTATTCACTAAATCCTACAACAGAAATTTAAGAGCATACAAGTCAGGATTGAATAGTCTAACTTGTTGCTGATCTATGGCATAAAAAACAAGCTACACATAGATCTTATTTTGCAGAAAATTAAAACAAAATGGAAGGCTTAGGATCTGAAATTTCAAAGCATTTCCTTCATCTCTTTTACAGCTCTGTTTTGATTCTTACTTGAGCTGTTCTTTGCTTGTCCTCTGGTTCAGATTTTGAGCAAATTGGAACCAGATTTACATCTTTTTTGACTCAGAATTTGAAACAGATTTGAGTCATTCTCTTTGGAAACTTAGGTTTGGATTTTGAGCATGTTTGAACTTTTAATTTCTATCCTAAACTATCTACTGATAAGCCAAGATTAAACAGTTTGGAAAATCGAATTCACTATCCTATCAGCAGAAAATTTAAAACTAATTAGTCAAGATTAGGCTGTTTGACTAACCAGAAGTGTGTTCTTTTAGGAGTGGCTTTTGAGCTTGCACACTTTTAGATTTGTTTCTCTTTTTGGTATGGGGCTGTACCTTTCTTGTTTTTACAATCTGCCCTCTTTTCTTTCTTTCTTTGTTTTTGTATTTTTGTTTTTTATAACTTTGAATGCAATGATGGGTGAAGTATTTATAATGAGAAAAAAGATAAAAAGGCTTTCATAACATAACATGGATTAAGAGAAGTAATGCTTAAGCATCCTGCCATTGACAGGACCCCCAAAAAATTCTACTCCATTCAACTCTTGCAAGAAATAGGAATTATTACCAGCAGCTGAATGGATAGAGTAAGGGCCAAGCCACAAGTTGTCAAATTTTCCATGCTTGCCCTTGTCTTCCCTCCTTAAGTCCCACTTCAAAACTTTGTCCCCAATATTGAAATTGTTGGTCTTTGTTCTTCTGTCAAAAATCTTTTTAATGTTGTCCTGCTTCTGCAATGCTTTGTTATAAACCTCCTCTCTGGTTTGCTGAAGATGAATTGTTTGATTTATTCTTCTAATCATTTCATTATCTTTAGTTTGAAACTCTTGAATCAAATTCATCATTGGTACACCAAGGCTGGTTGGAAAAATTTCATCAGTACCATACACAAGCTGGAATGGTGACATGCCAATAGATTTCTTCAAAGTCAATCTGTCAGCCCAAAGTGCAAGAACTAGCTTTGTGTGCCAAGACTTTTTGTTGTCCTCCAACAATTTCTCGATTATGTTCACTAAACTCTTGTTTGAGGATTCTGCAAGTCCATTACCTTGAGGGTAATAGGTCGTGGAATGCCCCAATGTTATCTGATATCTGTGACAGAATTCAACCATCTTATTTGATCCAAATTTTGCTGCATTATCAGTGATGATCTTGGTAGGACAACCAAATCTGGAGAGAATGTTAGCCTCCATGAATTTTATAATAACAGAATCATTGGTCTGCCTACAAGGTATGGCTTCTATCCACTTAGTGAAATAGTCTGTGGCAGTGAGAATCCATCTATGCTGAGCAGAAGATGGTGGATGGATTTCTCCTATGAAGTCAATTCCCCACTGTTGAAAAGGAGCTTCTACAGTGATTGGATGCAGAGGTAGGGGTAGCAGTTTTCTTTTGCCTTCAAAAAGTTGACATTTATGACAGTAAATTATCATCTTATGTATATCAGGAGAGAGAGTAGGCCAATAGAAACCGGCCCTCAAAATTTTGTTAGCTGTTGTCTTCCAGTATAAATGACCTCCGCACTCTCCTTCATGGAACTCGTGCTTAACCTTCTCTGCATCATACTCAGGCAAAAATTTAAGCAATACACCACTTGCATTTTTCCAATAAAGAAATCTATCTATAATGCAATAGTTTATAGCTTTTAACTTTAGGAATCTTGCCTTTGTCTTTGTCAAACCAGGAGGTGTATTTAAATTAAGAAAAACATAAATAATATCAGCATACCAAGAGGAATTCATGAAATGGTCTTCAACAGTGGGAGTTGAGATTTCCTCTTGTTCGTCCAAAGAATTAATCATATTAATATCGAGAACCTCAAAATTGTATTCAACCATTAATCTAGCTAGATCTTGGCCTTTGATGAGTTTAGTGGGATTTTATCTCTAAATCATAGTCAAGAATAACAGCAATCCACTTACCTCTCTTAGCATCTGGGTCTTGTGTTAGAATGTCTTTAACAACTGAGTTTGGGACAAAGGCAATGATGTGTGAGTGAAGGATGTATACTCTGAAGTCTTTTAGAGCTTTAATCAAAGCAAAAGCTTGCTTCTCCATAATGTTATATTTCAGAGGGGCATCCCTCAATTCCTTGCTAAAGAATGCAATAGGCTGCTCTTGTCCTTGTGGATTTTTCTGTAAAAGGAAAACAACTATGGTATGTTCTGATGCAAACGAAAAAATATAAAAATCTTTTGAAAAATCAGGTTTTATTAGAACTGGTGTTTTGGTTAATGCTTGCTTCACCAGCTCAAAGGACTTCTTTGCTTCCAAGGTCCATTTTACCCCTTGCTCCTTCTTCAACATGTTTGTGATATTTCTAAGAAGCTCAGCCAAGTTGGGGATGAACCTTCTCAAAAATTTAATCTTTCCAATGAAAGATTGCAACTCCTTGATGTTTCGAGGATGAGAGATTTGCAATATGGCCTCAATCCTTTTGGGATATATTTTAATACCCTCTTTTGAAATGATGTGCCCAAGAAGTTTACCTTCTTGGAGCCCAAATATTGTTTTCTTAGGGTTTAAAGATATCCCAAACTTCCTGCATCTCCCGAAGACTGTTCTTAAATGTGTTGAGTGCTCTTCATCTGTCTTTGAAAACACAGTAACATCATCAAGGTATATAATGATGAAGTAGCCTAACTCTTCAGAGAATGCTATGTCCATGGATCTCTGAAAGGTTTCTCTAGCATTCATTAGACCAAAGGGAATTTTCACATACACGAAAGTACCCCATGGTGTAGTAAAGGCTATCTTTAATTGATCAGTAGGGTGAACTAAGATCTGATTGTACCCTGAGTAGCCATCAAGCAAAGAAATTCTTCTAGACCCTACCACCCTTTGTAAAATATGATACATCTTAGGTAAATGGTAGTTGTCCTTTAATGAAGCTTTGTTTAAATCTCTAAAGTCTATACAAAGCCTGATCTCTCTAGTTTTCTTCCTAACTGACACCAGATTAGATACCCACTCAAAATATCTAATAGGGATAATAATACCAGCTTCATACATTTTCATAATTTCCTTCTCAACCAGAGGCAGTTGAACAGGGTTTATTCTGTGCAGTTTCTGTTTGAATGGTTTTTGGTTTTCTTTGAGAGGGATTTTGTGCTGTATTATTTCAGTGTTATAGGATTTAATACCATTGTAACTCCATGCAAAAAACATCAGAAAATTCTTTGAACAGCTCTATGTATTTGAGTTTAATGTGAGCTGGTAAAGTTTTAGATAGTTTAATCATTTTCGGTTTAAGTTTACTACCTATATTGCACTCTTCCATTTCAGTCTCTATAGGTTCCAGTTTTGGCTTCTTGACCACGTCGTTAAAATCAAACAACTCTTCTAAAGGTGCTAGACCATTTGGAAAACTTTCATCTTTAGAGTGGAGGGTTTCTAACTCAACGTTCATCTCTGTTTCATTTTCAAGTTTGCTAGATAACAGGTTTACATTAGCAAGTTCAGGAGACCTTTCTTCTTCATCAAGAAAATTTTCTTCACTAGGGCAGTTGGTTTCATAATATGAATCCAAACTTGGTAGTTCGAATTCGTTTCTGAACTGCATGAAGTCTTCTATTTGTTTATCTCCGTCGAACACCTGCCAATATTTTTTTTTATCAGGAACGGCTGGTCTATATTTTATCTGATTTGTGCAGTCTTTGGTTTCATATGGCATTAAGCATGTTCTAGCTGCAAAAGCTAAATTGTGGGCTGCAATATTTCTTTTCCTTGGGACAAAAATCAGTTTGGACGCTTTGAAAGTTTTTAAGAGGTCCATGACATTGTTTCGGTAGGCCCTAAGTCTAGGATGATTTGCGTTATACTCCCCATTGACTTGCCTAATGACTAACTCTGAATCCCCATACACATTGATTCTTCTGGCTCCTAACTTCTTCAACAATCGTAAGCCTAAGAGAAGGGATTCATATTCCACTATGGTATTCGAACACTGGAAGTTTAATCTATAGGAAAGGCTTTCTATGTGGTTTTTTTCAATGTTGCAAATCTAGACCCTTGCACCAGCATTGTTCCTAGTGCAGGATCCGTCGAAGTTCATACTCCACAGAGGATTAGTCTCGGGTCTAACAGTTTGACTATCGTCCTCAACAAGCGCGCTTTTGGTTTTTTTTTTAATATCAACGCTTAGTTGAATTTATTTTAATTCCTCTGGTTTCTCGTTAAGCTGAGGAATGCTTTCTTGACCGTCAAGGCTGAAACATGATGGACGTATGATTTTTAGTTCAAGACCTGCATTTGCTTCGATAAAGATCACAGGTTCAGCAAACTGTTTAGACATTTCTGAGGTGTTTGCCTCCTCCTCTCTATTGGCCATTAACTCTGTTAAAGTTACTTGTTCATCTAATATTTCTTGATTAAAAAGGATAAACGAATCAAGGTTTGTGTTTACAGAGTATAAAGGAAAGTTTTGCGGTCTGTCTTGACTAGTAACCATGTACTGCATATGGGACACCCTGTAAAGTCTTATTGTCTGATTGAAAACACGGATGGTCGCATAGTTCATGTCCATCTGCATAGTTCCTTGTAACTTAGACCCCCAAAACCTAGATAACAAAATTCCATACTTTGGGGGCACATCAGCCACAACAATATCCATGACTAAGCATTTGGCTGGAATCTGTGCTAAGTTAATGCAGAGGTCTTTGATTAATCCTAAACATTTTACTCTGCTTGATTCAAAGGAGTAAAGGTCTTTCTAAGGTCTGGTGATTTCAAGGCCTAGGCTCTCCATGACAGCTTTGGGCATTAAATTATGAGAGGCGCCTGAATCATGCATAGTGTTATGTAAAATCTTGTCATGAACATTTAAACTTACATAAAAGGGAGGAACAGGTCCCTCTTGATATCTACCTTCAATCTTAGGACCAAAAATGATCTCTGGCTGGTCATCGTTAAGATTGACTATGTCATTATGGTCCTCTACGTTTAAAGCCTTCAAAATTTGGGTTCTATATACATTCTGGGCAGCTAAATCAGTCAGGGGAATAGAGATTTTGATCTTTGAAATTTCCTGCTCTAGGCTGAAAGGAATTTGGTTTTTTGAAGAACTTGTCTCATCCTTACTAGCTACTAGTCTATCAACAACATCAACTTGCTGATTTGTTTTATTTACAATTGACAAAATTGTTTTCACAAGAGTACTAGCTGAAATGTTAGTACTGCCAAGGTTTGCACTATGTTTTCCATTTTTTTGAGTGCCTTTCTCTTTACCATTATCAGAATTCACAGCCATTGTTTTATCCTTTTGTTTGACAACTTTAGGCTTGGTTGCAGTGCTATTTTGTGAAGATTTGTCAGAGGTTTTGGTGTTGGGATTTTTTCGACTGGTTTTGCTTCTAAGGTCATATTCTCTTTGAGATTCTATGATGACATTTTCCATGTCTTGATAATAATTTTCATCATCATCTCTTTTGTCATCATAAGGTGTGTATAGACCTTGTTTTCTATTATAATGAATCTCAAATTCATCATTATCTACCCCTAGCATGTTGATATCATCTTCCTCTATTATTTCATCTACTTCCTCAACCTCACTTACATAGTTTTGATGAAAGGGAGGAGTGATCTGTTGATCATCCTCCCTAGGTCTGTTTGGCGGTTGGTTCCTTCTAAAATTCTGATTTTGGTTCTAATTTCTATTTTGAGGAGAATTTTGGTTTTGGCTTGCTTGTGCTCTCTTAATTATGCTCATCACTTTCGTCATCTCCTCCATCATTCTCTCCATCTTTGAGTTGGAAGTAGAAGGGGTGTTTTCCTCTCTAAAAGACACTCTCTTCTCATTTTTCATTCTTTCTCTCTTCTCCATTAAGTTTACTTCCACAGCAAGAGCTCCTTTTTGCGTCTCTTCAAGAGTTTCAGGATCTCTCTCTCTCAGTTGATAGGCCATCTCGATGTCGAACCCTTCAGGAAACTTGTTTAAAGCTGAGCCTTGTGGAGGTTTTAGATCTGGGGAAAGTGCATTATATACAATGTTGAATATGGTACAATAAGCTTGTACACTTTCCCCTGTGTTTCTATGGAGGTTCTTGTAATCAGAAAATACTTGGAGAGGATTCTTCTTTACTTCCCATTTGTTTAAGAATGTCTGATGGAAGGCTTGGAGATCATTGATACTATGGGGGGTTAAGCCTTTAAACCATTTTCTTACTTCTCCCCCTAAGCTCTAAGAAAATAGTCTAAGTTTGACAGAAACATCATCAATTTCACTTTTGTCAAAGTAGTCATTCATCTTATCCACATGTTGTGATGCAGTAGTAGCATTACTAGCATCATACAATAGAATTTTTGACTGATAGTCCTGTGGAAGATTGACTAATGGTACAGGAAGGACTAAGGGAGCATACCATGCTGCCATGATATGTGGTGGGGGTGGATTTACAAGAGGTGGATTAACAAAAGGAAAAGTGGGCTGAAGTGGTGTGGTTTGGACAGTGAATGGAGGATGAAGGGATGTGGATGGAACAACAGTAGATTGCTAAGCTGATCTTGGATGAGAGACACCTAAATTGTGAAAAAAATGTAAATCAGGAGGTGTTGTTTCCCTACTACTAGGATGTTCACTTGTTTCAGGGGATGAAAGTGAAGACTTAGGATATAGTTGAATTATATCATCAAATGACCTAGTTCTAAAGGGATTTACTAAGTCAACTTGTGATTGTTGTAGAGCTAAAAGATTTTCAGGAACTAAATTAGCTCTCAAGGGTGATCTGAAAACAATTGATAATTTAATCCTAGGAGACTTCCTAATGATACTTTCTAGGTTATCAACTATCTCAGGTGGATCAAGGTCAGGATAGGCTCTAGTGTGAATCTTTCTAGGAGCCACTATGCTATTTTTTTCAGACCCAAATAAATAAGAAAAGTTAAACCAGGTATGATAGTCTTTAAAAGGTCAACTAATCTGTTTGCACAAATTTTAATCCTACGGTCCTCTAACTGAGTTTGAATGATATTATAATGATAAGGGTTCTTCCTAGTGGAGTCTTAAGGTCTGTTTAGGATTATGGAGTCACCAAGTGGAAGTATTTAGCTCCTTTTCAGAGGTAAAAGGTTTTATGGTCCACTACCATGTTTATTGAATACCAATCTGAAATATTTTTGGGTTTTCTGAGTTATTTTTCAGTTGTGTGGTTTCTAAGAGTGTCCCATATCTATTTCACAATTTAGATACAATTATGAGACAAAGACAACCTACTCTTATGGCTAAGCCAGCTGATCTTCCAAGGTTAGATAAAGCCTAATGAGAATCCTAGGGTTTTCCTAGTTTGTCACTGATTCAAACAAGTTTTATCATGATTACCATTTCTTGGTAGTGCTTGAAAAGGATACTTTTTACTCACTAAACAATTTTTGTATGAAATTTTATGGGGAAACAGAGATTCTGGGTTCGATCCCCAGTGGAGTCGCCAGAAATGTTAGGAATATGTAATTAGCAAGATTGGCAAAGTCCAATCACAGAAACAACATTGTTTCAACCACTTTGGGATTCCACGATCTAACCCTCCTGAATTCGGAGAGGGATCTGTCCAATAAGTGCAAATATGGATTTTTCTTTGAAGTTTATAGTAATGATGTTAGGCTAGTTATGAAGGCTGGGGGATTGTTTTTTTTTTGGGTGGTTGAGCATGATTATTATTTGAGGTGGGAAGTTCTAAATGCAAAGTGTTTCGAAGGTGTGAAGTTGCAAGAAAATAGAACAAGATTTGGTCAGGAAGATAGATAATTGCAGGTTTTAGTCCATTGGGCTATGGAGTCAAAATAGGGTTTTAATTGAAACAAGCAGGTTCAAGAGTGGTCCATGGGGCAAGTCATCTATGTCGAAGGATCTCTTCAAAGTTTGATTTATGGAATGAAATGAAACAATAAGAATGGGAATTCAACAGATGAAGAACAAAGAGTACCCTAAGATCAGGTAAGTACTTCTAAACTAGCCTGATTTTGACATACACTTAAGAAAGATATAAAAGTAATCTAAGATCAGGTAACTAATTCTAAACTAGCCTGCTTTTGATGTACTTTCAATAGAAAAACATTTTAAAACAAAGGGAAACTTTAAGGCAACTGTTGGAGAAGAAACTAGTGGGTTGGGCTCACCACAAATCCTCTCCTAGCTCTCCTCTACTTGGTAACTTTCAAGACAAACACAAAGATAACAAAGAATGGCCTAAGATCTAGTAAGTGTTTCAACACTAGCCAGATTTCAACACATTCCAAGGGAAACATTTAGACAGTCTTTGGGGATAAAACTAGGACCAGGGCACACCATATCTTCCTTAGTTCATCTCTACTTAACATATACTGAAAATAACATTTAAGAATAACAATTAGCTAAGGCAATAGGACGAGGGAATGCCAGCATTCCTATGCTTAGAACTGAATTAAATCATTCCTAAATAACACAAACTGGAAGAAAACATGTAGATAAATATTTTCAGTCAAAGAAGGGTATTGGTATACAGTAGGTACTAACTCTATGCATGTTGTTCTTTATAAGAGAAGACAAACACAATGAAAACAGAAATAAAATAACAATTTACAATAAGAAATAACATCACCGTCGACATAGACCAGGATCCCATAAATCAGCTTGTATTGATGCTCCAAACCAGTTACAGCTCTAAGTTCAATGCTTTAGCTTAGCAATCATCTACACTTCCCAGACTAACTTATCTATCACAAGCAGAGCTTCAAGAGCTAGTGAACACTATTTACAAGTAGAAATCTCAAGCTCAATTATATTTCAAAGTTCAACAAACAGCACTTTTCTCATCTTCTCCAGTAGTATTTATAGAAGAATGAGGAGGTGAGATCTGATAAAAGATCTCCAAAGATAATTAATCCAGTCTTAATGGCTTCTCAGCCTTTGAGGGGCTTTATGAAGAAGTTTACAGGTGTTCTATCTATATTAATGTTTTTCATTTAAGATTAAGCTCAATGGGAACTCTTATTGACTTTTGAGGCTCTGTTTTATGTTAAAGTAACTCTGATGATATTTTGTCATTAAGTTTATTTGCAGAATTAACTTCTCTGGCTGTGCTGAGGCAAATGTTTCTTTTGATCAATAACTTCAGCCTGTGTTTGAATGCCTTGAGGCACCGGTGGCACTGTGATACCTGGGAGGAATCAATTTGCCTCAGATGTGGTGGTGGAGGCCTTGCTTTCTGATAAAACACTTATGATTTTCTTTAAACTGTGTTTTAATTTGGAGGATTAGGCTTTTGATAATCAATCTTAGCCATAATCCCCACAAATCTATCTTAAATCTCCTATTCTGGTATGTTTTCGAGACTGATACTCTTTGTTTGTGATTTATTCATTGTTTTTTTTTTACGTGCAGTGCTGCGTAGGGATCGTGAGAAATAAATTCCCATGAAGCATTGACGAGATGTGGAATTTGAACCCATGGATGGCTTAATTTTAATGAACTGAAGGTGTGAGAATCGTCATTCCCAGCCTTCAGCTTTTTCTTCAGTATAATGAAAAAACCATTTTAATCACCCTTTAGCAAATAACATACCCCGGACTTCAAAACTCCCGATAATCCAAGCTGCATAAACCATTTCGGGTCATAAAAGGGGCCCGCTGACGTCAGGGTGTTTGTGACCCGAAATTTTTATGAAATCCACCCTATAAAGCTCCCCGGGTCCGTTTGGGGCCTGCTGATGTCAGACCAAATGTGACCTGAAATGTTTATTAAATCTGCCATATAAAGTTCCCCGGGTCCGTTTTGGGGCCTGCTAACGTCAACCCAAGTGTGACCCAAAATTTTTATGAAATCCGCCATATTAAGCTTATCGGGTCCGAATTTCACGACCATGCGAGCAATCAAACAAGACCCACTCCAATCAGTTTCTGTCATGTGGGTGCTGATGTGTATGGTGACTAGGCATCGGGGACCACTGGGTCTGTGGGACTGTTGACTGCTGTCATGGTCGTGGGGACCAGGGCGATTGATTGTGGCCCATGGATCATGCCATACCTTAGTTTATCCCTCGAGCTCTTTTGAGTGTGACCGTCATTCGATGAGCCAGCCTCAGATCGGACGGCGTATGTCAATATCGCGCTGAGCCCATAGTCAAAATTTAATGCGTGGGGAGGGGGCGATGAGGTGGTATTGTCTCGTCGACGTGACGGTTTTTTACAGGATCGCTTGCCATTGAGTGTTTTCCTTGCCATACCAAAAGCGATGCGATCAAAACTGCTTCCGGCCTTTGAACAGTAAGTGACCGTAAGTCAAACCGGGGGTTAATACCCTACTTCCTATTCACTTCGGTCCATTAAACTCCAGGTTCAAACCTCGGAACTGTGACTCCATTAACTCATTCCCGATTTATTTCTTCTATAAGCGGTTTAGTTCCTTTGGACAAGGTTCGCAACTCCTACGAGCAACAACATTACAGTACCATACTGGAGCACTATCGATCCTTCCAGTGATCGATAGCCAATCATGAAGTATAGAATCTAACTCACAAAATGGAATTTCATCCAAACACTTGCACAATACAACACTACATTACAAAATCCTGCGTTATTTGGTTTACTACTTCAGAGGGTGTGGGGAGGAGCGTGGCTGTTGGATTGCGCGATTGGGCCATCACAATCGGAGGTGGGGGAAAAAACATTAAAACTGCTCCTAAAGGAAAACTCCGATGCGATAAGTACCCGATGGGTCTAGCACTTGGTTCCAGCACCAGGGCATATAATGAGGAAGTGGTTTAGGACTTAGCCCAAGGGGGCTTAAGTCTGCAACATAAAATGGTATTTTTTATGAAATTTCCAACGTTTTTCAATGGTTTTGGGGGTTTGGACAGAGTTCAAAAGGAGTTTTAAACTTCTGTAAAGGGGATTTTATGAAAGGGGAACAGGGGAAAAATGAAAATAGAGGAATCTTATGGGGAGAAAACGGGAGAAAATTAAGGTTAGTTTTTAATGGAGGAGGGGGAAAAAGGGATTTTTTAGCAGTCTGTTCTCATGAAATCAATAGAATTCCAAAGTGTAAAATGGGAACATCAGTGAAGATTTTGGATAGAGGCATGAGGCCTTCAAGAGTCTTCAAGAGATAACACTTTTTTGTAATAAATTTTTTCACTTGAAGGCTCCAAAAAATGATTTAGCCACCTTTTGGTATAACAATTTTATAGGTGGCTAACAAGTACAAGGTTTATCACTTTGTTTGAAGGCAAATTCAGGCTTTTGAAACTGATACAAACACACCACCTTTCACCTATACTAATCTTGGGCAATGATAGCAACAAAAACCTTGGATTTTTCTCAAACAACTTACTCTCCAACCACTGTTTTAGCCTTGAAAAACATGGCATCAATCACCCTTTAGAAATTCGAATGCACTAAGGGGAAATAATAAAAATACCTTGTAGATAGCTTATGTTCCTTGCTTGATGAGTTGGGCAGCTTCAACAATGCTTTTCGAGGGCTTTTTGATCGAGCGGCACATTCAGATGGAAGAGCGCCACGCTGTGTAGAGGAGTCGGGTCGGCCTTCGGGCAAAGGTGACCACGAGCACAGGCATGCCGCGCACCACTATAGGCGCGCTGTGCCATCGTTATACCTCCGTGTATTTTTGTTTCTGAACGTGCCGCACACTTTTCCAGGCGCACCGCGCGGGCTTAAAAGCCTGAAAAATTTGCAAATTTGCTTGAATCTCCTTGTTTCGATCAGAGAGCAGCCTAGGGGAATGTTGCTCGTGTTTTGAATTGCACAATGTGATTTGGAAATGGTCAATCCATCCTTTTATAGTTGAAAAAACCAATGACCTTTTGAAATTTGCTTCGTGAGGGTTTTGAGTTTTTTTTTAAAAGGCCTTTGTTTTAAACAAAACATGAAGCATTGCCTTTGCAAATTTTATCATTTTAAAACACTATAAAGACTTTTCTTTGAACAATTCCTTTGACAAGATGTTGCAATCGAATTTTGAAAAGGCAACTTAGTGATGGTTCTTGTTGAAGTAAAAAGGCCTTTTTAAGAAACTAAAAACCCCTTCTACTACCTTTTCACTGTTTCTCATTGAAGAAAAAACTCTATCACTTCTGCCTATCGCTGACCTTTTTAAAGAAAAAACTCTGCTCAAAGACATACTAATGATTTGTGAGGCATTCTTTGCCATTCTTTAAAGGATATAAATCACCACTTTGAAACTTATTTTGACAGTTTATACTCCTGATGTTTTGAAGATGATCATGCCCATTGTGAAGTTGATTGAACTATTAGGTGCTCTTTGAGCCTTTCTTTTGACTGTGGGTGAAGAACCTCATTTGAAACTGTAAGTGAAAAACTCTGCTACAAATAGTCTCCACCATCAAGGCAGCTGACTAACCTTAGATTGAAAAAGTAATCCAGTCTTCAACTTTTACATAGATATAGCAGGGCATGATGAGCTGAAGTTGAAATGTAAACATGGGAAGGTTGTCCCTTTGTTCCTCTGTGAAGGAGGTCTATAAGAACAATGAATTTTCATTCATTTCACCCTTTTTGAGAGCAGTCCCTTTTGAAATCTTTTCCACATGAAATAACTGCTTTTCATCCTCAAACAATGGTGAGCCTTCTACTTGTTTATGAAGGAGGCCTATGTTTGACAAATCCCTGGGCCCTTTTCAACCCCTGTTTTAACCAAGTGAAGAATGTTTATGAACACATTGTTAGTTGTTTTCTTTGTATTTGATAACAGAAGTCAGTTTAAAACCAAGATTGCTTTACTTCTTTGACCATTTGCTTAACAATATTTCTTTATTCATAATCACCCAATTAGCTTCACACTATATTTCAATTCTTTGTTTTAACAGTGAAACTCATATAAACACATTTTTAAAGCACCACTTCTTTGCCTCTGCTTTTAACACCATTTTCTATTCAGAAGCCTTCAATTGTCTCCAACTGCTCTTAAAATTTTGCCTTTCAGTCAGTAAAAACCCTAAAATCAATCTCTGTCCCTGGCCCTCTGCTTATTAGATGAAGGAGGCCTTTATCACAGTGCCAAACCCTCTTCTTGTAAAAGAAGGATTTTTTCTCAGTATTTCAACCCTCTACTCATGTATGGATGAGTTTTTCTTAGTATTTCAACCCTCTGATCATATATGGAGGAGGTTTTCTTAGTGATGCCATTTCATCAGCTTTGTGCATCTTTAGACAATCAGAGGCAACCTGACCAGTATCTGCAGATTATTTCTTGTTGTTCATGAGTGACTAACCCTCGACTGTGTTTGCAGGGGCTTACTGAAATAACTCTCTGTCCTGTAGCTGCATTCTAGGCTCAAAACCACATGAGAAGCATTTTTTTCTCATGTTGAGTTCAATAATGTCTTCTGGAACATTGGTACACTTCTTCTCTTGAAAGATCCATTGAAACACTTGTTGGGTGTGGAGCCTGGTTATCTTGTTTACTTTGTATCACAACATTGGACCCCTGTACCTTAAAAGGGGCGGCAACGCCGCCCGTAATTAATCACTGCCGTGGGGGGTCCAGGGGGGGGCGGCAGTGATTAATTACAGGGCCCCCCCTGGGGGGGTTTTTCGGGGGCAACGCCCCCAAAGCTAAAAACATATGTAAAATTGCCTTGTAAAAGTATAGTAATTTCTAGTCAATCTGGGCCGTTCATTAGGAAAATGATCTGACGGTAGAAGTTATGTTTAGATTAGGGTTTTTTGCCCTAGAAGTCAACCCCCTTGTATATATGAGGGTATTGTATTGCGGCTGTGTATCATGTGTGTATTCTCGGAGTGAGAAACAGAGAGGGAGACTGTGGGAGAGAACAGAGGATATTACAGCGGATCTGCTGTGGGTTTTGTCTCTTCATTTTTGCTGGATAATAGAAAGGAAGGACTGGCTATTCGGGGTGGACGTAGCGCAAACTGGGTGAACCACGTATATCTGTGTCTCTTTGGTTTTATGTTTTTTTGTGTGCTTGTATTTTCCGCATATTTTATGTGTTGCATTGCTCCATAATATATAATTTTCTAACAACACTGTAAATCCACCTAATATCAGTTTGACCTATGGCATATGCACTGCTGAGACATCAAGGTTTGTTAGTGGCACGACTTAAGAGTGTAATCAAGCTTTATTTTAAGAATAGGAAGGTTATCTAGGACTGGTTGATATTAGATAGAGGTTCTTTTGGCTTTAGGATAGTTTTCCAAGGGAAAATCGCCTAAAGCGCCACTACCTAACTTAGGGGAGACTTCTTGGAGAGATTTGGATTATTCTCTTTGGAGTTGATGGACAAGATAGTATGGCTGAGGCCAGATAGAGCTTGAAAATGAGGTTTTATCTCATCATGGGCTGATTGAAAAGGTTAGGAGGGAAAAAATGTTTATGGGTGTTTTCCAGCTGGCAAATTTGACAAGTTTTGAGATCAACTGCTAGAAAACTTGGCTTTAACAAATAGTCATCATCAACAGGTGAAAAGTAATGATGACTAACAGTGGCTCCATTTGGGGAGGACAGCTCCTTTTTAGGAGGTGTTCAGAATTTCAGATCTCGATTCTTTGAAGACCAACGCCTTTATCCATTGGCACAAATTTCTTTATTCCTTGATGCTATTTCTGAAAATTGATAGCATGATTAGCATCAATGATATTTCTACCTACCCCACTATATTTCCTAACATTTTTTCTTCTTTTGGGTGCATTTTGACTAGAAACCCTTTGACATAGTATTTTTGAAAAATGACACTATCTAGTTCTACACTTAGATCCATCGGGAGTTCAAATTAAGCTAATGAACTCCTTCATTTCTCTACCTATGCTAGATCGACTGTCAAGGTTAAGCTGTTTGACAGGATATTATTCTCTAATCTAAAACATGAAATTGAAAAATGACCAAATTAGGATTAGACAGTCTGATTTGTCATGTACTTGTGGTGCAAAAGACAAGCTGCACACAAATATTATTTTTCATAAAATGAAATCTAGAAAAACAAGGCTAGGATACACAACTTTTTTTTCGTCCCTTCTTTCCTCTTTGGTTCTATTTTGAGCATGTGGAACCAATATCTTTTCCTAATCTACTCTCTTTGATAAGTCAAGCTTACACAATGTTGACTATCTTTTCCTCTCACCAACTTATCAGCAAATAAATTTAAAACATGTTCAGTTATGATTAGGCTAGATAACTGAACAAGACATTTGAGCACTAGTAGCGACATTTAGACCTGCGTGCTTTCTGAATGACTATTTTTTTTGGAACATGGGGCTTTCTTTCCATTTTTCAGGCTGCCCTATTTTTCTATTTTTCTATTGTTTTTGAATTTCTTGTTTTTTATTTATTTTTCAAACAATGGTATATACAATGATTGAAAAAGTTTTGACTCAGAAATCTTGGAAATGGCGAAACTTAAGCATATTATCCTCATAAGGATCTCCTACCACTCTTGGTCCACTCAGCTCTTGAAAAGAAAAATTTGGAAAATTTTCTCTTTCAAGCATGACATACGGATTCATGCATGAATCTCTAAACAACCCTATATCTTCCTGCTGTACCTCTTTATACCTATGATTTCCACTCCTTTTGCTGTACATTTTTTTCAAATAGTGCAGATATTCTTTGTCATTTTTGAAGTATATGATGACATCATCAAGGTATGTTAGAATGCAGAAATTTAGAACTAGAAACATGGATTTTAGGAGCATATTTTTTATATCTGGTGGTTTTGCAATTCTGGGTTTGAAAATGGAACTACTTCCAGCATACTGGAAAAATTCTTTGAGTCATCTTCTTAGCAAAGGAATTATTTGGCTGTAACCTGAAACATCATCTTTCAAAGACATATGATTAAAATCACTTATCATTGGTATATCATGGTCTTGGGTAGGAAAGATAAAAAATTTGTCACAAGGGTGTGTATTAGTGCTTCTAAAATCAAAACAGATCCTATGACCAGCTATTTTATCTTTGACTATCACTGTTTGGTTCAGATTTTTGTATTTTCTTTTGTCAAAGTTGTTTCTTGGAGTGATGGCAGTGGCATAGTGTTTCTCACTGTTTTCTCTGTATGAAGTAGTATTTTGAACAAGATTGCAAATTATAGCAGTTCTAAGTCTTTGGTGGAGTGACAGAATGTTAGCCAGTTAAAGTAGCTCAGGTATATTTGGACTGCAGTTGTTGATCGTATCAACATCCTATTGAAATTTTGATAAGCATCATTAATTAAACCTTTCAAAACCCCTTTTTTTCCCTGAGAAATCCATATTCTGCTTATCGTTACCTTCCTATATCCCCACATTGCATTATAAAAGGCCGAAAAGTCCACGTTTGAAAAATATATAAGGCCTAGCCCCTTCGTCCCTAGCCCTTTAAATATTTTCCTCCACGTAATCTGGGTGCTAGACCAGACGCCAGCTCAAAAGGTGCTTATCAAAAACCGCTCTCCATTGCGCATTATTGTTCGGCAAAGGCGCGGCGCGATATTCATATCCACCGTTTGATCTAGGGCTCTTCATCCAATGATCATCGCACTTCGAAGATGTGTGGAAGTTAATCCAAGCCAATAGCGCCCATGGCCCACTGTCTCATTTCCCTCCGATACGTTTTCCACCGTCGATCTCCTCCCAAGATCGAATGGTCTAGATTTAACCCATGCCACGCCATTGACCCCGTATCTCCACGTCATCATTCCACGTGCTCCCGTCGTACATTCATCCGTCTCCCCTACATATTCCTATTCAAAGGTCAAACATCCATTGTCTACATTAAATTTCATACATTCCTCCAACCTTTGCCAAAACATTTCTCTGCCATTTCTCTGCACTTTTCAACATCGCCCTGCACTATTCCGCCATTTCATCATGCCGCGTTGCTACATAGCCATCCCCACTGCATCGCCATCCCCATGCATTTTTTTTCTTGACCAGTTTGCGGGTTTTGCAGGTTTACAGCAGCGGAAAACTATCATGATTCACAGTCTCTATTACTATGATAGAGGACACATCAAAGGACCATTTTTCAGAGGCTGAAATTATGGGGAAGGTTTGGAAAGCTGTTGTGATATGACTTCCATTAAAAGAACAAATTTAAACTCTGTCAAACCTCCCAGAGACATTCAACGCGCCGATTTCACAGATGAAGATATTAATGGAGCAGCAAAGAAATATCAGTGAATGATCGAGGAATTCAACGTTCAGCATTGAAGATGTTCAGCCATAATTCAGGGTGTAGAAGTCAGAGGGTACCATTGACAGAAAACAATACCCTCAAGGTTTCTTCTAAGCAGAATTTTCTCTCCAGGAAAGGACGGAATGTTCAATTGATTTTACTTCCTTGCCGTGTTCCTGAAGATACTTCTACCCAGTGCATTTATTTCAGTTAGCAGGCCACAGAGTACAAACAATATTACAAAGTCATCGAGCAGTATGGGTGTGCACGTCTCCACCATTTTGTTTTAATGAGACAATTAAATGTTCATCACCTACTCCCTTTTTCGAGCTTTCTTGTTCTCCTATAAAGCTCCCAAAGAACAGATGATTCAAGGTTCTAGATTTTATCAGAAAATTATGCAGTGAAAGGCTTTTTGTATACATTTTTTAGAATTCATGTCTGAAGGCTCAGAGCCCATAGGGTTTCATTGAGGAGGAGTTCCATCTGTTAAAGAGGATTCTGGTCTTTGGTATTTCACAGTCTATAACTTTCTCTTATGTGTTATTTAAATAGATCATTTCATTTCATCCACCTTTCCTGTATCATGTTTTGGAATGCAAGTGGCTCACTGATTTTTGGTATGGATTTATCCTAGTTGATACCCAAGCTCAGATTAGTAAAGCACTTTAAATATGGCTCATGCATGATATTCTGTTCCACTATTCATCTAAACCGCATTTCTGCTATATTAGTTTCTTTGGGAGGGTGTTTTTAAAACGCTATTGTCATGTATGGATTCTTAGATTGGTAAGCCCACGCATGGTGGTATTATGTATCTGGATATCAGCTCAATGTTAACTAATATCTCCTCAATATTTCATTCACTACATACACCTTCTGATAACTTATTTCTGTGAGGTATTTCTGAATTGACCCTCTTTACAGTAAGATGTCTCTGAATTGTCTGTTGCTTTTATATTGGAGTTTTTACATATTGTCTCTGTAGTATTCCTTCCTCTGCATCAGTTTCTGAAGGTCTTGGTCCCATTCAGATTAACATTCCTTTGTTTTACAAGAGATAGCATGAGAGATTTTTATTGATAACTTCATCTATTATACCATATGCTCTTTGCTATATAAGATGTCCTAGGCACTGGTCTATCACAACTCTAGGCTGTCTCTAGGAGTGACAACATCTTTTTGGCGCCATTTTCGGGGATCGAAGTTGAGAAAATTAAAATCCCTGGGCCTCGAAAAAACCTAATTCACTCTTCAAGTAGGTGAGTATGGAGAGTTGAGAGTTGTAGATCCCTCACCTTGGCGACTCCACATTTGTTATTAGATATATTCATTTGCATTCCTGGCTCCTCGTAAGCCACACCTGAGGTCAGATACGTCTCGGCCAAAGACACCTTCTGTGTCTGACCCAGAAAAGATCATACATAGAAGGAATTGGAGGGAAAGAAAATCAGTCCACTCTGAAATCCCTGAATTGTCTATAGAAGACTTTCCATCCTCTTCTTCTCAAGAAGCTCAAGTGCCAGATCCCGACTCCACTGTGGGAGATACCGATTATTACTATTCAGATAGCCCACCCCGAGGAGGTATGAGAAATAAAGATATTTTTCACCCTACTCCTGAGGTTGAAGAGGTTAAAGAAGTCACTGAAGTATCTGCTGTTAACAAAACATTATTCCCCTCAACACCTCAGGCTGTTGTTCATTACATTCCTATTATTATTCATACTCCACTTCCACCTCCTCCTCCTCCTCTTACTCATCAAGCTATTGCACTACCTCCACCCCCTCCAATGGAAAATTTTCTAGGCTTCTTGCTAAATAAATATTCCCCTCTGGCATTACCCCAAGTGTTGAATGATTTTCCACAGGATTATTTGAAGATTTTACCCCGATTCAATGGGGAAAATGAGATTGATGCTCAAAAAAATCTTGAGGTCTTCTATGCTTTTGCAGAGAATTTTAATGTGGAACATTTAGATGTGGTCTTAAGGCTTTTTGTCCAATATCTTGATGGTGAGGCTCGAAAATGGTTTAAGACATTGGTAGGTCATTCTATTACCACTTGGGAAATAATGGAAGATACTTTTCTCAGAAAATGGGGAGAGAAGAAAGACCATGGACATTGTCTCACTGATTTCAATACACTCAAGAAAATACATAATGAAGGGGTGTCAGAATTTATCAAGAGATTTAATAAATTGTATTTGAGTCTTCCTGCTAAGATGAAACCTCATCGAACTGCTGCTAAGGTTGTTTTTGTAGCAGCTTTTGATTCAAAATCTGGTTTCTCTCTCAGAGAAAGAAAGCTTGCTACTTTGGATGATGCTCAGTCAGATGCACTGGAGTTGGAAGCAAACTTTTCCTCCACTGGAAAATCAAAGGGAAAATCTGAACAAGATACTAGAAGAAGGGGCAAAGAGGAGGTGTCCACCTCTTATCAAGACAGAGATTCAGCTAATGACAAAATTGAAGAAATGAGCAAAATGATTAAGAACCTTTCTGGTAAACTGGTTAAGCTTGAATTGGAGACCGAGAATTCAGCCCCCAAGAATTTCCACAATGCTCAAAACAGAGGTTACAATCCTCAGTACAGGAAGCCACCCCTGCAAATATTGCCAAGGGAAGCAAAGGAGCAACAGGATCAGGTACCACACCCATTGTACCTAGAAGGTCCAGTAGATGATTCTACTGAAGACATTGCCTATGGACTGGAGGATGCAAATCTTGCCTTTTCAAAAAGTGATGGAGAAGAATGCTCTTTGCAAGGAAATGATGGAGCTGAGTGCTAATTGCAAGAAGAAGAAAAGACCAAAGACACAGAAGAGGCAGAAATTGATCATTATTGTAAACAATTTGTTGATTTCATGCAAGCACAGTTCAATAGAAGATATGATCTCAGATATTCTAGGAAGAGGACTCGTACTCAAGATCAAGAAGAGGAGTTACCCCAAAAGGAAGCACCTGCTCAGAAGGAGTCTACAATGCAGAAAGTCACAGACAAAGTTAAGGGCCCCATAAACAAACCTTTGCAGTCTAATGATCAAACTCCTTCCTCTTCAAAGGTAGTCATTACCCCTAATACCAAATCTGAGTCAAAAGAAGTTAAACCCTCAGCTGAAAATAAATAGTCAAAAGAGGTTTTAATAGAAAAATCTCCCCCTGTTTTCAGTCTGCAAAAGGAACTTGAAAAAGTCAAAATCCCAGTTCCCTTGACTGAACTATTAAAGTAACCTGCATATCAATCTCAAGTCACCTCTTTCATGCTCCCTCCAGAAGCTATACTCACTCCAGACAGTCTCAACATTTAAGAAGAAAGAACCATGGTTTTCCTTGGTCCACATGTTGAGGAATTAGACGCTTCTACTCCTCCCTTTTATGTGTCTCTAGTGATTCATGACCTGCTATTACATAATTTTATGGTAGATTCTGGAGCTTCCCATAATCTATTGCCTTTGTCAGTCATGGAACAACTAGGATTACAAATTACCCGTCCATACAAAGACCTCTATTCATTTGATTCCAAAAGAGTTAAATTCTTGGGGATGATCAAGTATTTGGTGGTCAATTTGGCCCAAATCCCAGCAAAAAGTGTGGTAATGGACATCGTGGTGGCTGACATCCCAGCTCGCTTTGGCATGTTACTATCAAGGTCCTGGGGGAAAAAAATTGGTGGGTAAATTAAGTTGAATTTAACATATGCCACTATCCCAGTTTTTGGTGGCCAAGAGAGGAGGTTGTACAGGGAGACTAGATTTGTCAAGATGGTGACTAAGGCTGGAAACTCTATTAATTCACCAGTCTACAGTAAAGAAGGAGATTTATCATGCTTGATGCTGGAAGAAGATCAAGATTATGCTCATGAACCATTCTTCTGCTAGATCAAGACTGAGCATCCCTTAGAGAGCCATGAAACAGGAATCTGGACACTTCATTTTGATGGAGAAAATTCAAAAGAAGGTAATGGAGCTGGAGTATTATTGATTTCTCCTACAAGAAAATGGCTCCCATTATCCTTCAAACTTGAATATGAAGCTACTAATAACGTGGCTGAATATGAAGCACTTTTGTTAGGATTGCAGACAGCCAGGAACATGAACATACAAAGTTTAAAAGTTCTGGGAGATTCAGAACTGGTGGTTAGACAAGTCAGGAATCAGTGTCAAACCAAACATCCATGACTGAGGGTTTATAGGAATGAAGTTTGGGACATGGTAGAAAATTTCTTCTTGGAATTCAATATCCAGTTCATGCCCTGAGAATAGAATAGGATGGCTAATTCCATTTCTGTGGTTGCTAGTACATTTTTACCACCGCAGAACCCTCTTTTAGATATGAAGTTGAGGTGTGTTATCGGCCGTAAATCCCAGATAACATCAAACACTAGCAGGTATTTGAAGATGAAGAATAGATGACAAGATTTCTGGAAACAGTAGGGGAATTCTCCAATATGGAGATTGATGCTGATGAAGAGGTTGAGTCTGAAGATACTTCAGAAAGAAATTGGGAGAAGAAAGTGGCAGGTAATAAAGTGTTGCAGTTAAAGGGAAACATTATACCTAGAGGGCTGGTGCCTCTAGAAAGATTATTTGACAAGAATGATGTCCCACTACAGCCAGGCAAAGTGGTAGAAGAAAATTAGGTAGAAGACCTGAATCTTGGTACTGAGGCTGACCCCAAAATAGTATAACTGTCCAGGAAGATCCCTGGAGAATATAAAAAGCTATATCATAAATTATTTCAGTCTTACAAAGATGTGTTTGCATGGTCCTATCAGGACTTGAAAACCTTTGATATCAATATAATGCAGCACAAAATTCCACTTAAGGGAGATGCAAAGCCCCATAAGTAGAAGCTCAGACAGATTAACCCCCTGCTACTCCCTTCTATTGAGAAGGAAATCAAGAAGCTGCTAAAGGCCAAAATAATTGTACCATTGAGGTACTCTGAATGGGTGGCAAACCTAGTCCCTATCTGGAAGAAGAATGGGGAAATAAGGCTGTGGGTGGATTTCAGAAATCTAAATAGAGCATCCTTAAAGGATAATTATCCTCTGCCTAAGATGGATCATATCCTGCAGAAGGTGGTTGGAGCTTCTAGGATGTCAATGATGGATGGATTCTCTGGCTATAACCAGGTGGTTGTACTTCCAGAAGATCAAAATAAGGCTACTTTCACCACACCATGGGGTAGATTTATGTATGCCAGGATTCCTTTTGGATTGATTAATGCAGGAGACGCCTTTCAGAGGGCGATGGACATTGCTTTTGTTGGGGAGCAAGATAAATTTCTGGTAGTCTACCTTGATGATATCACTTTATTTTCAAAGAATGATACTGAGCATATTGAACATCCGCGTAGAACCTTTGAGAAATGCAAAAGGTATGGTCTCTCTCTAAACCCTCAAAAGTATTTATTTGCATTAGAAGAGGGTAAACTTTTCGGACACATTGTGACTAAAGATGGGGTGAAGATAGATCCTAAGAGGGTAGAGGTTATAAATGGTATTTCTTTTCCCAAAAATAAGAAAGAGGTACAAGTAATCCTAGGGCACATCAATTTTTTGATAAGGTTTATCCTAACTATGCTGAAATAGTTAGACATATAACTGACATGCTGAAAAAGAATAACGAAGTTAAATGGTCCCAGGAATCACGAGAGGCATTTACCAGGATAAAAAATGCTTTTGCAGAAGCCCCTGTGCTAGTTGGGCCAGATTATGCTAAACCTTTCATGATCTTTTCTTTTGCATCACCTCATACAATAGCAGGAGTTTTATTGCAGAAAAATGAGGAGGGGTATGAGCAGCCCATAGCTTTTTTCAGTCAAGTGCTCCGTGATGCAGAATTAAAGTATAACATATTAGAAAAGCAAGCATACACCCTAGTGAAATCCCTCAAAGCATTCCGCATGTATATTTTGCAGTCTCATATCACTACATTTGTTCCTACAACTACTGTAAAAGATATCCTTATTCAGGGGGATAGTGAAGGAAAAAGGGGGAAGTGGATTGCCAAGATACAGGAGTATGAATTAGACATCCGCCCTACTAAGTTGATCAAAGGACAAGGGTTGGCCAAGATCCTGTCTGAATCAAACTATCAAGCTTTGGGTATAAATTTGTCCATAATAGCAAGTGAGGTATCTGAGGAGAAAGAAGAGCGACAGGGAATTGGAGTAGCTACTCCAGAAACACATATAAAGTACCTCACCAGTCAGTGGTACAAAGAGATAGTAGAATATCTTCTCACACTCAGCTATCCTCCAAACTGTGATAAAGATACATACAGAATGCTAATATTGAAATCACAGAAGTACATAGTCGCCAATGGCCGACTATATTGGCGAGATCCCTCAGGCATCCTACTCCTGTGTCTCACAGAGGATGAGGTAGAGAGTATTATAGCTGAATTTCATGAAGGAATCTGTGGAGGTCACTACAGCTGGAGGGCCACTGCTCAAAAAATCTTGAAGGCTGGCTTCTATTGGCCCAAGATTTTTGGAGATGTTTTTTCCCAGGTTAGAGCATGTGAGAAATGTCAAAAATTTGCTGAAAGGTAGAAGTTGGCACCTTTGCCCATGATTCCTGTGCACGTGGATGAACCATTCAGTCAATGGGGAATCGATTTTATAGGTGAAATACATCCTCCATCGAGTGGTCAGCATAAGTGGATTTTAACTGCCATTGATTATTTCACAAAATGGGTGGAATCCATACCTGTGAGGAACGCCACAGATACTGTGATAATAAAGTTCATGAAAGAAAACATCATATCCAGGTTTGGCTGCCCTGCCAGAATAGTGACTGATAATGCACAGGCCTTCAAGTCCACAAATTTTGTGAGCTTTTGTTAGCAATATAACATCACAATAAATCACTCTACAGCCTATTATCCACAGGGAAATGGCTTGGAAAAGTCCTCCAATAAAACACTAGTGAGGACACTGAAGAAGGCTATAAATGAAAATCAGAAAAATTGGGATTCCTAGTTGAAATTTTATCTGTGGGCCAATAGAGTTACCAGCAAGAGAGCAACTGGAAAATCCCCATATGAATTAATATGGGAGGGCAGAATTATTCCCTATACAATTAGCCCTACCGGTAGCCTGATTCATGCAAGAAATTCAAGAAGAGCTTGATGATATGACCAGGTGAATAAATCAGCTGGTAGAATTGGAGGAAACACGAAGCCAGGTGAATCAAAGGCTGACAGAGTATCAGGAGAAGATGAAATACCTTTTTTATCATCATGCTAAGGACCAGAATCTGCAAATTGGTGATCTAGTGCTCAGATGGGACATCCGGAGGGCTGAAAAAGGAAAACATGGTAAATTCGATCCACTTTGGTTCGGTCCTTTCAAGATTGTGGAGTAAGGAGGTAACAATACTTTCAAGTTGCAAAATTTACAGGGTGACTTGCTTCATGCCCCTGTAAATGGTCAGTTTCTTAAACCCTACTTCCAGTTCTAATTCAGGCAGAGATAGCCTAATGTATTATACTGTATATTAGTTTGTTTTCACTCTTGTTTGAAATAATGTGGGTATCATGACGAATTATGGAAAGGAAAGGTAGAAGCGGTGAAGAGAAGAGTTTGCACAGAAGATTATCAGAGGGTCTGCGAAGTTCTCGACACACTCAGGGATGAACTTGCCATCCCTAGGTGGAGCCAATGTTGATCGTATTAGCATCCTATTGAATTTTTGATCAGCATCCTTGCTTAAACCTTTCAAAACCCCTTTTTTCCCCTGAAAAATCCATATTCTGCTTATCGTTACCTTACTATATCCCCACATTGCATTATAAAAGGTTGACAAGTCCATGTTTGAAAAATATATAAGGCCTATCCCCTTCGGCCCTAGCCCTTTAAATCTTTTCCTCCACGTAACCCGGGCGCTAGACCAAGCGCCTGCTCGAAAGGTGCTTATCAAATGTATATCGGGCGCATTTTGAGCCGTCAATCTATACAGATCGGATGGCGTTTGTTCATCTCCGTCGCGCTCGTAGCCTGCCTGACTACCATTCGATCAAACCATAAAATCAACGGCCCAATGTCTATCTGTCCCGGTGGTCCCAACACCCACTCACTGTGAAAAACCCGCCTGGTTTCTATCGCACCGCCTTTCGGAGGCAGGAGGTATTTCTCAATTCGAAGCGATTCCATTCATCGTGCGTTGCGTGTCCCCATGTATGGTTCAAAAACCGCTCTCCATCGCATGTTATTGTTCGGCAAAATACGTAGCGTGATATTCATATCCACCATTTGATCTGGGGCTCTTCATCCAACGGTCATCGCACTTCGAAGATGTGCAGAAGTTAATCCAAGCCAATAGCACCCCTGGCCCACCGTCTCATTGCCCTCCGATATGTTTTCCACTGTCGATCTCCTCCGGAGATCAAACGGTCTAGATTTAACCCATGCCACGCCATTGACCCCGTATCTCCACATCATCATTCCACGTGCTCCCGTCGTACATTCGTCCGTCTCCCCTACATATTCCTATTCAAAGGTCAAACGTCCACTGTCTACGTTAAATTTCATACATTCCTCCAACCTTTGCCAAAACATTTCTCCGCCATTTCTTTGCACTTTTCACCATCGCCCCGCACTATTCCACCATTTCATCATGCTGTGTTGCTACACAGCCATCCCCACTGCATCGCCGTCCCCATGCATTTTTTTTCTTGACGAGTTTGCGAGTTTTGCAGGTTTACAGCGGCGGAAAACTATCATGATTCACAGTCTCTATTACTGTGATAGAGGACACATCAAAGGACCATTTTTCAGAGGTTGAAATTATGGGGAAGGTTTGGGAAGCTGTTGTGATATGAATTCCATTAAAAGAACAGATTTAAACTCTGTCAAACCTCCCAGGGACATTCAAGGCGTCGATTTCGCAGATGAAGATATTAATGGAGCAGCAGAGAAATATCAGTGAATGATCGAGGAATTCAACGTTTAGCATTGAAGATGTTCAGCCGTAATTCAGGGTTTAGAAGACAGAGGGTACCATTCGCAAAAAACAATACCCTCAAGGTTTCTTCTCAGCAGAATTTTCTCTCCAGGAAAGGACAGAATGTTCAGTTGATTTTACTTCCTTGCCGTGTTCCTGAAGAGACTTCTACCCAGTGAATTTATTTCAGTTAGCAGGCCACATAGTACAAACAACATTACAAAGTCATCGAGCAGTATGGGCATGCACGTCTCCACCATTTTGTTTTAATGAGACAATTAAATGTTCATCACCTACTCCCTTTTTCGAGCTTTCTTGTTCTCCTATAACGCTCCCAAAGAAAAGATGATTCAAGGTTCCAGATTTTATCAGAAAATTATGTAGTGAAAGGCTTTTTGTATACATTTTGTAGAATTCATGTAAGAAGGCTCAGAGCCCATAGGGTTTCAGTGAGGAGGAGTTCCATCTGTTAAAGAGGATTCTGGTCTTTGGTATTTCATAGTATGTAACTTTCTCTTATGTTTTATTTAAATAGATCATTTCATTTCATCCACCTTTCATGTATCATGTTTTGGAATGCAAGTGGCTCACTGATTTTTGGTATGGATTTATCCTATTTGATACCCATGGTCAGATTAGTCAAGCGCTTTAAATATGGCTCATGCATGATATTATGTTCCACTATTCATCTAAACCACATTTCTGCTATATTAGTTTCTTTGGGAGGGTGTTTTTAAATGCTATTGTCATGTATGGATTCTTAGATTGGTAAGCCCATGCATGGTGGTATTGTGTATCTGGATATCAGCTCAATGTTAACTAATATCTCCGCAATATTTAATTCACTACATACACCTTCTGATAACTTATTTCTGTGAGGTATTTCTAAATTGGACCTCTTTACAGTAAGCTGTCTCTGAATTGTCTGTTGCTTTTATATTGGATTTTTTGCATATTGTCTCTGCAGTATTCCTTCCTCTGCGTCAGTTTCTGAAGGTCTTGGTCCCATTCATATTAACATTCCTTGTTTTACAGGAGATAGCATGAGAGATTTTTATTGATAACTTCATCTGTTATACCATATTCCCTTTGCTATATAAGATGTCCTAGGCACTGGTCTATCACAACTCTAGGTTGTCTCTAGGAGCAACAACAATAGTCATCATATCCTCTCATAAGAAGTTTATCAGGAATTTTTTCTGGATTTTGAGTTGTTATGGCTACATTCAAGGTTTCATTTGAAATGGTAGAGTTATGTGATGGTAAATCCTTAAGGTATGGTAATAACATTAAGCTTCCCTACCCCTGATTTGCAAAGAGGTTTGTGATATGTAAGTCTTCTAATGCCTTTGTTCCGAAAAAGTTTCCTGATGTTACTGCTGATGTTTGCCTAAGGTTTGAGCAATTTTCTTGATAGTACATAATGGTTTGTGCTTCTTGCTCTATCCCTATTTCAAAAGGAACACACTCTCTTTCCTCAAGACATATCTGCTCATGATTATGATAATTTTGAGTGTCTAGTTCATCATAGAGAACTTGGGGCAGCTGATGTGGTGGGTCTAAGTTTGTTTCAAATCCTTCTGACTATTCTTCAATGTCCTCATCAGTGTGTAAAAGGAAAGAGTTCAAATCAGAATGCAAGGAGTACATCGGGATGTTATCTGGCCTTTCTTGGCTGCTGATCATATATTTCATGTGTGATTCTCGATAGAGTATTCTAGTTTGGTCAAACACAGGAATAGTGGCGTAGGACATATCAAGTTGAATATTTCCTTGAAGCTTAGCTCCCCAAGATCTGGATAAAAGCATTCCATACTTGGGAGGGATGTCTGCTACCACTATGTCCATGATCAGATGTTTTGCAGGTACTTGGGCCAAACTGAAACAAAGATCTTTGATCAATCCTAGACATTTGACTCTACTTGAATCAAATGAATATAAGTCTTTATAAGGTCTTGTGATCTCTAGGCCTAATATTTCCATCACAACCTTCAGCATGAGATTATGTGAGGCCCCAAAATCTAGCATGGCATTGTGTAGGATTTGTTCATGGATATTTAGACTGATGTAAAGGGGAAAAGTAGTTCCTTCTTAGAATTTCCCTTCTATTTTTGGACCAAACAACACTTCAGGAGTGTCATCAGCTAGATTAAGGGTGTTTGCATCATTTCCTATATTCAGGACTTTCAACACTTGAGACTTACAATAGCTTTGGGAGATAATTTTAGTGAGGGGCATGGTAATATTTATTTTGGTGATTTCTCCCTCAAAACTGAAAGGTGTTTGTAGTTTAGACAGGTTTGCTTCAGTTTTTTCAGCCATGGCTTTCTCTATGTTCTGAGTTTGCTGACTTTGTTTCAGGATTTTTTTGACACAACCATCTCGGGAATGTTTGTGGAGGTACTAGGAGTATCTGAGCCAAGACTTGTTTGGATAAATTTATCTTTGTTTTGGTCAGTTTTCTTGACCATGATTTTGTTGCTATCCACTGCTTTTTAAGGATGGTATCAGGGGTTCTAGCAGTGTCTGAGTTACCTTTCTTGGAGTTGTCTTGGTTTTTTCTACTTCTAAGGTCATACTTCCTGTGAGCTTCTATGATGGCATTCTAAAAATCTATGGCAGGATCTTTGGGATATTCATAGTTGGTTTCATCCTGACTCGGAGAGAAGAACGCTTGTTCTTCTTCTGTGAGGTAAACCTCACTCTCATTATCAGAACCTATGAGGTTCAAATGATTTTCATCAATGGGTTCTGTATCCATATCATCTTCTTCCACATAATTTTCATTAAAGGGTGGCCTAATTTGTTGGTCATTTTCCGTTGGTTTGTTTTGAGGTTGTTCCCTCCTAAAATTTTGGTTTCAGTTTCTGTTTGGAGGGTTTGGCTGGTTGTCCCTAAGAGGGGTCTTTTCACTTATCTTTTCCCACATTTTGGCCATGGATCTAACCAAGTCATCTATTCTAGGTTCTAAGGGAGAGGCTGAAGTGGAGACCTCATCTCGGTATGTGACTTTCCTTTCTGATATGGTCCTAGCTCTCTTTTCTACTAAGTTGGCTTCTGCACTTATGGCCACTTTTTGCATTTCCTCTAAGGTAGGGGGTTCTTTGTCTCTTAGTTGATAATTCATGTCTGGGTCAAAACCTTTAGGGAAATTTGCCAAGGCTGAGCCAAGTGGAGGTTTTAAGTGAGGTGGGAGGGCGTTATACACACTGTTGAACCTAGTGCAGTATCCCTGGACACTTTCTCCATTTTCCCCTTCTAGATTGTTATACTCTGATAGGATTTGAATGGGGTTCTTTCGGATTTCCCACTTGTTTATGAAGGTTTGATAGAGTTCTAGGAGATCGTGGATGCTGTTTGGAGCTAAGCCCTTAAACCATTTTTTGGGTTCTCCGCCCAGGCTTTGGGCGAACATCCTCATTATGATGGTCTCGTCTTCTATTTCCATGTATTCAAAGGCATCGCTAATCCTATCTACATGTTGTTGAGCTGTGGAAGTCTCAACTCCGGTAAAGTGCGGGATTTTGGATTGATAGTCATTTTGTAAGGGGGCAAAAGGGTGTGGCAGCACTAAGGGTGCATACCAGGCTGCCATGGCAGGAAATAATGGGTGATGTACAAAATGAGGGTTTGTAGGATGAGCTGAGATGGTTTGAACAGTAGTGGTTTGGATGGTTTTGGTGGATGTACTTGGGCTAGTGATCTGATTTTGAGCAGATCTGGGGTGGTAGGAGCCAAAGTGATGGAGAAGCTGAAAGTCTGGAGGTGTAGTAGGTGAGGCTTCTCTACTAGGACTCTGTGACAGATATAGGGGCTCAAGATCGTCAATGTCTATCTTACTTTGTGACTTGCTTATAAAAAGGGTTTTTTTTATTTATTTTAAGTCAAAGGGGGAATCCTGCAAGTCTGTGAGGTGTTCAGGTACTGATCTCGCTTTACGAATGGACCTATCAGTAGCTAAATTTCCAGTCTCGGAAGCTTTCCACAAAATCTTCTCTGGGTAATCTACTATGATAGGGGGATTTGGGTCTGGATGAGATCTGGTGTTGATTCTTTGTGAAGCCAGATTTCGAATCTAGAGTTTAGAGAGGATGGTATTTGTGATTGTTTCGGATGGATGGCCTCTCTAGGGGTTTACTAATATGAAGGGTGGTCAAAACAAAAATATGGACTAGTGGAGTCGCCAGGTGGATTTCTGTGAGAACTATGGTCCACCACCAATACTTATCAAAGATTCTTTCAGGAAAAAGTTTTATAACACACTTTGAGATGAAAACTTGCAAAGAAGAGTGATTCACTTGGCTTCAACAATTTTCTAGGCTGTATGGACAAGCTAATGGTTCTATTTGCAAGATTATTTCTGTTTATCTCCTATGTTTAGGTGAAGTCTTCTGAATCGCTAAGTTCTATTTAGTTTTTCACTGATTACATAGTTTACACCATAAGTTTCAAGTTTTTTGGAAAGGATGGGTCAACAGAAAGGTATGGTTTATGAAATTTTTGTTTTTTTATGGAGTCTTTTAGGCCTACTGGAGGCTAGTGGAGTCATCAGGTGGAACTTGGTTGTTTTTGTAAAGATGTAGCTATGGTCCAACACCAGTAACTAGGGAAAATCCAATCTGGGAATGTTTTGGGGTTTTTTGAGTTTTATGTGTAGCCTATGGTTTATTAGAGTGTTCTAAACCTGTTTCATCACTTTGCTAGGGTGGTGAAAACAAAAAGAGTTTACTTTAAATGATTCTATGGACTGCTTTTCTGTTTAAATGTTTAATGAATAATGAATCTAAAAGAGTTTTCTAGACTGTTATGTACTCAGTTAGTCCCACTGTGATCGCCATTATGTTAGTGAGCAGTGGGATAAGTCAATCAGATAGTATTCCTAAGGCTGCTGAAATGTTTAGGGAATATAATTTTGTTTATCACTTAGAGTCCCACTGTGATCGCCATTATGTTAGTGTGGCGATGAGGTGGCTAAATGGTAGGTGTTCTTGAAGATAAGGGACTTATGGAGTTCTAAGGCATCCTTATATGGTCACTAACTCAGTGTCCCACCGTGATCGCCATTATGTTAGGAACACATGATTTGGCTGATTGGCAAGCCAAATGACAGTGTAACATCAAACCAATATTTGGAGCCTAAGGACCTAGCCTTCCTGGACTCAGAGAGGGCTCTCTCTATTCTCTCTATTTGTGTAAGGGATATATGTGTGTTTGCTTATTGTGTTTTGATTTTAGGCTAGTTATTAAGTAGGATTTCAGTTTTGGTTTTTTAAGTTGTGAGGGATGAACTGATCAAAGACTAAGATAGGGAAAAATATTTCGGATCAACTAGGCTATGGGGTCGAAAAGGTCAAGAAAGCTTTCAGATGGTGATACAAGGTTGTTGAAGGGCCGATTTGATTCGAGGTAAAATGGATCTTTGGGTAAAATGGAGTGAGATGGACACTAAATTTGTGAATAACAAAGTATTTCCAACATAAACAGTTCAATAGCTGACATAAACATGGTAGGGCTAGCCATTAATCATGAGAAATGTAACTAAAAACTGATAAATGCATAGAAATAAACATCCAAGCAATACATAGAGATATATGACTCTCTAACTTTAGGAAATTTCCATCAGACTTTGGGGAAAGACAATTAAGACAAAGAAATAACTTAAATCACTATGAGTAAATGCCTAAGCATAGTATTTTCAAGCTATCGGGCACTTTGAAGCAAGATTGCATAGTTTTAGGCAAAGGGAAATATCAGTACAAGACCTCCTTGGTTCAACAAATGACAATATAATCAATCAAAGAGAGGTTTCATAGGTGGAGCTATGACTAGCCATGAGTAAGCAGGGCATACCGTGAATCATACTTAGAATGCATAAAACTGTAAATGAAACAAGAAAAAAATATTCTTCAGTTATCAAAGAGCAATCAAGGATTCTTTGATATGACTAAGAAGGAAGAAAACATAGAAGCTATAAAGAAATAGGAAATTTGAGGTGCCTCCAAGGGCATGTCTCAAATCTATTCTCTACTATCTTATAGCAAGCAAGAAAATGGAATTATGAATGAAAAATAAGAAACAAAACATAGAGAGAGACACTATACCATTCTACCAAGTCATGGAATACAACAACACACCTCCTTCATCATCCAAAAACATCCAAGAAACTATCTAAAAGCATGAGACAAGTGTTTCTTACAAGCTTGTATAACCATATATTTCTTCTATTCATCAAGTTCAGCCTTGCTTACAATGAAAGCCTTTGGAATATATAGGCCAAAGTGAGGAAAACCTCTTAGCTCAACTTGCAATCTCATTGGCCTATCCAAAATATCTGATTTTGTCCTTGAGGCTTTGCAAAGCCCAAGGCACAAAATATCTAATAAAATATCTCAAAAATGCTAAAAAAGGGAAATATATTGACTTTTCATAACTTATCATGTACAAAAATAGCTAAACACACATGAAGAAAAGTCACTTTTGAAAGGTTCAATTTTTACAAAAATACTCAAAAAATACATCAGCAGAAAGTCCCCTGAATTTTCAGCAACTTTTGGAGGCCTTCCTGATGTCGAAATGAGGCCCATGATGGCTCTTTGGAAAGCTCTGAATGTATATTTTCTGAAATGGTTTATTTTTCTCCCAACTGACCACTAGAAGTCCTCCAAAAACAGACATGTGTGTAAAAAACCCAAAAAATAGGCCTTGCTGATAAACAGAGCAGAGTGTAGAGAAAGCAAGTGTTTTTCGACATTTTTGGGGAGAAAATGATCTTAAATTGATCTGAAAATCACTGAGTATATGCCCCTAAAATTATGGCATCCAATGATACCATTTTCATCGTTTTAGTATGCCCCAAATTGAAATGGCGATGCCCATGAGTTTTAGCCAAAAACCCAAAAATGAAAAAAAAACCAAAATTTGTCGAATTTCACCCAAATTTGGCGAGCATGAACCTCAAGGGTTTTCAGAAACATGTTGTGAAGCTGAGGCCAAAATTTGGAGCTTTGAGGTGTCTTTCCTCAATTTTGGTGCCAAGCGCTTCCCTTTAGCCTCCTTGAGTTTTTTCTGAGTGGCCTTCAATTTCCGCCGGGAAAACTAATTGAGCTTTTTATAATGCCTGGTCATTCTTCATTGAAGGTCCAAGTCTCTATTTTCCTTCTCCAATTTCTTCTCCAAGTAATCATTAACTCTCTCAAGCCATGCTTCCCAATTGTTCTCTATCTCTTATTCGAACAATGTAGTGAGAGGGGTAGATTGGAGAAGGGCATCTTCTTCTTCCTTTTGTTTCTCAAGGGCCTTTTTGAGCCCCATGGTTCTTGGCCTCTTTCGCCTGGGCTGATCTTGATCTTCGCTCTCATTGAACTCACCCATGAGTTCTTCCAATCTCACTTGTGCTTTGGAGGCCTCCTTTTTGTATCTGATGGCCCGTGTCTCATATAGCGCCATATGGACACTCATCTATTTGTTTTGAATTTTCAAAAAGTGATTGAAGTTTCTAGCCCTCTCAAGATCAGTCCTCAAAGCATCAATTTGGTTTTATCTATTGATTAACAGAGTTTCAAGGATTCGGGTTTCATTGTCTCTATCATCACTTTGAAGTTTAATTATGTCGAAGTCCCTCTCCTTTTCATGGCTACTCTCTTCTTTTTCCTTTCCTTTGCTTTGGGTGGCTCTTTTAGTCTTCCTCCTCTTGGGAAATTCGACAATGGGCTTCTTGGGAAATTTTCCCTTCCTTCAGAGGGCCCTAGTAACATTTGGAGTTACAACTCTAGGCACCCTTTTCCTTGATATCTAGGGCTTGGCCACTTTCGGAGAAGAGAGCATGGCCCCTTGCCTAGGAGAGGCAGCTAGCACATGCTCCATTGGCTCTTTACCCTTGCTACTTTGCTCATCATTCTTGCCACTCTCTTGGATTTCTTCATGGATGCCTTGATTGTCCTTTTGCATTTATTTTTTAGGACTTTCCTCCTCAATATGTTGCACCTTTTCACCATGCTGTTGTTCATCAATATGTGGCTGCCTCTCTTCACTGTGTTGCACCTGTTCATCATGATGTCCTTCTTCTTTATGAGGCTGCTCACTCTCACTGTGCTACACATATTTATCATGCCGCCTTTCATCATCTTCAAGAGTCTGTTGTTCATCATCATGTTCCTCTTCATCATGCCCAGGAGTCTATTGTTCATCATTATGTTCCTCTTCATCATGCCCTTCTTCCCTTTGCTGTTCTGCCTCACTGTGTTCTTCTTTTATGCCAGACAACAAGTTTTTGTCAAATGAAAAGCAAATAGTCAATTTGATTACTGTGCTTGGGCAAGGTATTTTAAAAAGAGGTATCTGTGGATTTTTGTTAGAATGGAGATCTCCTTGTATTTTGACAGAAACAAGACACCCTTCCCCAAACAAAACTCTTCTTGTATTCACTGTTTTTATAGAGGTATACAAAACACCCTCAACTGACCTTGCAAAATCTCTCACAACACTCTGTTTTATGGGATAATGGAGGTAGCACTAGTTGGATATTTCATAACACACAGAAAATAATTTATAATGATCAAACCTCTACTTTATAAACAATGTTTTTTCTTAGATTTTGTAGACAAGGGTTAATTTTATTTTTCACCACTGCTAGGACACCTTCAACAATTATAGTCTCTCTGCTCAACATAGGAAGAAGAACATATTTCTAGACCAACTTTTGGACCTTCAAACACTAATTTTTCTTCTTTGAAATATGGTACATGCACAGTTAGAACCATACTCCTTCACTATCACTGTTTTTGAAAATCAATAACGGCTTTTAAAACCGTTTCAACATTCCCCTATATCACTTGAAATGGTTTGTGTCATTAGTAAAAGGTTTATCACTTTGTTTGAAGGTAAATTCAGTCTTTTGAAACTGATACAAACACACCACCTTTCACTGATACTAATCTTGGGCAATCATAGCAACAAAAACCTTCGATTTTGCTCAAACAACTTACTCTCCAACCATTGTTTTAGCCTTGAAAAACATGGCATCAATCACCCTTTATAAATTCGAATGCACCAAGGGGCAATAATAAAAATACCTTGTAGATGGCTTATGTTCATTTCTTGATGAGTTGGGCAGCTTTAACAATGATTTTCGAGGGCTTTTTGATCGAGTGGCACATTCAGATGGAAGAGCGTCGTGTTGTGTAGAGGATTCGGGTCGGCCTTAAGGCAAAGGTGACCGTGCACATAGGCGTGCCGCACCAACGTTATACCTCCATGTATTTTTGTTTCTGAACGCGCCGTGCACTTTTCTAGGTGCACCGCACGGGCTTAAAAGCCTGAAAACTCTGCAATTTTTCTTGAATCTCCTTGTTTCGGTCAGAGAGCAGCCTAGGGGAATGTTGCTCACATTTTGAATTGTGCAATGTGATTTGGAAATGGTCAATCCATCCTTTTATAGTTGAAAAAACCAATGACCTTTTGAAATTTGCTTCGTGAGGGTTTTGAATTTTTTTTGAAAAGGCCTTTGTTTTAAACAAAACATGAAGCATTGCCTTTGCAAATTTTATCATTTTAAAACACTATAAAGAATTTTCTTAGAACAATTCCTTTGACAAGATGTTGCGGTCTAATTTTGAAAAGGCAACTTAGTGATGGTTCTTGTTGAAGTAAAAAGGCCTTTTTTAAGAAACTGCTAACCCCTTATACTACATTTTCACTATTTCTCGTTGAAGAAGAAACTCTGTCAATTCTGCCTATTGCTGACCTTTTTAAAGGAAAAAACCTGCTCAAATACATACTAATGATTTGTGAGGCATTCTTTGCGATTCTTGCAAGGAGATAAATCACCACTTTGAAACTTATTTTGACAGTTTCTGCTCCTGATATTTTGAAGATGATCATGCCCACTGTGAAGTTGATTGAAATGTTAGGTGCTCTTTGAGCCTTTCTTTTGACTGTGGGTGAAGAACCTCATTTGAAACTGTAAGTCAAAAACTCTACTACAAATAGTCTCCACCATCAAGGCAACTGACTAACCTTAGATTGACAAAGCAATCCAGTCTTCAAATTTTACGGAGATATAGCAAGGGATGTGAGCTGAAGTTGAAATGTAAACATGGGAAGGCTGTCCCTTTGTTCCTCTATGAAGGAGGTCTATAAGAACAGTGAATTTTCATTCATTTCACCCTTTTTGAGAGCAGTCCCTTTTGAAATATTTGCCACATGAAATAACTGCTTTTCATCCTCAAACAATGGTGAGCCTTCTACTTGTTTATGAAGGAGGCATATGTTTGACAAATGCCTGGGCCATTTTCAACCCCTGTTTTAACCAAGTGAAGAATGTTTATGAACACACTGTTAGTGGTTTTCTTTTTATTTGATAGCAAAAGTCAGTTTAAAACCAAGATTGTTTTACTTCTTTGGCCATTTTCTTAACAATATTTCTTCATTCATAATCACCCAATTAGCTTCACATTGTATTTCAATTCTGTGTTTTAACAGTGAAACTCATATAAACACCTTTTTAAAGCACCACTGCTTTTCCTTTGCTTTTATCACCATTTTCTATTCAGAAGCCTTCAATTGTCTCCCACTGCTCTTAAAATTTTGTTTTTCAGTCAGTGAAAACCCTAAAATCAATCTCTGTCCTTGGCCCTCTGCTTATTAGATGAAGGAGGCCTTTATCACAGTGCCAAACCCTCTTCTTGTAAAATCAAGGATGTTTTCTCAGTCTTTCAACCCTCTGCTCATGTATGGAGGAGGTTTTCTTAATCTTTCAACCCTATTCTTGTGTATGGAGGAGGTTTTCTCAGTGATGCCATTTCATCAGCTTTGTGCATCTTTAGACAATCAGAGGCAACCTGACCAGTATCTGCAAATTATTTCTTGTTGTTCATGAGTGACTAACCCTTGAATATGTTTGCAGGGGCTTACTGAAATAACTCTCTGTCCTGTAGCTGCATTCCACGCTCAAAACCACATGAGAAGCAGTTGTCTTCTCATGTTGAGTTCAATAATGTCTTCTGGAACATTTGTACACTTCTTCTCTTGAAAGATCCATTGAAACCCTATAAATCCACCTAATATCAGTTTGACCTATGGCATATGCACTGCTGAGACATCAAGGTTTGTTAGTGGCACGACTTAAGAGTGTAATCAAGCTTTATTTTAAGAATAGGAGGGTTATCTAGGACTGGTTGATATTAGATAGAGGTTCTTTTGGCTTTAGGATAGTTTGCCAAGGGAAAATCGCCTAAAGCGCCACTACCTAACTTAGGGGAGACTTCTTGGATAGATTTGGATTATTCTCTTTGGAGTTGATGGACAAGCTAGTATGGTAAGGCCAGATAGGGCTTGATAATGAGGTTTTATCTCATCATAGGCTGATTGAAAAGGTTAGGAGGGAAAAAATGTTTATGGGTTTTTTCCAGCTGGCAAATTTGACAAATTTTGAGATCAGTTGCTAGAAAACTTGGCTTTAACAAATAGTCATCATCAACAGGTGAAAAATACTGATGACTAACACTTTCAATAATTCATCTTTAACTGTGATTTATCCTTAATATTCATGCTAATCTCTGCTTTTCTTGTTTGCAGGGGTTCCTTGGCATACTGGGGGGTTTCTGTGATGGCATCGATGGTCATCAAGCATCGATCAAATGCTTAGAATCGAAGCCCGGATCCATTTTCTACATTTTCGATCCCAAGATCATCATCCCGAGGTTATTTGTCACTCATATCGGCTGTGGGATTGCTTTATATCCTTTCTACCATGAAAACCTGGAACACACACAAACTGTTAAAATAAAACCTACGATGCTTGGGTTAAACTCCTTCAGAGGGCTTGGTGAGGGCGAAGGGGTATTGCGGAGGAAGAGGACAGTGTCCAGAGGAAGGGGTCTCACAGGCAGAACAGGTGAAATGGTGGTTTTGCGCAATACCGAAGTGGTATTCATGCAAGGTTCAGGCAGTTAGCCGTTTTGGGCATTTTGAACACGATATGGTTCATTGCTTGACACGTGGCTTCTGCAAAACTAGCCATTTCACACTCAAGATGCACGTTCAGGAGGTTTGGTGGAATGGAGCACAAAACAGTGCATAGACCATTGGATTTAGAGCTTTAGATACAACGGCGGAGGATCGACGTGACGGGAAGACAGATGTGCGGGAGGAAAGGTGGTGGGACCGGCAGGTGATGTCACTACGGGGGGACTGAGGGTACAGAGGAAAATTCCTGGGGTGTGCCCCCACAAAAAACCTCAGCCGTAGATCTTGAGATCTTTCATAGTCAAAGAGTCAACTACGGGGGCACTGGGGAGTACGGGCCGCTTTGGTTGGGTGCCCCCGCAGTGAACCTGAGCTGTTGGATTAGGGAAATGGACAGTGGAGATGTGATCGGGGAGGATGCATATTGGCGGAAAAAGGAGTGGGGATGAGGATTTTGAAAACTGCGAAGTGCGATGGAGCAAGGATGACTCGACGTGATGGCGTGATGTGATGGGGGTTTAAGACTTGGTTGCGGACCAGGTCATATGAAAAGTAGGGGTGGAGGGCTTAAGCGGAGGGTCTCGAGGGATCACATCAACAGGGGAAAGAGAATGGGAACGCAGAAACACGAAAATGTTGAAATGTCGATGGGTCGATGTGCCGATGCGTTGATGCGCATGGTTTTGGCGCTTGGACACATGGAGAAAACAAGCGGAAGATTTAAGCCCTCGGGGATTTAAGTCCTCAATTGTCCAAATTCTGCCTTTAGGCCATACAATGGGTTTTTTAGGCCAAATTAAGGGTTCCGACAGGTTAATAAAGTGGATCAAAACCTGAATAAAGAGGATTTTCAAGGTTTTAAGGCGAATTCGATGGGCTAGAGATTAAATGCAGGGGAGAAAGGATTTTTATAAGAAATGAAAAGGAATGAAAGGGGTGATCAAGGAGAATTTTTATGAGGGGAAATGGTGGGGGGTAATGGCCAAATTTCTCTGGGGATTAATAGGCTTTTCAAAGAGATATTTATGGAAGCAGTAGTGAAGATGAATCTTAGGATAAAGGAAACCAAGAAGGCTTCAATAACTAGCATTTTTCCATGAAGATTACTTCTTAAAGGCTTAAGAACATATTTAGCCATCATCTGTTGTGACAAAATTTACTGATGGCTAACAACAGCTCCACTTGGGGATGACAGCTCCATGGAGGTGTCAATAACTTCAGAAATTTTATCTCTAGAATGTAGATCAATTTCCTGCACTTTGACAATCCTCTGTCTTCTTTGATTGTGCTGCTTGAGAAATGATTAATCATAACATTTTAACAAATCAATTTTCCCCAAAAAACTACCTACACAGCCTACTTTCCTAACATTTGTTCTTCATAAGGTGCACTTGGACTTGCAAACCTTTTGACATCAACATTTGTTATTTTTATTGAAAGTAGGAAGCTAAGCTAAATCTAGCCTTATAACTTCCATGAGTCTAGATTAAATAGTTGGACTCAAAAATTCTCTACCTAACTACTACCTGTCAGGATTAAACTGTCTGACAGATTTCATTCTCTATATTCTATAACAGAAATTGAAAACACATTCAAACCATGATTAAGTTGTTTGAATTGTTGTGATGGTTATGACATCAAAAACAAACTGCCCATAGACCTTTATTTGCAGGACAGTAAAAAAAAAGTCGGAAGGCTTCAGATCTAAAAATAATGAGAGTCCTTCCTTCTTTCTTTCAGCTCTGATTTTGATCTCTTTAAGTTGTCTTCTTCTTTTTTACATGGTTCAAGTTTTCAGCATGTTAGAACCAGTCTTCTTTGTATCTTTGGCTCAGGTTTTGATCTGATTAGAGCCATTATTTTCTATCCTAATCTAACCTACTGATAAGCCAAGATTAAATTGTCTGGAAAATATGATACACTAACCTATCAACAATAAATTGAAATCTATCTAGCCATGATTAGGTTGTATGACTAGATATTAGTGCTCTTTCAAGTAGTGGCATTTATGCTTGCACACTTTCAGATTTTTATTTCTTTTTGGTGTGGGGCTATACCTTTCTTGTTTTTCTAATCCGCCCTATTTTCTCTTTTCTATTGTTTTTGTATTTTTCCTTTTTCAAAATAAAACAAAGCAATGACATTTACAATGAAGAATGAAAGCTTTAAACTGAGAGTTTAGTAGAAATAGTGCTTGAGTATCCTACCATTGACAGGACCCCCAAACAGGTCTGCACCATCTATCTCTTATAGAAAACATGTGTTATGACCAATGGAAGATTGAATGATGTAAGGGCCTTGCCATAAATTGTCAAAATTTCCATGTTTGCCCTTATCTTCTCTCCTGGAATCCCATTTGAGTACTTTGTCACCAATCTTGAAATCACTAGCCTTTGTCCTCTTATCAAACAAATTTTTGATATTCTCTTGTACTTTCTGTGCTCTATTATAAACTTCTTCCCTAGTTTGCTTAAGATGTATGGTCTGATTTATCCTTCTCATCATGCTATCTTCCTCTAATTGTATTTTTTCGACCAATTTCATCACTGGAACTCCTAAACTGGTAGGAAAAACTACATCTGCTCCATAAACTAGCTGACAAGGAGACATTCAATTGATTTCTTTTTTGTCAATCTATCTGCCCATAAAGCATGTACTAGCTTGTTGTGCCATGACCTATGATTTTCTTCTAGCGGCTTCTTTATTATGTTTATCGGGATCTTATTGGAAGATTCTTATAACCCATTACCTTGAGGGTAATAAGATGTGGAATGACCAAGCACAATATGATATTTGTGACATAAATCCACCATCTTTTTAGAATCAAATGCAACAGCATTGTCAATGATGATTTTCCTAGGACAGCCAAATCTATACAGGATATGGTCTTCAAGGAATTTTATGATAATTGAGTCTGTGGAATTCCTAGAAGGGATGGCTTCTATCCATTTGGTGAAATAGTCAGTGACTGTGAGTATCCATATATGTTGGGCAGATGAGGCAGGATGGATTTCCCCAATGAATTCTAGGCCCCACTGTTGAAAAGGAGCTTCAACAGTGATTGGTTGCAATGGTAAGGGAAGAATTTTTCTCTTGCATTCAAAGATTTGGCATCTATGGCAGGCAACTATCATTTTGTGGACATCTTGAAAGAGGGTTGGCTAGTAATAGCCAGCTCTAAAGATTTTATTAGCAGTGGTTTTCCAATTTAGGTGGCCTCCACATTCTCCTTCATGAAACTCATGATTGATCCTATCTGCATCAACTTTAGGAAAAAATTTAACCAATAAACCATTGGCATTCTTCCAATACAAACATTTATCTAAAATGCAGTAATTAACAGCCTTTAACTTCAAGAATCTTGCCTTTGTTTTAGACAAGCTAGTAGGGTCATTGAGATTAGTAAGCACATACAAAATATCAGCATACCAAGATGAATTGAGGAAATGATCTTCAATAAGAGGAGTTTCCAACTCTTGTTGTTCATCTAATGCATCTAACATGTTTATATCAAGTGGTTGTAAATTAGATTTAGCCATTAATGTGCTAGGTCTTGACCCTTGATGACTTTATTGGGTTTAATTTTCAAATCATATTCCAATATTACAACAATCCACTTTCCTCTTTTGCCATCGGGATCTTGCGACAAAATGTCCTTTACCACTACATGAGTCACGAATGCAATAATGCAAGAGTGCAAGATAGACTCTGAAATCCTTAAAGGATTTGACCAAAGCATAGGCCTATTTTTCCATGATATTATATTTTACAGGTGCATCTCTTAATGCCTTGCTGAAAAATGCAATTGGCTGCTCTTGTCCTTCTGGATTATTCTGTAATAGGACAATGTCCACAGTATGTTCTGATGCAAATGAAAATATGAGGAAGTCCTTAGTGAAATCGGGACTGATAAGAACCAGTGCTTGGGTAAGTTCATGTTTTACCATTTCAAAGGATTTATTTTCTTCTAAGATCTTTAACTCTTATCTCTTTCTTTAGCATGTTTGTCATGTTCCTAAGGAGTTCTGCCAGGTTGGGTATGAACCTTCTTAAGAAATTAATCTTCCCAATGAAAGATTGAAGTTCTTTGATGTTTCTAGGATGATTGATTTGCAATATACCTTCAACCATTTTTGGGTCTATTTTAATCTCGTTTTCAGATATGATGTGACCAAGAAGCTTACCTTCTTGGAGACCAAACAATGTCTTCTTGGGATTTAAAGATAGCCCAAATTTTCTACATTTCTCAAAGACCTTTCTTAGGTGCACTAGGTGTTCTTCATCTGTTTTGGAATAGACTGTAATTTCATCTAAATAAATCACAATGAAGTGGCCTATTTATTCTAAGAAAGCAATGTCCATGGCCCTTTGAAAGGTGGCACCCACATTCATTAATCCAAAAGGCATTTTCACATACATGAAAGTGCCCCAAGGAGTAGTGAACATTGTTTTCAGTTGGTCACTAGGGAGTACCAATATCTGATTATATCCTGAGAATCCATCTAGTAAAGAAATCCTCTTGGAACCAACTACCCTTTGTAATATGTGCTCCATTTTAGGTAGGGGATAGTTTTCCTTTAATGAGGCTCTGTTCAAATTCCTAAAGTCAATACAAAGCCTTATTTCTCCTGTTTTATTTCTTACAACTACAAGATTAGATACCCACTCTGAGTATCTCACAGGGACAATAATTCCAGCATCATATATTTTCCTAATTTCTTTCTCAACCAGAGGTAACTGCATAGGGTTTATTATGCGTAATTTTTTCCTATATGGTTTTTGGTTTTCCTTCAGTGGTATCTTGTGTTGAATGGTATTTGTGTCATATTCCTTTAAATCCTCATATCTCCATGAAAATACATCAGAAAACTCTTTAAACAACTCAATATATTTCAGTTTCATGTGAGTTGGAAATTTTTTAGATAACTTGATCATTTTAGGCTTGTCTTTACTGCCTATATTGCATTCCTTAATATTAGATTTAGTGGGTTCTATTGTTGGTTTCTTGGCAACGTCATTAAAATCAAACAAGTCTTCTAGAGGTGCTAGTCCTTTATGTAAGCCTTTGTCTTTAGACTGTAGTACCTCTATGTCTTCTTTTCCTGAGTTTATGTACTCTTTTGTTTTATTTTCGAACTCTTTGGTTAGCAGATTTATTTCTGTAATGGGAGGAGGTTATTTTTCAATAGGTTGTTCCTCCTTAAGACAATCTTTATCATACTTTGAGTCTGAATTTGGCAATTCAAACTCGTTTCCGAGTTACAGAAAGTCCTCTATATGTTTATCTCCCTCAAAGACATGCCAATACTTTTCATTGTCTGGGACAGCTGGCCTATATTTCACTTCGGCTATGAACTGTTTTTTGTCATAGGGTCTTTGACATGAACTGGAAACACAAGCTAAACCATTGGCAAGAATTTTTTGGCTTCTAGGGACAAAAACAAGTTCATATTCATCAAAAATTTTCAAAAGGTCCATGGAAACATTTCTATAGGCTCTTAGTCTTGGATGTTTGGCAATGTACTCTCCATTTATCTGCCTAATGATCAGTTCAGAATGTCCATGAACAGTTATCCTCTTGGCTCTTTATTTCTTCAGTAACTGTAGCCCTAAGAGGAGTGCTTCATACTCTGCTATGTTATTTGTGCATTGAAATTTTAGTTTGTATGCATGGCTTTCAATGTAATTGTTCTCTGTGTTGTGAAGCCACACACCTGCTCCTGCACCAGTTCTATTACAAGACCCATCAAAACTCATACTCCAAAGAGGACTAGTTTCAGGCTTGTTGTTGTTTTCATTCCTATCCCCTTTGTCCTATGTGTTCTCACTGTCCTTATGCACTTTTATGGGTTCTGCAACATTTTCATGTTGGTCTTGTTCCCTAAAGTTTTCATGGAGTTGAGGCCTTTCTTCTTGAATCTCGTGATTTGCACTAAGCTGATGGACGGTGGGTTGTTCATACTCTCTGTTTTGTTTGTTGTAATTCTCAGATTCGGAAAACTGTTTGAGAGCCTCTCCCTCCCTATTCTCTCCTTCCATGTTTTCTGTTATGTTGGGTGATTACTCACTATCCAACTCTAGTTCACTAAAGCTTTCATCATTGCAAAGAATGAATTATTCTAGGTCTGTATGGATAGAATAAAGAGGGGAATTTTCTAGTTTTTCTTGAATACTCACCATAAATTTCATGTATGATTCCCTATAAAGTCTTCTAAGTTGACTTAAGACATGGATGGTGGCATATGCCATGTCCATTTGCATGGTACCTTGAAGCTTAGCACCCCATGATCTTGAAGAAAGCATGCCATATTTGGGGGGGCACATCAGCCACTACCACATCCACCACTATGCATTTGGCCAGGATTTGAGTCAAGTTTACACAAAGATCCTTGATCAAGCCTAATAATTTTTCTCTACTAGAGTCAAAAGAATACAAATATTTATATGGTCTGGTTATCTCAAGGCCTAATCTCTCCATGATTATTTTGGGCATGAGGTTATGAGAAGCCCCTGAATCATGCATAACATTGTGTAAAATCTTATCGTGGATATTCAAACTGACATAGAAAGGAGGGACCACTCCTTCTTGGAACTTTCCTTCAATTTTAGGACCAAATAAAAGGGTTGGCTGGTCATCATTTAATTTGACATAGTCATTATTCTCTTCTATGTTCAAAGCTTTTAACACCTGACATTTATATACATCTTGAGTGATTAAATCAGTGAGGGGGACAAAGATTTTGATTTTAGAAATTTCACTTTCCAAACTGAAAGGGAACTAATTCTTTGAAAGGCACAAATTTTTCTTGTTAGTCACTAACTTATCAACAACATCAGCTTGCTAGTTTTTACTATGTACATTAGTTAAAACTGTTTTTCCAAGGGCACTAGCTGAAGTGCTAGTGCTAGTGGCTTGAGCGCTTTTCCCCTTGTTTTTACCAGAACGTTCAGCTGTTGTTTTGTTGTTTTCAACAACCCTTCTAATCACTCTTTCAGATCTTCTTTTAGAAACAATTTCAGAGGTCTTTGTTTGGGGAGTTTCTTGGTTCTTTTTGCTCCTGAGGTCATATTGTTTATGGACCTCCATGATGGCATTCTCAAAGCCTTGCCTATAGTCCTTAGATTCTAAGCCTTCATTATCATAATAGGTATATGTGGCCTAGTCATCCTTTGTGAAAAAGGTAGGGTCTTCATTACCTACTCCTAGAATGTTTATAACAGTTCCCTCTGGCTCTTCTATCATTCCTTCATCTTCATCAACATAATTTTCTTGGAATGGAGGTCTGATTTGTTGATCAAAATTTCTTTGTCTAATCTGAGGGGGGTTTTTCCTAAAGTTTTGATTCTGATTTTGAGGCTGGTTCCTATTCTGAGCATTTGTTTGGACAACCAACCTCTCCATCATTCTTTCCAACCTATCCATGTTCTTGGCTAGGTGGTCTAATTTTGAATCAGATGTGGAAGGTGCAGTGTCTTCCCTATATGTTACTTTATTTTCAGTCCTCATCCTAGCTCTATTCTCAATCAGTTTTGCTTCCACACTAATTGCTCCCTTCTTCATGTCTTCTAAGGTCAAGGGATCCCTTTCTCTTAGCTTATAGGCCATTTTGGGATCAAATCCTTCAGGGAATTTGGCCAAAGCTGAGCCTAGTGGAGGTTTCAAATCTGGGGGTAGTGCGTTATAAACACTATTGAATCTAGTGCAATAATTCTGAACACTCTCCCCAACGTTTCTCTTGAGGTTGTTGTAATATAAAAGTATTTGGAGAGGGTTCTCCCTCACTTCCCATTTGTTTATGAATGTCTGATGTAAAGAAGGGAGATCATTAATACTATTAGGAGTTAAACCCTTAAACCATTTCTTGGCTTCTCCTCCTAAACTTTGGGAAAAGATTCTCATCTTATGTTTACATATAATCAAAGGCATCATTCATTTTTTCCACGTGTTTTTGAGCAGTAGTGGGTTCATTACCGGTGAAATGGGGAATTCTGGACTGATATAATTGGGTAAAGGAACCAGAGGCCGTGGTAACAGTAGGGGAGCATACCATGCTTCCATGATAGGATTTTGTGGGATGAATGGAGTGGTTTGAACAGTGGGTATATGGATGGCAGAAATTCTTGGACTAGAAAGAGACTGTTGAGAAGATTTGGGGTGAGAGAAACCAAAGTCATGAATGAAATGAAGATTAGGAGGTGTGGATGGAGGGGTTTCTCTGTTGCTAATATGTTGGCCACTATGTTTTGGTGAACTTGGAGGCTCAAAGTATGTCTGATCTATACCAATAAGTGACTTGGTTCTTGGTAAACTTCTTGAAAAGGGTGAGTCAACTTGGGTATCTGATAGATCTTCAAGGACTTCAGCTTTATGAATGGGTCTGACAATAGTTGGATCCCTAAATGCAAGATACTTCCTAAGAATTATTTCTGGATTATCAACTATCTTAGGAGGATTTGGGTCAGGATATGCTTAGGTATGAATTATTTTTGAAGCCAATATGTTAGGATTCAGACCCAAAGAGAAGAAAGTTAGGTAGATATGACAATCTTTAGAGGCAAACTAGTCTTTTAACAAGAAAAACTTAATCCTCAAAGTTTCCTAATCATGAATGTGCTCGATGTTTTAATGGTAGTGTGGGCTGCCCCAGTGGAGTCTTTGTGAAACCAGGGGTAATCAGTAGGCCTACTGATCACCAGTGGAGTATTTTGGTCTTTTAGGGGTTGTGGAGTCACCAGGTGGATGATTTAAAATGTTTTAATATGACCTTTTGTCCACCAACAGTAATTAACTACCAATCTAAGGCTGTTGTGGGTCTTCTGATCTCTTAAGGATATATAAGATGTAATTCACTCAGAATTCCCCAGTGGAGTCGCCATTATGTTAGGGTCCTGTGATTTGGTAGATTGGCATACCAAATGACAAGGCAACATCAGAACCACTTTGGAATCCTAGGATCTACCCTCCTGGATTCAGAGAGGGATCTCTCTATATGTGTTTAGAATGATATACTTTAAGGCTTATGATATGATATTAGGCTAGTTGTGAAGCACAAGGGATTTTTTTGTTTTTGGTTGGGAATCATTAAATGAGAAGGTCATGTGAAGTGGAAGAGGAAATAAGTGGAAGGATGTTTCATCATGGGAAGATAGGTCAAAAAATAGTGCTAAAACATTGGGCTGTGGAGTCATAAAAGGGTTTACCTACACGTCAACTATCCAAGGGTTTTCATAGGGCAAGTCATCTATATCAAAAGATATTTTAAGTTGATTTTGTGGTATGGGACATTAAGAAGTGTGGTGAAAGAAGAAAACATGTAAGAAAAACAAAGGGCAGCCTAAGATCAGGTAAGGACTTTTAGCCTATCCTAATTTTGACATACTCTCAAGGGAAAACATTTAAGATAAACATAAAAAGTATCCTAAGATAAAGTAAGGACTTTTAACCTATCTTGATTTTGGCATACTCTTAAGGGAAATCTTCAAAACAACTATTTAAGACTAAACAAGGGACAGGGCTAACCATAAACTTCCTTGATTAGGACTCTACTTAGCATGCAGTGAAAATATCACTCAAGAACAACATCTCAAGGTCTACTCAGCAAGACATGGGCTCACAAACATTCCTCGACTGGTTATACTCTATTGAAATAATTCCCAAACACACATTTAGAAGAAAACATAAAGATAAAGCTTATCAGTCATAATTAGGGTACTTTAGAAGTAAATCCTAATCTATTTTTTATTGCTCTTTATCAGAGAATATGAACATAGTGGTAACATAAGGAGAATAAAAATTGCAGTAAGAATAACATCACCAATGATTTACATCGGGATCCAATGAATCTGCTTGTCTATTTGATGTCCAAAACCAGTTACGTACTCGAGTCCAATAAATTTTACAGTCCAATTCTTCTCTTCCAAGCCTACTATATTACAACTACTCAGCAACTCTAACTCAATAACAGTTCAACAATTAACCAATTTCCAACCTTTTACAATGAGTTTTCTATGGATACATATAGGTGAAAGAGGAAGAGTGTTGGAGGAAAAATCATAAATATCAGTCAAGACAGAGAGGGAGAGGTATTCGAATGCCTATTCTTCTTAATAACCCTTGCATTAACTGATTGTACCACTTTAGTAGTTTTTCTGTCTTTGAGGCATATCTGGTAGGCATGGTAATAACTCCGAAGTATGTTCTTTGAAGATAACTGTGGCTGAAGTACTATGTTTGACTTCTGAATCAAGTAACTGTCATTTTTGGGTTTTGTAGCCCCATGTCTGCTTAATAATTGTTCTGACAGTTTTAAAGAGGGTTGGTTAGCAGGATGGCTGTCAAGGTGTCTTTAAGAGGTAAAGCAGACTACAGGTGTCCTTTTGGTCCTTTGGTGGAGTAATAGCTTCTGTAGATGTGGCATTCGAGACCTTTCTTCTACTGATCTGTCTTGTTTTGGCACTTTAAACTTCAATAAGGCCTTTGACATGATTTTAGGCCTCTCTTAATAATATTTAGTATTTATTCCTTTCTCGACTGTTTTATCTTTCATTAATTCATATTTGACTGTGCTTTATCGTTAATCTTCATGCTAATCCCTAATTTTCTTGTTTGTAGGGGTTCCTTGGCATACTAAAGGATTTCTGTGATGGCATCGATGGTCATGAAGCATCGATCAAATGCTCATAATCAAATCCTGGATCCCTTTTCTGCATTTTCGATACCAAGATCATCATCCTAAGGTTCTTTGCCACTGATATCGGCTGTGGGATGGATTTATATCCTTTTTGCATGAAAACCTGCAATAATGAAACCTGGGATGCTTGGGTTAAACTGCTTCAGAGGGCTTGGTGAGGGCGTAGGGGTATTGCGGAGGAAGATGACAGTGTGCAGATGAAGGGGTCTCACAGGAAAAATAGGAGAAATGGTGGTCTTGAGCAATACTAGAGTGGTATTCGCACAGGGTTCAGGCGGTTAGCAGTTTTGGGTGTTTTGAATGCAATATGGTTCATTGCTCAACACGTGGCTTCTACAAAACCATCCAATTCGCGCTCGAGATGCACGTTCAGGAGGTTTAGTGGAATGGAGCGTGAAATAGTGTAGAGACCGTTGGATCTGGAGCTGTAGATCCAATGACGGAGGATCAGCAGGACGAGCAGACAGATGTGCGGGAGGAAGGGCGGTGGGACCGGGAGGTGATGTCACTATAGGGGACTGAGGGTACAGAGGAAAATTTCTGGGGTGTTCCCCCGCAAAAAACCTCAGTAGTAGATCTTGAGATCTTTCATAGTCAAAGAGTCAACTATGGGGGCACTGGGGAGTACGGGCCCCTTTGGTCGAGTGCCCCCACGGTGAGCTTGGGCCATTGGATTCGGGAAATGGATAGTGGAGAAGTGATCGGGGAGGATGTGTATTGGCAGAAAAAGGAGTGGGGATGAGGATTTTGGAAACTATGAAGTGTAATGGAGAGAGGATGGCGTGTTGTTATGGTGTGATGCAATGGGGGTTTAAGACTTGGTCACAGACCGAGTCATATGAGAAACAGGGGTGAAGAGCTTAAGTGGAGGGTCTTAGGGGATCGCATCGGCGAGGGAAAGAGAATGGGAATGTGGAAACGCCGAAATGCCGATGGGCCGATGCACCAATGCGCTGATATGCATGGTTCCGGTGCTTGGACACATGGAGAAAATAGGCCAAAGATTTAAGCCCTCGGGGGTTTAAGTCCTCAATTGTGAAAAGACTGCCTTTAGGCCATAAAATGGGATTTTTAAGCTAAATTATGGGTTCTGATAGGTTAATAAAGTGGATAAAAACCTGAATAAAGATGATTTTCAAGGTTTTAAGGGGAATTCGATGGGCTAGAGATTAAATGCAGGGGAGAAAGGATTTTTATAAGAAATGAAAAGGAATGAAAGGGGTGATCAAGGAGAATGTTTATGAGGGGAAATGGTGGGGGGTAATGGCCTGGGAAACAAATTTCTCTGGGGATTAATAGGTTTTTCAAAGAGATCTTTTATGGAAGCAGCAGTGAAGATTAATCTTAGGATAAAGGACACAAGAAGGCTTCAATAACTAGCAGTTTTCCATGAAGATTTCTTCTTGAAGGCTTAAGAACATATTTAGCCATCATTTTCTATGACAAAATTTACTAATGGCTAAAAATTACGACCATACATGAGTCTATTTGTTGATCCTTACTGCTGGATGGTTGTGTCCATACCTCGAATCTCAGTTTTTATATATGCTCTATTATGGATGGTTGCACCCATACCACATGTTCATGTATCAGTGATATCAATTTTATTCGTAATTGCAGGTTTTCTGACAGCAGTGTTTGGTTCGAACGCATTCTCATAAAGAATTTCGCCCCTCCCTCTCCCTCAGACCTCATGATTTAGGGGGCATATGTTACACAACATTTTGTCACTATCCCTAAAATCCCCATCTCGCCCATTGGAGTGTCATTTCCGTGATCAATAAGTAGTTTCATTCCTTGCAAAGACCATCATTGTGTCCCTTTACATGAGAGTAACATTCCTTCCGTTGACAATTCCCTTAGAAGAGACTCAAAAACCATTTTTTTTGCCTTGGCGCGGGTAATTAGTTATGCCCTCACACCGAAGAGGAAGATTAACATTGGGCCCCGCGCCAGCTTTCGCTCTGTCCCAGTTTGCCACCCACGCCAAACTATTTATGAAATGTTTTTAGAAAATAGAGGTGGATATTTCACTCCAACCACCTCGAGAATGAGTCAATGGGAGTGGTTGAACTGATAAACCACGGACTACCTCCTTTAGTTTGATGGTTTCCACCTCTTATGGGAACTCCCTAAAGGATAGGCCTCCCTCCCACCTTTGTAGGGATCCTAACCTCCTCCTTTTCCTCTATAAAAGAAGCTATCTCTCTTAGAACAAGCTAGTTGAACTTGGAGAATTAAGCATACTATAGCTGAATGACTAGAGAAGATAGAATAAGAAGGAATTATGTTAAGGAAACTTAAGTCCATGACTTCTAAGAGAGCTTGAGTCCATGCCTTCATCTCATCTAAATTCCCTAACGAGCATCTGAGATGTGCTTCGCCTGAACCCCACTGGAGGAGACTGCGACGTCAAAGCATCGATTGTAACTCTTCCTTCTAGTCCTTTATATACATGACTACTGTTTGGTTCCACTACTGTGTTACGATTCTTGTATAATGCAATATTTTTAGCCCTCTTTGAATGGCTAATATTTATGAATGAAATGTTGCTATATTGTATTTTGCTCTTGTTTCTTGTTCTATGTGCAGGTATCCAAGCGTAATGGCGAAAGTATTGTGACCTGCCGAGGCATGAGCGAGAGGCCACCACTACTACAGTAACGATGACAATGTTGGATTCCAGGTAGGAAGATCTACCATGTCCCTTGTTCATTCAATAATTAGGAAGCAACACTTTAGCATGTCCCTTTGTTTCTAGACCCACTCTAGGGCTAGAGGGATCATCTCTTTCTGTAGAGAGGATTTACCTGCATAACAGTACTGGCTGACGCATAGATGTTTTCCTTGGTGAAGCCACCCAATGGTGTACGAATGTAGGTGTTGTGTAGTCTCTAGGACCAAATTCTTTATGAACTCTGCTAAAATGAGGTTCTTTTGGCTCCTGCTATCAACAATGAACTACAATGGAGAACACTTCACCCACATCTATGATTGGAAGAGACACTCCCCCTCTTATGGATCTTTAGGATAATTTTATTAGACCTTTGTGTTGGCAATGATGGGACTAAGTTTTGTGTCAATAATCACTTCCCCTTATCATTCCCCTTATTTAATTCTGGCTAAGAATCAGAACATGCATCAAAATCTGAAGCTTTTAGTTTGGCCATCAATGACTACTTGGCAAGACACTCATTTCTGTTGTGAGTGGGGCTATTATGGAATTCACACCATTTTCCTATGTTCTTTTTCGTCTTCATGGTGCCATTATTTGGTTGTGGCTTCGATGGGTTTTCTTGGGTAGCTCCACCTTGCCCTTTTCCTTTTATCTGTGGCTTAGGGGAACTCTTGACCTACTTCTGATTCACAGATCCAAAGTCATGCTTCTTTTCTTTATTTTTTTACAATCTTGGCATTTTATTAATATGTTGCACCAAGCAGGAGATGTCCAAGAAATCCATTTATTATTGAATGTATTTATGTAGAAAAACATGGTACTTTAGCACTAGATGTCGCTTAAGAGTGTTTTATACACAAATTTGTGCATAAAGTATGAAAAACATTTGTGAGTTCATGCACATCTTGGTCCCTTTTCTACCATAATGTGGTCCACTTTATGTACTTGTCTTCATATCTCCCCACGTGGTGATACTGTTACTTGACAACATGTCGTAAAGAGTTCCAAGAGGGGGTATATGCAAACAAAGAGGGTTCCTTGGCCCTTTCATCACAGTAAGTTTCCCACTATTACTTGACATGGGGGTCAACCTTGAGCAGTGAAAAAGTAATCTTTTCCCTATCAGAGATACTATGAGCCAAAAAATAACCTTCTAACAAATTCAACCATTTATCGAAAAAATCTGCATCTATTTTACCTTTGAATATATGGAAATGAAAGTTCACTTATACCTTGAAGGGGTGGTGCCTCTGAAGTGACTTCTTAATGAAGATGCGTCACTGGTGGGCATCCATTGAATGATATAGGAAAATTTGTCCATCATCGCGTTCCTTTGTCACTTGAGGGCTTCTTCGAGAAATATTTTGAAGGGATTTTTTGCTCCCTCATATTTATTTTCTTCCACCATGGTAGGTCATCGGGGTTAGCAAGGCCATTCTTGCAAAGGTTCAACCAGTTTGAGCCTTAACTCCTTATAAGCATACCTCGTTTGGGACATGCACAAAAAAAATAGAGAAAGAGACGACTACTCTAATACCACTGATCCAAATTTATGAATGAACCAAATTAAATGTAGAGATAAATAGAAACAAAAATATGCAATGAAAACTAAACTTCAATTCATCAATAACAAAGTATTGAAAACTGTTTACATGTAGAATGGACATAAACTAGCTCAGGTGATGGCAGATTACCTATGATAAGAAATGTGGTGGCTACATGCCTTATGAACTATGTTAAAATGAGGCTTGAATACCTATTTATTATTAAGAATCAATGGGAAACCCTAGCATCATAAAACCTAAACCTAGGAGATAAAGCACCAAAAGTTTCTAGGCCCGATTGGGGTAAATTGGCACATCAACTTCTTGAAATTGTAAAATTGACACACGATCTCTGTTTGATGCGTAGAATACCTCATTAGAAATATCTATCTGAGGAGTAAAACTCTCAATTGCAAACCAAAATTTTTATATTTATTTTTCCTGTTTTCCAAAAAAAACTTTATTTAGGTCCTTATAATGACTCTAAAAGTTTAGGACCCGAAAAAATTCCAAAAATTGTAAATTATGCTTCAATTAAGGAAACTGAAAGAAAAAATCATGGGGGTCCAAGTGGAATACATGGGTTTCCACCAATATTCACTTGGATCAGTCCTCCCCCCTTAGGAAGAAATGATCCCCATTACATTGAGTGCTTTCATGAGATGGGCAAACATTTGCTGAACTTGGTCCCTCGTGACCCACTTTCCTTAGAGATGGGGTTCTCTAGCTTTAACAACTTGATACAGTTAGATATTTTGCTAGAGAATGTTCTTGATCTACATGTACATGATCCTATTAGTTGTGGTATGTTCCATGCAGTTTGGTTTAGCTCGGCTAGTGTGAGTTGTTCTACAATGTATGATGTGTCAAGTAATGGTGGAAAGTATGGCCAAAAGAGGTCCACATTAAACACTGGGTGCAGGCCAAGGAATGGGGGAAATATGAACTTAAAATAATTGTCTCCCACAACCTTGTTGATGGTGTAAGGCCCATATAAAAGTGGTATGAGCTTTCAATGGGCTCGAATAACCTGTTCTCTCTGCAAATGTAACCAAACTTTGTTGCTCACCTGAAAATTGTGTGGAACTTGATGTTGATCATGCCGCTGCTTTTAATTGGCATTGGATTTATCCAAGATGTTGTGCACCTGCTAGCAAATGTGTTGGATGCATTCAATAAAATTGGTTGCTTTAGCAGCCTTGGAATGTACATGGGTGGATTCTATTTTTTTAGTTGCATGAGGCATGACACCATCAATTGGCCACAATGGTTAAAAACCTAGACCCACTTGAAAATGATTGCGACCACTTAAGCTATGGAGAGCTCTATTATAATTTCACTTCACGTAAATAAGGATCTCATCCAAAGTTTATGGATGATTGGATTTGCACATGCGTAGTATTTTCACTATCATCCTATTGATGACCTCTATCTGGAAATAAATATAGGAATGGAATGCAATCGAATTGGTGAGCAAAGTGTCCATGTTGGGAAAAATACTGAGAGGGGGGAGGGTGTGAATCAGTATTTAGAGCTCACTGAAAACTTTTACTTTTTTTTGCTGAATTCTATATGTGAATTTAATGAACCCAACTCACGTATACATGCAGATATACCAAGAGAAACTTGCATATACTGAGATAATTGTTAGATAAACTTTCAGAAACAATCTTTAATTAAAATTATCAGTTATGAATCAGTTAGTTAAGCAGTGAATATGTGCAGTAACAGTAGAATAAATCATCACACAAGAGCATCACACGTGAACACCAATATTTAAGGTGGAAACACAATTTGAGATAAAACCATCGTTTTTGACGTCTCTGTCTTCAGTATTTATTATATGGAAAACTACTTTACAATATTGTACTGATGTAGACTCATATCAGTACACAGGCATTGACCTGCAGAAGGATGCAACCTTCTCTCATTCTCCAGTTACTACAGGAAGGGAGCTACAACCCCTTGATCTTGTTTACCAGCCACTACTGGAAGGGAGCTTCAACCCCCTGATCAAAACACTAGCTTCTACTAGCAGGAAGCTTCTACTTCCACATTGAAGGCTTCAACCATCAAAGCCACTACAGACCACATTTCATCAATTTTCACACTAGATCACACAGCTTCAACACAAATCTTCATAAATATCAACAATAATAAAATTCACCCAATACTTCAACCAGAACAGTGAGATCATTGTAACCAGAGCACAGTAATAACCCAAATTTCAGAATTAGTATGCAGAATCAAACTCAACCCTGTAGATTCATTATCTTAACATGCATACACTAGTTTTTTTTACTGAACCGGCGTGTATGTGCGTTTTCCTTCACACCAACCTACGTATAGATCTGTGAATACTGATCTTCAAAAATATGGTTAGTCTCAGAACTAGATCTGAGGCTTTCAGTCAAATATATTTTCAGTACTGTAGAACCCTTAATCAGTCAGACATCATTAAACATATTTACTCACTCATTGATCAGATTTGTACATATTCAACTTAGTAGCATATACAACATTCAAGCAACCAAGATCTACATTAAGACTTCATTAACAAATAACAAAAATACAGCAACAATAAATAGATAACCTCTGAAATAAGCTTCAAAAAAACTTGACTTCCATATGTGATTTTTCTAAGACAAAGCCATGTATATACCCGCTTTTATCGAGACAAACTAGCATATAGATCTGTAAATATTAAGTTTGCAGTATGTTTCAGATCTATAGAACTTACCCAGATTTCTTCACTTCACTTCAGCAAACTTGTGCCAGGTCACAAATCTAGTCATCTCTTTAATAGATCATGGAAGAACATAGTCATTTTAGGTCTAGATATCCTGATCCATCATTGTATCCAAGGGTGCATCAAAGATTCAGATCTACCAATAAAACAGAGTTCATCCCATGTAGATATACTTCAAAGAGAAGTATTCAGTGACAACCCTTACACATGCACACATTTTCACTATGATCTTCTTCTCCCGATATAGATTTAACCTTTACCAATACCATGAGTCAAAACCATAGAAATGTCGACGGTATTCTCGGACGGAATCAAATAAAAAACACAATGCTCAATATTTTGGGCTAATACCATGGTAATGCCCCCCGGTATCATATTTTTAGAGCGCAAAAGGCATACGTGACTTAGATCATTCTTATCTGTGTGTATACACAACTTTTCCTGTACTAATGTGTGTATAGAACCTTCAATATGAAAATTAACCAACTTCTGCTAGACTTTACACATTCCTTCTGATAGACCTTCTGAAAACTACTGAGCTTCCACAGAAGACATATAATCCATCATTTTCTAGATATTTTCCATCAAGGACAACATATATAAGAATCATATTGCCAACAATCCAATAATTTCTAGAGGCTCGACTAGAATGTGCTCAACAACTTCTTATATCTATTTGACATAATGGTATGCGGGATTCAAAAATGCACCCATACTCGTTTAAAGAAGAGTTTGGTAGTGTCCTATTCTGTAATTCTCTTCTTGCAAGCTGAAAATATCACCATCTTAGAAAATATGTCCATGACCACAAATACAAAATAATTACCATGCTTGGTATAAGGGAGGCACGAAAGATAGTTTGTGGAGATGGATTTCTGGGGTTGGCTCGGAGTAGGTAGAGGAGTGTACAGGGCTTGCTTCTTGATGGTTGGCTTGGTGATGGAATAGGTAGTGTAGGATCTCATATATTTTCCAACGTCCTGTTGGAGTTTTGGCCTATAAAAATACTTATGTAGTACAACCATAGTTTTCTCCACACCAAAGTGTCCCATGACCTGACTGTAGTGCACCTCCCAGATCAATTTGGAATGCCTGCTTGAAGGGAAAAAATGGTGGCACATGTAGCATAATAATGCGTCCTAGAGGTGGAAATCTGGAACTTGGTTTTCATATACTAACATATGGTAAGTGGTGGTGAACTCTACATCGTTATTGTACAATTTCAACCATCTAGAGGTCTCGCAACCACAAGATTTGAGAATAGTAGTTAGTTCTACAACTATGGGAGGATTGATACAATCTATAACATGATTGGTACTACCCTTCTTGTACTTAATTTTCAAGTGGAATTGTTGGAGATATGTAGACGATTTGTGATGGTGATCATTCTACAACTTCCCTTATGTATATATAAATTGAAGAGTTCAATGATTTTTCTGGATGACTGTCTCCTTCTCCAGAATGTAATGTTTCCATTTCTGACAAGCCTTCACAATAATATACATCTCTTTATCATAGGTGGGGTACTTCCTAATTTTATCGGAAAGTGTTTCACTATGATAGGTCCTCGAATACCCTTTCTTGTGATAACTACATCAATAGCATAGTCAAAGTTATCTGTCTCATTTTCAAAGGGCTATTATAGGTATGGAAATGTAAGTATAGGTGTAGAGAAGAGACAATGCTTCAGCTCAACAAATTCCTTTTGTTGGGACTCAAACCAGGAAAAATTTTATTTTGCTCCACCCTTGGAAGCTTAAATCAAATGCCAAGTTATATGGAGAATCCCGCCACGAACCTACAATAAACATTAGCAAGGACAAAAAGGATGTGAAGATCTGTAAGAGTGGTTTTGGCTGGGCAATATCAAATGACTTGGATCTTAGCCAGATCCACCTGCACACCTTGCTCATCTATGATCTAACCCAGATATTTTACCTAGCACATGCAGAAGGTGAATTTCTAGAGGTTGGCACATAGTTTGTGCTACCATAGGGTTTGAAGGACTTATCGAATGTGTTTCAAGTTCTCTTCCCAAATCTTGTTGAAGATAAGAATGTCTTCTAGTTATACAACCATGAACAAGTTGGTGCAGGGTCCCAAGATGTCATCCATTAGCCTTATAAAATTTGCAGGGGAATTTTTCAATCTGAAAGGCATGACCAACCATCACTACAAGGATAATACCCTCTAGTGAAGGTTATAAAGGAGGTTTTTAGTGTTATAAAATTGGCCAAAATTGTCAAAAAAAATTTGCTACAACATCCTTTTTTAGTAATGGAGGTTTTGATAGAGCTTCAAACGAAACTTAAACACAACTAAAAAAAACTAGGTGGTCGAAGGTTTTTACGGATGTATTTCTTATCGATGCATGATTCATGTATGAACGCACTAGTTCATTTTAACTTGTATGCACACGTATTGTAAACATACCAAGCAACAGGATGGAAAACAAATTTTGGAAGCCCCAAGAATTTAGCAACGTCTCGGTTTGTGTCACCAACAAATATGCATCAGGTTGATAGAAGGTGCATTCACTGGCACAATTAAGGTGTAAAAACACAACACGCCATTAAGGTGTAAAAACACACCGGACTATTAAGTTGTAAAAATGTACCGACATGTTAAAGACAAACCATATTGGTGCATGGAACGCCTTTCCACCCGGGTTGTAGTCACCGATAAAGTGCATTGGGCATTCTAATTGGTATTGGTATTTGGTGTGGTGCTCATAGGTCGTAGAAATGCACCAATGCTTAGTATCATACATGTGCACTGATGCATAGTATCATACACACGCACTGGTGTTCATTTTATATTTTTTAGAAACATCGACCTGTGACTGTGAAATTATTGTGATTTTTTGAAATTCATTATTCATCAAAAGTCGACACATATCTTATAAGAATATTCATATCAATTAAATTTTTAATAGTGCATTTGAATTTGATTTCTGGATGAATTTTTTATATCATATCGTCAGATTTCACATATCCTCATTAATATATTTAATCAGTGGTGTAACATTTCACAACGAAAATGGAGAACATAATATATTAAATTAAAACGTATTTTATTATATATATATATATGAATAAGACACTCTTTGTCATACAAAATTGTTAATTATTGGTATCCCTTTGTCTTTTAATTGGGACACTTTTTCCATTACATTAAACACAATGTTTGATTTCACAAACAAATATTTCAAGGAATACAATGCCTTGCTTTGATATCCAAACATATTTATCATCATTCTTCACTAGAACTGTTGTCACTGCTCGAGCTACTTCCATGACTTGGGTTATTTGGAGGAATGTTTTGTTCATTGTGTTGATTGTTTTCTTCTTCTTCAAGTTCCATCTACAAACATAAAAATAAAGTGTAATGAGTGTATCTACATTGGTGAGAATAATGAAAATTGCAATATTAAATAATATACATCAATGTAAATCGAAAATAAATGTACCATAGAAAGAATTGACTCGTGAACTATACAAATTCTTTCAAAACCAAATTTCATTCCTTCTTTCAACAATTCATTTGTTGGCTCAGTTCCATACTTTTTTACCTGCAAGTTTTATACCCCATAACATATCATAGATTTAATATAAAAGATTTTTTTGTTCTATTAATTATAGAAGAAGCTAAGTAAAACAAGATAGACACTTATAAATTCCACAATTAATTTATGATATGACAACATATACTGACAATCCATATTTAACCCAATGTCAAGAAATTCTTCTATCAATCAATTCTTCTGATGTTAGCATGTGTTTGAATACATTCAATGATGATTGTTGTAAAACAACTTAAAATATACAAAAATTAAATCTAGTTAAGTAGTTATAAGGAATTAAAAATTAATCACAAACTTAGATATCAACCCTTTTCTTCCTTGTCGTCTTGTTTTATGTGTTGAATGGGTTCCATTTTCTTTTCTTTTCTGCAAGAAAATACTTGAAAATTAATATTTAATTCTAAATTATTTATTTATTGTACCTAATCGAAAAATTCAATGATTACATATTATATTTGAAGCACGTTGTTGTTGAAATGGCTCCTCGTGCAATGCAATTATGTCCATTTGTTTGACCATCTCCGTGTACACCTTTATGGACATTTCTACTGGCATATTTATGATATCAACTCGCTCATCCTTCGAGATTTGCAAAATCTTCTTGAAAAAGTAACATGACAATAAACTATTTAATTTTTATATTGATATATGAAAACTAAATATAACAAAAGTGATATTATAAATGTTTGCTTTATAGTAATATCTACATATAATTCTAGAAAAACATTTAAAGGAATATTACTTTTTCAATCCTTCTTTTCTGTTGTTGTACGTTTTTTTAATTAAAAGTCTAACATGTCTCATTGACCAATTCTCTGGAAACTCTTCCTATAGTTTAAATAAAATTTGGTTCTTCAAAATCATTGGATTGATTTTTTTATTGTAAGTGAAAATAACGTCTATACATTCGTTCCACTAGATCCCTCAAAGTTTTGTAAAAGTTTTTCCCCCTTTCGTTAACCTCCAACACCACTCGAGATGAGATAAGGAGGAATTCATTTTCATTTTCATGTTCTATTTTTTTCTTTTCTTAAAACAACATTCTTTTTCTTCGTTGCTGGTCCTGTAGAACATTAAACATATTTGAATTAATATATTGTTTGAAACATATTATCTAATATTTTTAAGTATATTATTAATGAAAATTCAAAAAAGAAACTCAAATTGGATCAATAGTATTTTTTCATTCACCTAATTCATCCTTCTGCATTTTTTCCATCAAGTTTTTATGCTCTTATGGTCTTAGATCAGAAAGAATCTTATCGAGCTTCATCATTTTGTGGGTCTAAATCATACAAACTAAATAATACATATTATTTAAACTTTCATATAGTTCAAAAATAATAATTTTTGTAAATAATTTACAAAGAACTTGCCTTTTTTGATTTTGTGGATGTGTTATCAGTATTTTTGTTACTTGAACTCTTGCCAGCCATTTCTTTATCAATATAAAACCTGTGCCATTCATTAATATATTTTATAAATAAATCACATACTTTTCAGGTTAAAAAATAATCAAGAAAATGGTGCGTCTATCTAAATTAAATGCTCTGTGTGACTTTTGCAACTTAAGCACCGAAAATGGTGCAATAGGTTCTTATAAACACATCGCCACTACAATAGAAACATTGTACGGTGCTCTTTTTAAATAAGAGACCCAGTGCATTATATTAAGCCTAGAGCACCAATTAACATAAACATAAATTAATAAAAAAATGTTTTTATCAAATAATGTTTTTTGTCAATATGCGCACCGATAAACAAAAGTTGTTTTAAAAAAAATTGTGCAAGGGACGATAAGGATTGGATCCAACTTTGCAAGTGGCCCTCCAGGTTAGATGTCATACACCTATATATATAGTAATGGAAACCCTATAAATATAAAATGAAAATCCCTAATTGTGAATTTTTGTAGTCACATAAACAAGAAGAAGTAAGGGTTTAACGTAAGAAAGGTTTTTTTTCTTTTTTTTCTTTTTTTTGAATTTTAATTGAATGTAAATAGGAATACAGATTGTAAATGATTTTATTAGTAAAATGCATAGTAAAATTTAAAATTTTTACTATGCATGTATTAAATCTAACAGAAATTGTAAAAAAACAATTATTACAGTAAAATTTGGCATTTTTACTATACTACATTATTTTTCTGTGAATCACCAGATGTTTCGAATTTGGATTCTCTAGATAGTGCTACTGTGCAAAAGCATTTTTTTGCTTCACGATGCTCTCTTGCTCCAGGTATGTCTCTCATACAAATCCCTCCCTAAACATTTTTGCAAAAATAGTGAAATAATGAATAGCTTTTACTATTTAAAGAGATTTTTATGAAATTAGATTTCCAAAAATCATTTGCTGCTCACTTTTCAGTTTACCACTATTTTTTTCACTTCAAAAAAATAAAGTTGTGTTTTTTTTCCCCGATAGTTGATGCATTTTTTAACTACCAATGTCAGTGCGTCTGGTAATAAAACCGCACTGGTGTGGTTAGCAGTACATTAGCACCGATAACAATAACTCCTTTTTTAAGGCACCGAAATTACTTTTAGGTAGGTATGCCAAAATGTATTGTTTGTTTTGCTCAAATGCAGGGAAAAAATATCGTAATTACATAAAAGTCCATAGTATTTCTAAAAGTCCATCGCAGAGTTCTCCCTATCCATCTGTAGACGTAATTACCTCAAATTTTATTTATACTTTCATTATCTAATTGAATTTAATTATTTATCCATGTAAATCAAATGAATAAAATTAATGTATAGAAATTTGCAGGTTCATGCAGATTCAGAATTGAGTTCAGATGCACAAAATCTTCAAATAGTTCCAAAACATCGGAAGCTCTTATCTGGAGTAGCATACCACAAGGCATAGTTGGTAGATGAAAATAAACAACTGCTTCACCCTGCCAATTCTAACATTCCATCTTCTAGCTACAATGCTGGGGAAATTATGGTAATAATTGTTTGATATAATGTAATTATTTCAATGTTAAACCAATTAATCATGCATTGATGTGCTTACTAATTGATATCATCGATATTGTACTAATCATGTTCAAATATTTCTTTTGAAATTATTAAGATTCTAATGATGATGAGCGACCTACCTACCATTTTCCGTTGCACCCCAGAACAATGTCAAATCGAGAGAAGGTTGAATCAAGAGAAAAACTCGGAGAGGAATGATACAAAGAATGGTTGAATCAACCACCTATTCAATTCCCACTATCTCTAGATTCACCAATTAGGAATGCAGACAACAATATTAGTTCTTCACAAGCTAGCAATGGAGGCAATCAAATAGAGTTTGGCGTTAGTGTCAGTATGTCAGTGATAAAAAATACCTCTTTCAGTTGTTTTCCTAAAAGTCACATGACAAAAATTTTACTTTTTCAAACAAGTTTTCAAAAAATAATTTTGGTCACTGAAGAGGTCTAGGGAGAATTTGTTGCTCTTTCATCTCATTCATCGTCATCATCATTTTCAAGGTCATCTCCATCATTATCATTTAAAGTTTTAGGGTTATGCCATTCCACCTCATCTAGGTCATTGTCTAGGAGTCATCATCTGCCTTTGAAAATGTTCAATTTTTCACCTAAAACAAGGCTCCAACCCTTCATCTCACTCATAAACCCCTAAAAAGGGGGCTAGCATGCTGAGCGAGTAAAATAAAAACAACTTGTCTTGTTTTAAAAAGGTGCAAGTGTCAAAAATTTCAAAATCGTAAAATCTGTCTTATTGTCTCATTAAAAGGAAAAAATGTCATTTCAAGGTTTTAAAAGGCAAAAATGTCATTTCAATCTTATAAAAAGGAAAAAAAAAATCATGTTGACTCTATTAGAGTCAGTTTATTATTGATAAAAAATAACTCTTTTCAGAGTTTTTCATCTGTTAATTAATCAATTCTTTTTTCTTTTTTTAGTTAGTTTTAAACAATAATTTTGGTCACTGAAGAAGTATTTTCTTTATATGCTACTCCTTCACATCATTTCATCACCATTTAGAGGTATAAATTCAAGTTTTTCATCTCATATAGGGAAATTATAGGTTTTTAACTGCCTATGGAAAACCCTTATATTTCCATTATCAAATAAAGCAGTTTGTCTTCTGTTTTATTCACAAATTCTAGTTAAAGGAGCAAGCTTGTTTTTACAATCTGAATAAAACTCTGCATGTCACAGAAAACTAATAATAAGTTGTTGTATTCATGAAGAAATATTCGCATGACCATAGGATTCATCCTACACGTCATCCTCCATTACCCTTCTGACACGTTACATACATTATCCCGTCACTTATCCAAGTCACATCACATTTATTATCTTTCCTACCCCACCATTCATTAACCATTGCCTTATGTTAATTATCGCTCATCTCATCATTGATCTACCACACCATGATTTAATCCAACAACCTACACATGACTTTGGCCCCCCCTCATCATCTGAAACTTAACGTAGGAAGGGGGGGGGGAGGGGTTGGTCTGAAATGGGGGGTTTCATAACCTAACCCCACCGCTACGTGGCATCCCTACGTGATTTCACACCCCCCTCTCATAAAATAACTTATTGCCGATGGAACCCTCCAAAATTCCACTTATAACCCAGATGAAACCACTTGCTCCGCCCGCAATTCATGTCATGCCACATGGACTGCACCACTGTCCAATTAATTGAATTCATGTGCATGTATAACCATTAGCTAATTAAATTCAATTCTAACCATTAAATCTAACGTACTCGCACTTTTTTCAATGGGAATTAAACGAAAATGTTTATAAATTGATCCTAAAAACCCATTTAAACCTTCATTTTTATATTCTCTCTGCTCTGTACAGGATAATTACAAATTCACAGAGACCACCAAAACTCCAGAAAGAAATCTAACCACTGTTTAAAGCATCCTTTACAGCCGTCGACATTCTTCCAATTTGTAGAGCCTTCTCTCAGTATCGGCCTCCGTTTCTCCATCAGAAAATTATCCTCTACCTTTCAAACAGAGCCAGTCATGCCTTGAAAGAATAAAGGACCAGAAGAACCAGTAATTCTGCTACTTCATCCTCAAATTGGTTTCCATCATATACCATTAGTAGATAGAGATCACAAGATTCATGAAACCCTATGTGAGCTTGAATTATTTGAAATGTATTGTTGGTTAGAGGATAAATTTCTTGATAAATATGATGATATATACCTATGGGATTCAAACTTGCCTCATTACATCTTTCATCATGGACAGTGCCTTGGAATTTGTTAGAAAATTCCAAGCCTGGTATGTGCCCAACCAAAGAGCTATTATCACTCCTACATGAGATGTTTTAGTAACCATAACTACCCAAACCATAGAAAAAATGATGCAAGCCCCCATCACAGAGAATGCCGCTCCATTTTCTCAAGAAGCACTGATTGAAATATATCAGAAATTGGATTTTTCAAGAAGGGCTAAAACCCTTGAGCTGTTTATGACTGAAAATGCTCCATTACCCAAGAAGAATCCTCCATTTCCATCATCCATTTTCCCTTAAAGAGCCGAAAAAATCATCACAATTATCTCTTACCTTCTTGTTTATTTCTCAGACCAATGGGTAGATGAATCCCTCATAGGATTCATGTCCATTTTCTCCATAGATTCCAAACCCTCCTTCATATTCAATTTTAGTCAATTCATTGCAGATTCCATTCATGTGAAGTTTGTTAAATTCCCAACTAAAGAGGTATTCAAATATGCCTCAATGTTAATTTATCTGTTTTTATATTCTCATGGAGAAAAATTCAAATTTTGATTACATAAACTGGATAAGGATGGAAATCAATAATCAGTTATTTTTGGGACTACATTAGTGATGAAGGAACAAAAGGAATATTCATATAAGAAGTTTATAGAATTGTTTCTACATCCAGAACTCAGTCTAATAAACAGCATTACAGAGCCCAGGATCAATGAAGAAATCAGAAAAGTGTTACAACTATTAAATCAATTCAGAATAGCCGGAGATTGGTATCTCTATAAGAATTACATAGAAATCGGAGTCTATGGCTGTGAGATTCCCCCTTACAAATTTCCAAAAATGCTCCCAATGAGTATTTTTGCATTAGAATACACTGGACAAATGATTAATGCTGATGAAGTACATTTTGTGTCTGCTAAAAATAAGTCAAAATTCAAAATCAAAACACAGATAAGACCTTTTATCTGTAATAGCAGGGCAATAGGGGAGGAATCAGAAAAATTGTTGAAAGAGATGCAATGCAGCCTCAGTTTCACTTGGTCATATGATCCAGTCGGTGTTATTTATAAACGAAGGGTAGAGAACAAATATACACCTTATTTTCATACACCTAGACCAGAAATTGAGATATATATGAATTGAATTGAATGGATTGAGGGCAGTTTCAGGAAGCTGAAGAAAAAATAGTTTATAAATCAACATTACAGATTCTTGTTGCATAGGTGTTACACAAAAATTTGTCACCGTCCCTGCAATTCCCCATCCCACACATTGGAGGGCTTATTTTGTAACCTCTGAGTAGTGACATGATCTGAAAACACTTTCATGGTATTCCCCTAGACATGGAATTTCATTCCTCTGAAGTCAACTTCTTGTGAAAAACCCTAAAAATAGCCTTTTTATCCTTGGCACGACTGCTCAGTGTCATGCCCGCGCCAATGGGGGAAATCCTCCAAAGAGGGCGAGCCAACTAGCGCACTGTCTCAGTGTTGTACCCACGCCAGGCTTAATAAAGAGTGTTTTTTAAAAATAAATGGCAGAAGATTGACTCCAACAAACTCCTGAACTGGACTCTAAATCGTGTTGGGATGTTTGGCTCCGGTTTTCCATGTAGAGGAAGTAGTTTTCCACCTCTCATGGAAGCTTCCTTGAGGATAGGGCCAATCCCATGATTCTAGGGATCCCAAATCCCCTTCCACCATCTATATAAGCTTGCCATTTCCCTTTGCAAGCTAGTCTCCAAGAGCCTTCATAGCCTAAAGAATGATGCAAGAGCCTTGATATTCCTCATAGTGCTAAATCAATAGCAAGGAGATTGACAATCGAAGAGAGAGGCTTGTCCCCATTCTCGACAAGATTTACCTAGACATATTCCACTGACAACCCGCTGAAGGAAGATTCGGCGTCAAAGCCAGGTTGTATTTTCCTTTATATGAATTAATGATAAGCGACTATTGGTTATTTTTCCACTCATATTTTTCATTATGATCATGAGTTGTGCCTTCTCTAACTGATACATAATTGCACATATCAGGTTTTACACTTGTGTTTGTCGTGTTTCTTGTGTGTGCAGGTGTTCGATTGCGGCGAGTGAAAGGATTGTGATTTGCTGGAGCAAGGAAATGGGAGTGCCATCTTCTCTACAAACAACAGCGTTAGACTTGAGGTAGGCCTTCATATCAAGTTGGTCTATTGCAATTAGGAACTTGCACCTTAGCGTGGTACGATTGTTGCTAGACCCGATCTGGGCTAGTATGGATCTCCTATATCCGCAGAGGGGATTTACCTCTACAATAAATTGGCAACTCCGCTGGGGAGTTAACTTGTTGTTTGTTTTATAAACTATAGACGGAGCCTGAAGTTCGCCAAATAGCCTTCGAAATGCTCTTGCTCTCCATTAACGAAAGTAGATGAATGCTGCTTCAGTCAATCTCCAGTCTAGTTTATGAACTAAACACTTGGAGTATTGTCTTGTCTTTCGGTCGACTCTTGACTTTTCTTGCTTGATCAGCTCTTTTGGCTGGCTCTTTTCATGTGTTTGGATTTTGTTTTCAGCTTCAACATCACTGGTCTGCTTCTTGGATTTCTCTTTTTTAGTTTTCCATAGTAAACTCGACGGGCGTGCTTATTAGCCTGACAGTAACGCCCATTGGCGCATGTTTCCAGTGTATTACCCACGCCAATCCTGTTATGGCACTAGTTTTCGCCTGACAGTCGCGCCAATCCTGAAAGGTGCTAGGGTTTGCTCTATTTTGAGCTTTCTGAGCTTGATCTGTGTGTTCGGTTTCATTTTTACGATTGCTTGAGTGTTCTGGAGCCTTGTTTGACTGACTGCGACCTTCATTCTTTGGTTTTTTTCCCGTTTCTATCGATTTTACATTCTAGCCCTAGGGCATCTAGATGCTATTGTGCATCGAGGCTCCCTTGGAAGTTTTTGGTTCTATCTATTCAGTCAACTTTGTGATTGCTCCTCTGCATTCGTTTAGTGGTTGTTTATCGTTTCATTGCGTTATTTGAGTGATTGTCTTCTTCTTCATTCGAATTTTGCCTTGTCTCGTTTTGGGCCTAGATTACATGGTTCATGTGAGTCTTTGAGTGTCTTTTGATGTGAGGGACTTTTTGTCAATTTGAGGTCTGATTGTGTGCTTGAATTGAGTGAAATTTGATTATTTTTACTCTGCTATCGCTTCTCAAATTGCTTGTTTCATTAGTTTTCATTTTGTTTAATGCACTTTTCATTATTCCGGTCCTCGCCGTCTATTATGAGATCTAGCGACAGGTTCAGATATGGTTGCATCCAGCCATTCTCCTAGTGAGGAAATCCCCATGTCTAGTCAAGATTACCAGTTGTTCTGAGAAGACAACCCTGAATTATCTGTTATGTCTTCGCCCGGTCCTTCGCTACCAGCAGGGTATAGATATTTGAGTCAGATTATGACCGTCGTCGCCTCTATGGGGATATCGACTCCTTCTATGAGGCCAATTATTCCTTCATTGGGGATGTCTCCAAGGACACCCATTACGTCATCCCCTCAGGTCACTTTTGTACCCGTTAGGCCCACTTTTTGTGTGGCTGCATCTACACCTGCTTTTACCACTCAGTCCGTAAGGACCACATCACTTTTCGAAGACATCTATATAGCATATGCTATGCCGGAGAACATCTCTCCTGAGGAGTATCGATTGTCCTTACAACAATCGAACCCCGAGGTCGGACAATCCTCTCAAGATCCCAACTGCCTGTATTTTTCGCATTATGCACAGGACGGTACGCCCGTGTACATTTTTCCATGTCAGTACGATGAGTATGAGAATCCATTACGTTTACCCGCTCTAGAGGCTCACCTTCATGCTCAAGGTTTTCCGTCTAACCAGGCTGGGTAGCCTTATAACCCACAAGGAAAACCTTTTCAAGGTCAACCTTCAGGCCAGCCTGGCTATCCTTATGACCCGCAAGGACAACCCTTACAAGGCTACCCTTTGGGCCAGCAAGGGCCATTATACAGTCTGCAAGGATAGTATTACAACCCTTCAGGTCAAACTATGCAGCCTCTCCCTAGAGTCTAACCTGGGCAACCTCAAGGACTCACAGGCCAACCGGGGTACCAACCAGGGCCGGTATATGGTCCTAGGGGGCAAGTCCAACCTTCCCAACCCATGTAACCTCAGTATCCTATTGATCCGAATGTTGCACATCAGCCAAGATCATCTTATGGTCCTGCAGCAGGCCAAACCAATTACCGGCCACCACCTGGATCTATTCCACCACCAGGCCAGCCAGTCCATCCAGTACAACCTGGTGCTCCGCAACAGCCAGGTCAAACTGCACAACTGACACAACTTGTTCACTCGGGGCAACCTGTTCAACTAGGGCAGCCCGTTCAGCCAGGTCAGCCTGTCCAACCATGCCAACCTGCACATCTTGTTAACCCTGCTCAACAACCGATTTACTCGATGATGCAACCAAATCAATTGGTGCACCCTAATTATCGCCCTCAGCAGGGTCCCACCTATCAGCAGCCCTCTCAACCTCAAGGCAGTTATTACCCTCATGGTCAATCTCGACCGACTTATAATCTGCCCCAAGGTTCCCATTATTACACTCAATAACCTAGCTACACCTATACTTAGTAGCCAAATCCACAGACTGCTGAAACGGGAATGACATATAATCAGGGTCCATACTCTGGTTATCAACCCCCGTACACTGGTTACTAGCAACCAAATCCGACTAGTTATACGCCATATACCCCCTATGGTCAGAATCCTTCGGGACAGAACCCATGGGGGCAAGGATACACTGAACCAGCGTGGAGTACAGGTACAGGTCCTTATCGAGGGCCTGGCATGTCGTTTAATCCAAAATTGTTATTCTTGGCTACCTTGGAGTTACCGGATGTTTCTAACTTAACCAATGATCTGATTCTTCATAATCCTTATTGGCCTCTGGTTCCGACCAAGGTGCCCGATGACTGCCCTAAGTTTGAAGGTAAAGCTGGTGAAGACCCCCAAGCTCATGTAATGACCTACCATTTGTGGTGTTCATCTAATTCTTGGGTCGATGATTCAATTCATCTACGTCTCTTCAGTGCTACCGCTAAGTGGTATATTGAATTACCCCGTGGCATCTTTCAGGATTTCAATACTTTAGCAATTGATTTTCTGACTCAATTTCAATTACCGGTTCGCTATGAAGCCGAGACGCATCTCCTGACTTCGTTGAAGTAGGATAAAGCCACCCACATATTCGATCATATTCATGAGTGGCGACGTCATCGTAGGCTGATCAAGTTTGACATACCTGATCAAATACTAACTCATTGGTTCACCACATCCTTCATTAACAAAATCGCTCAAGATATTGCTATGGGGGCATGTGTGACTGAAGAACAGGCCATCGCGCGTGCCCAGTATCTTGATCTGGTATATTCTCAGTCCGACACACTGTATGATATTTTGAATAATGCTCCATGCCCATGAACCTCTAAAGTTCCACCTACCCCGGCGGTGGATGGTGTTATTGGTTCCGTGTCTCAAAACTCTTGAAAATCTTCAAATGGGAAGCAAAAGTCCAATTCTTCCAATAATTCTGCTCTCCCTGCTCCTCCAGATTCTGGCAAGACTGCGGAGGTCAACATCGTTCAGGCTAATCCTACGGAAAAAGCCTCCAAAGGAAAGAAGAAGGGCAAAGAAAAATCCAAACCCGATGCCCCAAAACCAGAGTCTTCTAAACCTCGTACTGAGGATGGTTCTCAATGTAAACCGAAGTACCCCTGCCTTATTTGTGAAGGAGATCATTATACCAAGGATTTTCCCCGACGATCTGAAATTATTCAACTTCTCAAAGGCTCCAAAGGGACTCCGGTAGTTCTCAAAGAACTGTTCTCGTCTTAGCAGACCCAAATGGTTGAATAGCCTTCACCATCTGCACCATTTGGGTCTCAGGTCTTTATGATAAATGGTGCTGCACCTGTCTCAATTGCTACGCGTTCGAAGGATTATGCTGGATCGCGTCAGGCAGTTGGGAAGGAAGTTGCGGATGGCCCACCTCCTCCTCTTGTCTCCAGTCCTTTGGAAATTGAGAAGCCTACTGCTGAACCTATTGTGAGGCCACCTTCTAAAGGTGTTCTACGAAGGTCTTCCTACAATCCAAATGCCCGTGTCGCTCAACACTACAGTATTGTTGAGGATTTCGCACAGGCACCTTCTGCTATGTCCGCATTGGAAGTCCTTCAAAGTTGCCCTTCGCAACGAAAATCTCTATTGTCTGCGATCGGATGAATCGATCCCACTGATTCTAGTCTTCTCACCTTCGACCTAGAAAAATTTACCCCCCGACTTCCACATCAAATTTCTCTTGTGATACAAGTCGGGATCAACGGTCTTAACATCCATAGGGCCGTTATGGATGAAGGTGCTTCTACCTGTGTCATGTCGTCTTCCTGCTGGAATGCCACTGGCTCTCCGGTGCTTTCATCATCTCCAAATGCCTTAGAGGCATTTGATGGTTGGGAATTGAAACCCCTGGGTGTTCTCAAGAGTTTTCCCATTACGTTACAGGGGAAGGCAGTCAATGTAGAAGTAGAAGTGGTTGACGCCAAGCTTAACTACAATCTGCTTCTTGGCCGCAGTTGGACTCACACCATGTTATGCATGCCATCCACCCTCTTCCGACTTCTTAAGTTCCCTCATGAGGGCAAGATCGTTACTGTGGATTAGTTGTATTTCTTCACCTCCACCTCTGAGAACAGCGTTCCTTACGTGGATCAGATCCCCAATCCCCCTGACAGTGTAGGACTTGATCTCTTCAAAGAACACGTCCTCATGGGTATTTTTCCTGCACCACCACCACACACCATTCAAGTTAATATGATCTCTAGGTCTGACGACCCATGGATCATCCCTTCGCCTGAACAGGTGACTGATTTTGGAGAATCGATACCCTTAACTCTAGTAGAGATTAATTACTGTGAAATCATCGCCACATCCGATCCTCCTCCTTCTCAACATGCTCCCTCGAGCATGACTTTAGATATCTATTCTCAATCCCCCTGGCTCGGCGAGGCTGAATCACCTGATCCTATTAAAGATATTTTCCCTTCTGACGAAGCTATTGTTGAAACAATGTCTCTTGAGGAGCTGCATTGGAGCGATGGGCATCATCGTTCCTCCTTCATGCCTAGCCTGGGGGAAATGTTCGATTGTCTAGAGCGTTTCGCATCTTATGTTCCTACTCCCCCTCTCCAGATGCCTATATTGATACATGAGGTCCTTTCGGAAGGAAACCTGAGCAACATTACTCAAACCATTCCAATCGATATCTCCGTCAAACCAGGGATAGTTGAGAACATACATGTGGAAGTGACTTGTTCTCCTAATGAGATACGAGTTTATACTGATCTTTTCCGTGAGTTCAGAGACGTGTTCGCTTGGTCCTATGAGGAAGTTCCTGGGATTGATCCTAGCATAGTAGTGCATGAGATTCCTACCTATCCCGATGTGAAACCCGTGCGCTAACGCCTACGCCCAGTGAACCCTCACAAAGCCGCTGCCATTAAAGAAGAAGTTGAAAAAATTCTGAACATGGGCTTCATTTACCCGATTCCCCTCACAGAATGGGTCTCAAATATTGTACCTATGGATAAGAAATAGGGTACTATAAGATTCTATGTTGATTACCGTGATATTAATCGGGCCTGTCCTAAGGAAAAATATCCCACTCCCTTCATAGATCAAATCATTGATGAATGTGCTAGGAGTGAAATTTATTCCCTGATGGACGGCTTTTCCGGGTATAATCAGAAATATTTTACCTGCCAATCAACACAAGACTGCATTCATCTGTTCGTGGGGTACCTTTGCCTATAAAAAGCTTCCGTTCGGCTTGAAGAACACTGGAGCTACTTTCCAACGTGCTATGTCTTACGCATTCCACGACATACACCATATCGTTCAGCCTTATCTGGACGATCTGCCAACTCACTTAGCTCAGCGGGAGGACCATCCCGAACACCTCCGCTAGATTTTCCTTCATTGTAGACGCTATAATATCTAGCTTAACCCTCATAAATGCATCTTTTGCGTGGATTCTAGCCATCTCTTTGGGTTCATAGTCTCCAAGGACCGAATTCGCCTCGACCCTCTAAAGGTTGAGGTTATTATTAATCTCCCATCACCCTCCTCTTTACACCAATTGCAGAGTCTGCAGGGAAAAGCTAATTTCCTTCGACGCTTCATCTCGAACTATGCAGAAGTGGCCAAAGGATTCACACGTCTTTTAAAGAAAAACGTTCCCTTTCGCTGGGACGACATTGCTCAACTATCCTTTGAGAAGGTTAAGACGTTACTTTTCAATGCTCCGTCACTTCGTCCTCCAAACTATCACTATGGTTTCATTCTATATTTGGCCATCGCGCTTAGCACCATAGCTATGGTTCTGGTGCAGGATGACGATGATGGAAATGAACACATTGTTTATTATCTATCACAGAATATTCTCGACACAAAAACACGATATGCTCACGTTGAGAAATTGGCATTAGTCGCAGTGCAAGCTGTGAAGCGTTTCCGCCACTACATCCTGTTGCGTACAGTAACCATGGTTTCGGATTGCAACCCCATGACATACATTCTATCTCGAAAATTACTGGGGGGAAAATACTCCAAATGGATCATTATCCTTTAGGAGTTTGACTTAGAGTTTACCACTGCTAAGTCGACCAAATCACTGGTTCTTGCGGATCTCATTTTCTCCCTCCCGACATACTCCACCCCATCTCACTTTGAGGAACATATCCCAGATGAAACCCTCTTCCTTATCAGTGCTCACGATCCATGGTACGACGACATTATTGTGTATCTTCAAACATCAACGTTCCGGTCTAAGTTGACCAAAGATGCCCAACGTCGGATTCGGCATCAGTCTCAACCCTACCGCATTATAGGAGATACTTTATACCGAGTTGGAGTAGATTCGGTGCTCCGCCGGTGCTTCACCCTGGAGGAGGCTGAAAGAGTCTCGAATGACTGTCACAGTTGCGCCTGTGGTGGTCACATTTCCGGATATGCCACCACCCAGAAGATTCTACGTGCGGGCTACTTCTAGCCATCGATATTAAAAGACTGTATTGTTGCAGTCCAAAAATGTCATGCGTGTCAGGTTTTTCAGCGCAAGATGCACGCGCCACCTCTCCCTCTGCATCCTGTCATTACTGTCGGCCCTTTTGCAAAATGGGGCGTATATTTCATGACGTGTAACCTTCATTCGGCCGGGGGGCATGCATATATAATCATCGCTATCGACTACTTTACTAAGTGGGCCGAAGAAATGCCTACACTAGCCGCTGACAGTAAGACAGCTGCCTAGTTTATTTTCAACCACATTATTGCACGTTTCGAGGTCCCTTAGGCCATTGTTGCCAATCATGGTACTCATTTTCGAGATTACATGATGGCCGAGCTGACATCAATATTGGGCTTACGACATGATAGCTCAATGCCATATTATCCCCACGCAAATGGCCAGGTTGAGGCTGTGAACAAAGTTTTGGTCACAATGCTTCAACAGACAGTTGGTATTCATAAGTCCAATTGGATCTCCAATTGTTCTCAGCTCTATGGGCCTACTGGATTTCAGCAAAGAGTGCGATCGGATTCACACCTTTCCAATTAGTGTATGGTCTGGAAGCAACTCTTCCGGTTGAGTGCGAAATTCCTTCCTTAAAGTTGGCTGTGGAACTTTTTCCCGACACCTCTCCTGAAGAAGAGCGTCTCTTGTATTTGGAACGGTTGGATGAAACACACCGCTTGGTTTCTTTAGTCATTGAAGCACAGAAGAAGTGGGTCAAAGCCCACTTTGATCAATCCGTATCTCTGCGTTCCTTTATCGAAGGGGACCTTGTCCTCCTATACGACCAAGCGCATGACAAACTTGGAGTAGGAAAGTTCCAACCCATGTGGCATGGGCCTTACATAGTAAAATGAGTATTGAAAAATGGGGCTTATGAGCTCATTGATTACGAAGGAGTTCCATTGGCGTAGCGTAGAAATGGGTTGTACCTTAAAAAATACTACGCTTGAGTTATTTTTTGGTTTGGTGTGTGTACATAGGTGTGTATATTCATTTGTGTGCATGTTTTGGTGTGGTGTACAATGTAAGCATTTTTCTGCTGATCGGGTCTTCCTGATTGTGCAGATGTTTATTACTCCATTTGTGGGTTTCGCGGATGGTGCCTCCCGCAGTACTAGGAATCTGTCCTCCGCAGCCTGGGTAATCTATGATCCTACTGGTGAGTTGGTTAATTTGCAAGGTGTGTGTCTAGGGCATACCACAAATAATGTTGCGGAGTATAGTGCTGTTTTAGAATTATTAACCGAGGCTATTAACCTCGGCATTCGTGCATTACTTGTGTATCTGGACTCACAGCTTGTAGTATTACAACTTAATGGTCATTATTCAGTAAGAAACCCATCCATTTTATATCTGTATCTACGTATTCGTTTACTGGAAAGAAATTTTGATTATATCACATATCAACACATACCCAGGAATATGAATACATTAACATATGCAATAGCTAATTTGGTTTTAGATAGACATTTGCGCAACTTATAAACAAAAACATCATCACATGTAAAAATATCCGTCCAGAAATAGATATATAGATATATGTGTCGAATAGTTTGAAGTACATCACATAAAGTCAAAAAATATACATGTTTGTTTGATAATAGTCGGAGACAACATGTCTCTCAAAAAATATGCATATGAAAGCCCTAAATAAGCTAATCAACGTGGTGCTTGTGGTAGCATGCCACCGCGCGCACCAATCACCTCAGAATTCTATGAAGGCGACTAGGCACCCCCACAGTGTGTCGTTGGTAAGCGAATGGGACGTCTTCCAGCCATGCATAGTCTGGAATTCCCCAGGCAATGCCCTCCAGGTTCTGGATCAGCTCACTCCCTCCACCACCCTCAGCTTGAGGGTCATGTACGAGATGGGTCCTCTGTGCAATGGGCGACATGCCCGCGGGCCTCTCTGGGCCAACGTCTGCACACACATAAAAATGTTGTTAGAATGGATGTGTATTACCAAAAAAATAATAAATACATAAAAATAAAAATAAAAATCATACCCAGCTCCTCATCCCAGTCCTCCCCCTCCGGGAGCGAAAGATCGAGATCTCCGGTGAAATCGGTCCCAGCATAAGGCCAATCTTCAACCACGATCAATTGACGTCGTAACCACCCAAAGAACTCGAGTCTCTCAAGACATCTGTTGACCTCCTCCTGACCTGGGCATAAGTGCTTCCTAGCGAGCCATCCTTGGCTCCCTCGGTATCGGCTCGGCAACTATTGCCCCTTGGCCTTGGAAAATGGGTAGTCGTTCCAAGATGAACGACACCAGAATGGAACCGTAGCCAAACTTCTTTAGTTTGGCTTGCTTGCATCTTTTTAGCTGCCTCTTGATATTGCTTGTCACTGTTGTAGCCCAATCGAACAGTGTAGGATTCATACACTCATAGGCTAGTATGAGTTGGGCCTTGGTTGCCTCATGTGGAGCTTGCGATCCTGCAGCTCGTGTAATGGTATGAAGCACTACCCTGAGTGCTAGGTCGCAGACAATGTGAATGTCCAACTTCCCGCTCCCCGATACTATTCGTGCCCCTGGGCACACTCTTGCCATTACCATCTCCATTTTCTCTCCGGAAGGTCTACTACCGGTTATGATTTGCACTAGACCTCTGCACGACAATCCGGTTATAAAATAAACATCAGAGACCTCAAGGGCTAATACTTGGTCCTGAAGTTTGAATACTTCCTCATTTTCATCCCATATGATGACCAAGTACTGTAGCAGCTTAGGTCGAGCTCATATGCATGGCGTAAGGAAGAATTTTTTGAGTCCACAATTCTTGAGTGCATTCATACAGGCTTTGTTTTCCATAGCCATTTCATCTTCCTCCCCATGTTCCCTCTCCTTCCATTCGATAACCATTGTCCCCGAATACCTGCATCAACATGATTAAAAATGCATTGTTAGATCTCTGTTGCATTTGAAAACCCACGTGGATAGCTCACATTTTGATATTTAAAGCGGAAAATCGCATTGCGCCATTGGCGCGACCCCTTTGTGAGAAAATTTCCATTGGTGCGGGTCCGTGCCCGATACCCGCGCCAATGGAGCGAGCCCTAAAATTTTAAAAGGTTCCCCCCAGAGGTCTAATGCGCAATGAAAACTCATAAAAAATGGATTAAAATGGAGCTTAAGGGAGCGCCTTTTACCTAGAATAGACGAGGATCTGAATGATGACCCAGATCAGTCGCAATCACCGCGACAAGTTTGCACACAAATAGACCACTGTTGCTCTCCAAGTGAGGTAAAAAGTAAAAGTAAATTTGCTTTGCCATTTGAAGCCTATTTATAACTTTTTAAGTCAAAAATTAGGTTTTAAATGTCATTTTTCTCAATATTTTAATATATTTTTGTCGAAATATGGATTTTACACTTGCTTTTCTGTGCAGCGACAGGTTTCTTCGCAGCTTCGACAGTGATACGAGTTGTATTTTATAGTTTTTAGGACTCAGTAAAAACACAAAAAAGTCATTTTGGAGTCATCTTTCAGCTCTTTTCTGACTCTCTAAACATGAAAAGATTGCCGAGTCCCTTGTCGTTTCGATCTCGTTAAAGTGGTCCCGAAACGACATCTACCTAGTATACGTTTACCCCTTTTTCGGGGTGGGATAGATTACTTATGAAAAAGGAATACACTAGCCTATCGCGACTAGGAGGTTTTCTCAGACATAGTTTTCTACCTTTTCGGATTTGAGGAACTATTTACGAAAAGGGACCGTTGGAGTTTACTTTTTTGCTGTCTTTTAAAACTCTCTAAACATGAAAAGATGCCGAGTTCTTCCTTTGTCAGACTCGTTAAACCCTGATGACATCGAATCCAGTCGTAATGACGATATTCGAGTTTCTCCTTCCTAGGGCTCATTAAATGTACTAGGATGGATTCATCGGAACGAAAAACTTATATGAAAAGCATATGCTATCCCCTTCAAGCTTGTCTTCAAAAATAATTGGGGTACTCGCCAGAAATTGTGGGGAAAAATGGAACCAGCATCATTGTCGTGTCGGCAGTATGTCGCTCTTGAACATGGCACTTGTCTGCATTTGTGTCGGGTTGGGGACATCTCATCTCATTTTCCACTTGCCTCCGTGGGTTTGGGTGATCCATTTTAACCTCTCATCTGCTCTCTGCCTCGTCATCATGACCTTTGATCTTTTGATGTCAAATACTGCCAAATTCACTGTCGTGCTGCCGATATGTTCAAGAGAAGTTGACCTCTGCAAAATTTCAACCTTCCACTGATTCTCATCTGATCTTGATTCAAAAAGACATTATGTTCCTCTGTCTTGCGTCGATGATGTGGGAAACACTATGGCCCACCTTCGATCAAGGTCACTTCCTGTCGACTTCAGTTCATTGTCCAGGAAGCTGATCTAGAGACTCCCTTCTGGTACCTTGGAGCCTGCATGCCTCAATGGCATGTTCTTCATATTTGACGTGAGGTTTCCATGATTTCCCTCTGATCGAGTGATTCTACGGGTGTTCGATGCCAGCTCACTGATTCACATGCCGTAGATTGTACCTATAATACCTTGAGGACCATTGTCATTATTGGTGGTACCTCTCGCGCCTGTTAACAGCTTTCATCATTGGCTGGTAATCAGGCGATGTTCTTGCATGTTCAACTTCAGCTCACTTATTTACATGGTTGAGCTTGTACTTTTTTTGGGTCGAGATGGAGCGCAAGACCCTGGATTTCGTCTGTTAGAATCCAGGTTGCGATTTTGTGGATTATTATGATTGGTTACATGACTCGCTAATTGGATGGATGCGACCATACCTGAGTCTCTTTTATCGATCCTTATTGGATGGCTACGTCCATGCCTTGGATCTAGATTCTTGTATACTCTGTTATGGATGGTTGCGCCCATACCACATATATATCATGTATTTGAGATATCAGTTGTACTTCTCTACGCAGGTTTTCCGGCGGCAGTGTTTTCAGTTGGACACGTTCTCGTAAATCATTTCACCCCTCTATCTCTTTCGGGCCTCATGCTTTAGGGGGCATCTATTACACATCAATTTTTCACCGTCCCTGCAATTCCCCATCCCGCACATTAGAGGGCTTATTTCGTGACCTGTGAGCAGTGACATGATCTGAAAACACTTTCATGGCATTCCCCTAGACATGGAATTTCATTCCTCTGAAGTCAACTCCTTGTGAAAAACCCTAAAAATAGCCTTTTTATCCTTGGCATGACTGCTCAATGTCATACCCGCGCCAATGGGGGAAATCCTCCAAAGAGGGCGCGCCAACTGGCGCACTGTCTCAATGTTGTACCCACGCCAGGCTTAATAAAGAGTGTTTTTAAAAAATAAATGGTGGAAGATTGACTCCAATAAACTCCTGAACTGGACTCTAAATCAAGTTGGGACATTTGGCTCTAGTTTTCCATGTAGAGGAAGTAGTTTTCCACCTCTCATGGTAGCTTCCTTGAGGATAGGGCCAATCCCATGATTCTAGGGATCCCAACTCCCCTTCCACCATCTATATAAGCTTGCCATTTCCTTTTACAAGCTAGTCTCCAAGAGAATTCATAGCCTAAAGAATGCTGCAAGAGCCTTGATAGTCCTCATAGTGCCAAATCAATAGCAAGGAGATTGATGATCGAAGAGAGAGGCTTGTCCCCATTCCTGGTAAGCTTTACCAAGACATATTCCACTGGCGACCCGCCGAAGGAAGATTCAGTGTTAGAGCCAGGTTGTATTTTCCTTTGTATGAATTAATGATAAGCGACTATTGGTTATGGTTCCACTCGTATTGTTCATTATGATCATGAGTTGTGTCTTCTCTAACTGATACATAATTACATATATCGGGTTTTACGCTTGTGTTTGTCGTGTTTCTTGTGTGTGCAGGTGTTCGATTGCAGCGAGCGAAAGGATTGTGATCTGCTAGAGCAAGGAAACGGGAGAGCCATATTCTCTACAAACATCAGTGTTAGACTTGAGGTAGGCCTTCATCACAAGTTGGCCTATTGCAATTAGGAACTTGCACCTTAGCGTGGTACGATTGTTGCTAGACCCGATCTGGGCTAGTAGGGATCGCCTCTGTCCATAGAGGGGATTTACCTCTACAACAACAGGAGAGAGAAAGAAAAAGGGTTAGATAATATCAGTCATCTCCAATGACTGACCCATCTAGCAAAGAATTAAAAATCCATTACATAAAGAAGACAGAGCTCAATCCAAAATTCAATCCTAGCAAGGATTCAAAGTAAGAGGTTGTTATTATTACCAAAGGGACACCTCCTTGCACACAAGCAAGTGGAAAAATTACTTCTAATTCCACTACTCCAATAGTTTCTCAAGATTAGCATCAAGTCATTCATCCTAGTACAGTTGTTACATGGGAAATGGAGAAGAATATCTTTGACACCTTCAGGGATATAAAATTGAAGAATGAAATATTGAATACCAACACATACAATCAGTTTTGGAAACAAACTCCCAGCTTCTCAGAGAAAGTTTCTCTTAGATTTTGATTCATAGAAACGAAAAATGCAGTTTGCTTTCCTTCAAGCACAAATTCCAGCAGCATATTACAAAAACAATTCATTTGAATCTGATAATAAGGACATACATCCAATAGATCAAAAGGAGTTACATAAACAAACTGGTGAGATTATTTCATCCACTCTCACTAATACTACTATGAGTTTGTCAAAATTGCACGTTTCTTTGGCTAATGTCTAATCACAGCTGAAAATAGAGAAAGTTTCTTCATTTGCTAAAGACACAAGAATAAAAAATTTGGAAGACCTGGTGATAAAATTTGGATATGATCCTTCCAATGTCAATGCAGCAGAAGATATCATCAAAAAGAAAAATGCTAACATAGCAGCATTAAGGAAGCAATTGAAGATTCCAGCTACAGAAGATCCTTTGGCAAGGGACATTGAAGAGACTGAATCCCAGAAAGCAAAAATTATGAAGCTGATTATGGAACATAATGCTCAAATAAAACATATGGAAACAGAAATGGAGAAAATGATAAAGGAAAAGGAACAAACAAGAAAAACATCTAAAGTTCCTTTAGAAGTAGTGCCTCTTGTAGTTATTCCTACAGCCAAACCTTCTACAACAAGTATTGCAGATGGAGCTGAGCAGCTCAATAAAGTAGTGCATAATATGTCAATTCAGGAAGAAGAGATAAAGAAACTACAAGACCAAGTACAATTGTTACAGTATCAGAAGTCCAAAGATGAAAGTTCACATGCAGCTGAAGCACAAAGAACTAAAAATTTGATTGAGAGATTGCAAAAAGAACAAAAGGAATCAACCATTGGAAACAATTTGGGCCAAGTAAAATAAATAATCTGGGAAGATATCACGGAAACTATTAATGAAATGTGGCCAAGTGTACAGATTATATTTGAACAAAAGGAGTTGATATAGAAAAAAAATGAGGCCATTGTAAAAATTAAAGCACAACTTGGAGACAAACCTGCTATAGCAAACAACATTATCAAATTTCTGAATTCAAAGAACATGTATGATATGGATGATTTGGACATAGATGATAGAACATAAAAAATCCTCGAGGTAAAGAAGGTTCTCACAAAGAAGAATTTAATTCTTCAACTTGAGGAGAAGTGACATAGTCTGGAAATCACAGTGCAAATATTTTTCAATAGAATAGAGCCTCTGACACAGAAGGGATTGCCTTCTCTGTTTGAAATTAATGACAAATTGATGACTAAAGAAGATTAATGGAGAAGACTTACAAAAATTTCCAGAGATACCGCCAAATTTTCAAAAATCAAGGGCACAATGATAGGAAGAGCGATATTGGGAACATTGAGCAATGATATTTTTATTCAGTATGAGATAAAACATGTTTTTATGGTGAGGCCCACATTTTCCAAGTACACTAAAATGGATGAAGTTCACTGTAAGGTAATGAAATTGACCATCCTGGATGAAAATCGTTGGGAAAAATTATGTGAATTTCAGGAGTGAATGGTAAAATAGAAAATTCAACTTCTGCCAAGTCATCAATCAACTGACAACCAGCGCAGTCCACAATTCTCTCCTTTCAGCAATCGTATTTTGTTAGAGCAACGCCAACACATCAAATCAACTTTATTACCATGTTACAATTAGAGTCTAATTTTTCAAATAAAACATTATATGTTAAGATAGAATTTATGTAATATATTGTAAAATAAGTTTTCTATAAATACTTCACTGTACGAAGTGTTTTTGTTGGATAATTTGAGTTTTGAGAACTCTATGTATTATTGTGGATATTTTGTACACTTTTTAATGAAATCAAAGAAGTTGCAACAGATATTGTGAGATTCATGTGGTATTTCTTTTGAGCATTATGTTTTCCTCTCCATTATTTCACTTTCATTTCAGCTTCTGTATGAAAATATTACTAGTTTATAAACAGAAATCAATAATATGCTATGTTTATTAAGATTTCCACAAATGTGAATTTCTTCTGAAGAATGAATTCATTTTATATGCTCATTTATACTCCTACCTTTTCTATCATCACATACACAACGAAAACTTAATTGTGCTCAATAATTTTACCTACCTTTCCTTATTTTATTCTCTGCAGTTCAGTTTTTGAAATCAGCTTTAGTTTCACTGATCATTATTTTTATGCAGAAAAAAAATTATAAAAAAAATTCAAACATATTAACTTATATCTAGCCTAAAATCTGGTACTCAGCCTTAAATTGAATATTTTTAAAAAGTGACATAGAGAGAGCCCTCTCTGGTTAGGTAGGGCTAGCTACCTAGCTAAAATTTGGTTTGTGGTAACCTCTTTTCAATCCTATTTTCAGCCTAGGAATTTTGGGAGAGTGATAACATTCTTGGCACCGTTGCCGGGGACGAAATTACTAAATATTCTCTGGGAATATTTTTCTGAACAGGCTAAAGTCAAAACTTGAGCCAAAATATATAATTTTGATCTTAAGCTGGCTCCAAAAAGATATACCAGTTCAAACCCTAACCCTAATCCATCACCACTTGTATATAATCCTGAAAGTATTTTGATAAAGCATAAAACTAAGTCTTGATAGCCAGGAATATTTTTTCCTCCACTGATTAAATAAAATTCCCTGCCTACGAGGTTTGTTTTAGAAGGTTTGGGTTTTTCTCCAAAATCTGAAAAATCTTTAATTAGAACCAAGTCCGAAATTTTTCTCTGAGAAGATACTTTCGATCCTTTTGATTTTGAGTCTTTTACACCATTTTTTGAAACCTCTGAGTCTGAAACTGATACTGAATTTTGGTCCAATTTTCATAAACTTAAAGGATTAGTAGATAAATTTCAAGAAACCTATGAAAATGCCTCTTTCAATATCAACAACAAAATTTTGGTACATCTTTTACCTCATATTCTCATACAATTACACCTTTTGTTCCTCCTTTAATTCCATCTTTACCTTTACAAACTTTTGTTCAATCCACATCACAATTCACACCTCCATTACCTCCTCCATTTACCATGGCCAAATTTTCTCCACTGATTCTACCAGGTCAAATTACTGCTCTACCTCAAAATTATGGTCAGAGACTACCTCTCTTTGATGGGACATCAGAAATTACAGCTTATCAGCATGTGGCTAAAGTAATTTATTTTATAGACCTTGAAGAAATAAACAATGATGATTCTAAGATATGTATTATTACTCAAAGTTTTTTTAGAGAAGTAAAGAAATGGTTTCTCTCTCTTGGAGTTGCTACAGTTGGTACCTCACAACAACTAATTGATTTATTCATGGAAAAATGGGAAGAGAATAAAAATCCACCGCAAATTCTAGCTGAATATAATGCACTGAAAAGTAATACAAATGAATCTGTTCAAGAATTCACAACTAGATTTAACAAGATATATGATTCAATTTCTGGTAATATCAAACCTCCCCTAGGCCTTTATTTACTCCATTATCTTGATGGTTTTGATCCCGACATGGCCTATCAGTCGAGGGAAAGAAACCATCAACTTTGGAATAAATGAAAATAAATGGAGTGAGTGTAGAGGCCAATCTGATTATTAAAAATTCCAAGGTCAAAACAAAGAAAAAGTAACAATAAAATACGAAGCATCCACTTCATCAGAAGAAAAAATTGATACTTTTATCAAAGCTATGGAGAAAATGATGGATAATATGTCCAGTTTTGATCGACAAGCTGAACCTTCTATAAGAAATCCCAATTTCAGGGGTCAAAATCAGCAACCCCAATACAGGATCAAACAAAGGGAACAAAGGGGTCAAGATCCACAAATTCAACAATAGGTTTAGACACCATTCTAGCAAAATTATACTGAAGGCCTTGATGAAGATGATGAAGAAGAAATTTCTAAGGAAAACCATTTGTTTGAGGAAAATCAGCAACCTTTCTTCCTCAATGTAGAAGATAAATATTCTATAGAAATTTGTGCATCAGAAGAACAAAAATATGTCATCTCAAATGAAGACTTAATGTGCACTACATATTATCAAGAGGATTTCAAAATTCCCTCACCCAAGTTCAAAGGAAGTATGGTTTGAGGAGTAGAAATGTTCCTCTAATTGTCAATCAAAATAAGCGGAACTCTTAAACCAATATTCAGAAGAAAGAAGTTGTTGCACCAAACAGAAGCAAAGAAAAGGAACTTGATTCTTCTACCTCTACCAAATATAATGAAGCATCCACCAGCAATCAAATAAAACACCATGAAGTTCAATAAGGAGGACATAAGAAATATTTTCCATCCAAAGAACCGCCTGAAAATAAAGACACATCTTTGAAAGAGGCAGATAAGCATCCTGCTCATTTTTCCCTTGAAAATGAAATTGATAAATTGAAGGTATCTATTCCTCGGACTGAAATAATGAAATATTATTAGTACAAGTTTCAAGTTTCTAAGTTGCTTAGAGTTGATCAAACATCTGATATGGTTAACTTGAGTGATGATCATATTGAGCTTCTTTTTGGTCCCATTGTTGATGGAAAATCAGAAGATAATGAAGTTCCTCCCTTTTACTTAAGCCTCAAGATCCATGATGTTATTATTCATAATGCAATGCTTGACACTGGAGCATTCCACAACCTCATGCCTAAAGCTATTATGGACAAATTAGTACTATACATCGCAAGACCTTACCATAATCTCTATTCATTTGATTCAGGGAGGGCGAAATCTCTTGGTCTTATCAAGGATTTAGCGGTCTCATTAGAACAAATTCCATCCAAGAATTTCCTCGTGGATGTTGTTTTGGCTGACATCCCACCTAAGTATGGAATGATACTTTATAGATCATGGGGAGAAAATAATAGAGGAACATTGCAGCTTGACTTTTCATATGCAACAATTCCTACCTTTGGACAATTCAGGAAACTTCACGGAGAAAGAAAGATGAAGTATATGACCAGTACCAAAGAAAAGCCTAACAATCATCCCATTCATGATGTACATACATATTTAGAATATTTTATTTTATTCAATGAAGAATTCTTAGCATCTTTAGATTTTTTGATTGAAGAAAAATCATAAAATCCAAAAAATAAAAATTCTATTTTAGAATTGGCAGAGACAGAATTTTGTAAATTAGTGCCAAAAATTTTAGAATTGAAGACATGTCCTCAAGAATAAAATAAGAAAACAACATAAATAACTTAAATTTTGGATACAGCAGAGGTATCTCAAACAAAAAACAAAAATCAGCCATCTGATTTGCACCTTTCAGATGAAGAAAATAGTCTCTGGACTATGGATTTTGATGGAGCCATGGGAAAAGAAGGTGTTGGAATTGGAATATGGATTCATAGCCCAATAAATCAATCATTGGAAATCCCTCCAAATGTTAGAATGTCTTCCTACAAACTAGCATTTGATTGCACAAATAATGAAGCTGAATATGAAGCCTTGATTGCTGGCCTAATAATTTTAAAAAAGCTTGATGCAAAGAAAATTTGTGTATATGGCGACTCTGAGCTAGTTATCAAGCAAGTCAAAGGAGAATATCAGGCCAAACATCCCAGAATGAGAGCTTACCGAAATGAAGTCCTAGATATTCTCAAAACATTTCCTGAATATACTTTGTCATTAATTCCTAGAAACAACAATATTATTGCTAATTCTCTTGCCACTTCTGCTAGTATGTTCAAAATATCACTGTATCCAAAAAAAAAAATATGAAATAAATTTCAACCATCACCCTGTTGTCCCTGACAATGTTCAATATTGGAAAGTGTTTCAAAGTGATGATCAAATCAATAACTTCTTGTAGACATGAGAAGAATTCATCAATGCCCAAATAGATCACTAGTACATTTGGTCAAATTTCCGACACTATTGACCTAATGTCGGAAATTTCCCCAATTTTTATCAGTTTTTCAAATCCCACCCACAATTTTCGCTATATTGACATTTGGAGGCAAGTGTCGGTATTGCAACACTTAGAGTTAAGTTTCGGTCTAGCGACATTTGGAGAAAAGCGTCGGAATTGCAACGGCTTGGAGAAATTTGTTGGTCTTGCAACACTTAGAGCTAAGTGTCGCTATTGCGACGTTTGGAGGAAAGCGTCGATATTGCGATGGTTTGGGGAAAAGCGTCGGTATTGCGATGTTACAGAGATAACTGTCAGTATTGCGACAGTTAGAACAAGTGTCGGTATTGCGACAGTTGTGTCAAGTGTCAGTATTGCGACTTTTAGGCATGGCTACTCAAATCACATGTTAGGCATGCAACTCATTTCAAAACTCACATTACCTAACAAAATAAAAGTAATGAATTAATGTACAACTTATTTATTCCCTAGGCATATGTCTAGGTATGTTGACATAAATTATTTACTTATTCATTAGGAATAACATATAATGGTTCAATATATGGAACATTAGAACTTTAAATATGAATATTTGTATTTTCAAAAGTTTGCATAGGATTAGAATATGCACTAAAAAATTTGTGTGACATATCATTATGTATATTATTATTATCATTATACAATAAAACCCTCCTAGAGCCAAAATCATTGACATGGTTGAATGACCATAGGAAATGATTGGATGTTCTCCCCAATGAAATTTCCCATTTTATGTATGGAAACATACAAATAACCTACATACTTTAGAAAATAAATTTCTACTTCCTTAAATTTTCATTTTTTTGTACAATTTAGAATTGATTTGATATAATCTTATAAATAAAATACAATGGAGAAAATTAAAACCCCTTAGCATTCTTCTTCACAAGCGTGTTTGATTTGAACATTGTTCCTAATCGAGAAACTAGGATATGATTTTTTTTCTTAAAGGTCTAATTTAAAAAGTAGATTGATTTTAGAATTAAGACTATGTGAAACCAAATTTTAGATTTTATACCTATTCAAATTTTCTTAATCGACCTATTCAAATTTTTTTCCCTGCTCCGCTTGTTCGAACTTTATGCCTTCTTTCCCATGATTCCATTCAGATTAACCATGCTTGCTTTTTTCCATATTCTTACAGAAGCATGGATGCTCTGAAACCCTAAAGCGGGCATAGTTGATTAACGGCTCAAAAGCCATAGTAGCTAGTGGAGATATTTCGAGCTTTTCCGATGTTCAGAAATATATGGGAGATCTGAAGAGAAATCGATCGTAGAAGAATGTTGTCTTCTTCTAGAAGAATCAGATTGGTATTTCCTTTGTTTTACCCCATTCAAATTTGCTATTTTTTCGTCTACGCTATCTTGTTTATGAGATATACATGGTTGTAGGTCTGAATTTTTGCACACTATATTTTGTGGGTCTGTTCAAATTGTAGGGATATGGATTCTTATCCTTTGAACTAACCCAATAAACTCTGAGGCTGTAGGCAAATTGTAGAATAAGGGTTTTAAATTATTGTGGCACTTCAATGGCCAGTGCAATAGCAGGACAATGTTGTTCAACCCTAATAAGCATGAGAGGGGGATTGCTCTTGTCTTCTTCAAGCTCCACCTATATCAATGGAGGCATGAAACTTGAGTTGCGGGTCCCTCTACCAATGCAGGGTTCTACTATGACCAGAGCGCCCCAACTAATTCTAGCCATGGCGCCCAAAAAGAAGGTACTCTTGTTATCCTCCAAAGTTGGCTTAGATTGGCTTACATTTATATGTCTAGTGTCGTTTTGTGCATTTGGTGTAATTGTGCGCCCCCCCCCCCCCTCTCTTTTCTAATGGAAATCTCATGGAGAAAAATCTAGGTTCTTCCCTGCATTTCACATATGGTACTCAGTGTAAACCTGTTGTCATTGATTGTCGTGCTTGTCCCTATTAGGCCATCTATTTAGTCACTTACTAGAGGCAAAAAGCCTAAGGCATTGACCCTGAGACCTCATACATAAAACTCAAATCACTACTCAAACTACTTGAGTTACCCCATTTAAACATTTCATATGACCAATAAGAACTTAATCAAGCTCGTTTAGTTTTTAAATTTTCGGAACTATCTCATATGATCCTTAAGCACTTAAGCAAGAGTTAGATTGCTTATACCTTTCCAATCTTAACCGACCAATGAAGGGCAAGCTTATCAAAAGAAGGATTGAAGGGGAAGGATAACAACTCTTCCTCTTAACTACCCAGGGTGGACCCAATTGACATCTCTATATAATGCAATGATAAAACCTTATGCTCAATGGGTTTTCACATTTGAGGCTTGTGTTTATATTGTTTGGCGGGTTATGTGTCTGTCTGTCTACACAGTTAACTTATACAATTAATCCAAAAAGCTTGGTATAACTCTAGGGTCAATATAGGCCCCTGGGGCTTGGTCTAATGGTCAGTGGACGTACTGCTAAGACGTTCGTGCTGATAAGCAGGTCACGAGTTCAATCCCCAACCGTGAGGCTCAAAAGGCTTAGTCGATTACCCGGGAGGCGTGCCTGGGGGTATTGCGTCTCCCCTAGAGTATATAGTGGTAGCCGGGGGGATTCGACCCCGTGTCACGCGAGTACGATACCTCCGCAGTTGCCGATTTCTCTAGTTACAAAAAAAAAACTCTAGGGTCAATATAATCAAATTTCCATTTGATTATATTTGTGGTTGTAAACTCCTAATGGCATGTATGTTTTGAAAATAAGCTTTACTAAATTTGCTTAAGAATCACATGTAGGCCCAAACTGCTATAAATCCAGATGCATTGTTTTTCAAATTTTTACTATACATTTCCAATAGAACCCAGCATCAGGTTCTATTGGCATTTTCTTGATAAAGGTGAGTGCCTCTTTCATGTGCCCAGCTCGACCAAGAAGATCAAATGTGAAAGAAAAATGTTCCAGGGTACTAACATCTGCAACATAACCATACTAATAAAACCCTGCCTCTGACCACAATTCTTTGACACAATAGACAAACTATACATCTGCAGCATAACCATACTAAAAAAACCTTGTCTCTGACCACAATTATTTGACACAAAGATTATACACCAAAAACAATAATACTTCAGGTTATTAATAACATCAAACCCTATGCAACAAACACTTGACTCAATGCATTTGTGATAATTTACACAAACAGTATACATAGATCAGCTTGACTTTTCATAACTGCTAGTTACATCATGATTTCTCAATCCTTTGTCATACAACTCATTATTTGATTCACATGGCATATATTATTCTTGATTCTGCCTATCCCACTGTCACCGATGCTCCCCATCAACAATGGATCATCTATTCCACGAATTACTCTGTTGATTGAATTTGACGAGGAAACATAATTGTCATCCTTTGTATGCCTTCTCTCTTTCTCGTGTCGTTTTATATTTTGGTGGATTTGATGAAATGTTTCATTAATCCGTGTAAAACCTTTTTCAATGGGTTCTACTGCATGTGAGACTATAAATTTCACATCTTTAACAATCTGCAAACACAGTTAATGATTATATATGAAACTAGATTAGGAAGTACTACATTCAACTTCTTGAAGAGAAAGGCCTTAATACTTCCAAACATAATCTTGTGTGAAAATTCAAAAATAATAATCCTAAAAATCATGTCCAAATTACATATTCACCACCTCCAAACACCACATCAAGGACACTCTCTCTATATGTCATTCCCCCTCCTTCCTCAATGTCTGGCTGAGGAAGTTGCATCTTTGTTGGGCGTTCACTATCTTTTACCTCTTCGGGATCTAAAGGTGAGCCGATAGAGGCATAGTCTTCCATGACAGCAACACTTCCAATACACCTATCTCCCATAAGTTCATATGGTCTCACAGGAAAAACATAAAGGTGAACAATAGCAGCAACGCCCATCTGTGCTAAAAGAAATTTGATGAATGTGTCAAATTGTATAATCATACAATATAAATTTCAATGGAAACCATTTCCATCTCTGCATTATATGCATTCACAAAAAATAGATGCAAAATCATATTATCTTATAATGATATGTTACTCGGAATTTTCTTAGTAATCTCACAAAATATAGACTTAAATTAAAAATTAACAAACAATAAGAACACAAAAAGGAAACATGTGCCTAATATTTAAGTGACAATGCGCCTACCTTCTACTGGGGTATTGAGGCCCTTAATGGGCCAACATACTGGAAACTCAATTCATTTATTGTATTTTTTCTAAGTCTAACTAGATAGGCCTAGTCACCCTCTTGGGGCCTAGCACTCTAACCCTAAAGTATGTGTATAAATGCACATATGCACTACTCGTTTGTATCATCTCACTTATTCATGTGGTTATTTGATAAAAACCCAAGGGAACTTCTAAATAATAGGAGGTTGAAGGTATATATATATATTTTTTAAATATTTTTATCAAAGCGTCAGAAGACCGATGCTTTAGACATCGAAAGAGCGACGTTTCATAAGCGTCAGAATAAATTTGCATCGAAAGAGCGACGGTTTTTTTTTTTAAATATTTTAACTTTTACGTTGGAAAAGTGTCATTTCATAAGCATTGGAAGAGCGATGCTTTAATCTTTGGAAGACATATTGTCAGAATTGCGACAGTCGTGTGAAAAATTGATAAATGTCGAAAGACTGACACTTATAACGTCGAAAGACATATCGTCGGAATTGCGACAGTAGTGTGAAAATTTGATAAACGTCGGAAGACCAACTCTTTGAAAAACCTGATAAGCGTCGGAAGACCGACAGTTTGGAAAAACGTCGGAAGAGTGACGGTGTGGAAAAAGTTGGAAGAGCGACGGTTTGGACAACATCGGAAGAGCGACGGTTTGGAGAATGTCGGAAGAGCGATGGTTTAAAAAACGTCGGAAGAGCGACGGTTTGGAAAACGTCGGAAATAGTGTCGTTATTCCGACACTTTATTGAAGTGTTGGAATTGCGACATAATGGATAACCACGTTTTGCCTCGCCTCAAACTGTCGCTCTTGCGACACCTATGTGTTGGAAAAGCAATGAATTGGCTATCGTAAATTGGCCCAAATGTGCTAGTGGATAACTAGGAAATTCATGCTACAGAGATGCAAGTACTACAACTTAAGGAAAAATCTATTCCAAGAGGTTTGGTACCTTTGGAAGAACTTCTTGACCAAGATCATTTTTCAAGAAAGCCTAATATGTCACCAAAAGAAGTGGGAGTGGAAGATCTAAATCTTGGCACTTTAGAAAAGCCAAAGATGGTGCACATTTCAAAATCCTTAAGTCAAGAAATGAAAACTAAGTATGTAGTACTTATGTCTCAATTTTTCAGATGTATTTTCTTGGGAATATTAAGATTTAAAGATCATTGATAAAAGAATTATTCAACACGCTATTCCTTTGAAGCCAAATCAAAAACCATTTCGCCAGAAGCTTGGAAGGATGAATCCAAAATTGTTGCCTTCTATTAAGAAGGAAGTAAATAGATTGCTCCTATTCGTTTCTCAAACTGGATGTCTAATCTAGTGCATGAGAGAAAGAAGTCGAGAGAAATTCGATTATGCATTGATTTTCGAAATCTAAACAAAGTATCATTAAAAGATAATTATCCACTACCAAAAATGTACCAAATTATGCAAAGGGTAGTTGGATCATCTAGACTTTATTTGTTAGATGAATGCTCAAGATACAATCATATTATTGTTCACCTAGATGATCAAGAAAAGAAAACTTCCACCACATCCTGGGGTAATTTCATGTATGCCAAAATCCTTTTGGTTTGAAGAATGAAAGGGAAAATTTTCAAAGAGCAATGGATATTTATTTTACCAATGAAAAATCTCTGTTTTTGGTCATTTACCTTGATGATATCATTGTTTTCTCAAAGACAGATGAGCACAATTTGCAACATTTAAAGACATTTTCTCAAATATGAAAAAATTTTGGTATTTCATTAAATCCAAAGAAGAGCCTTTTGCTATGGAAGAAGGTAAATTGTTGGGACATAATATATCTAAAGATGGCATAAGAATAGATCCTTCAAGGATTGAAGCAATTCAGAACTTAGATTATCCTAGGAGAAAAAAGGAGATTCAATATTTCAATGGTAAAATTAATTTTCTGAGAAGATTTGTTCCCAATCTTGCTGAACATTTGAGGCCGATTACTGACATGTTGAAGAAAGATACTAAAGTAAAATGGTTCGAGGAAGAAAAGAAGTCATTTAATAAAGTCAAGTTAGCTCTATCTCATGCTCCCATTCTCATTAGCCCAGAATATACACTTGATTTTATAATTTTTTCACTTGCTTTAGAGTATACACTTGTTGTTGTTTTAATGCAAAATAAAAACCAAAATACATGACAACCCATTTCTTTATTTAGTATAACAATAAGAGATGTTTCTTTAAATTACAATATCATTGAGAAACAAGTTTTATCATTATTCAAAGCATTGAAGGATTTTAGAGTGTACATTCTACATTCCCATGTCATTGCTTACGTGCCAAATGTTGTTGTTAAAGAAGTACTCACACAGAATGATCCTGAAGGTCATAGAGGTAAATGGATTGTTTCCTTTCTAGAGTATGATTTGGAGATTAAGCCCACAAAATTAATAAAAGGAAAAGGCCTATCAAATATCATGGTAAAATCTAATCTTCATTCCTTCGACATGAACTTCATTGCTGCACTGTCTAATGAGAAAAATGTTGAAACATTACCTGAGATAGCTGAAATATTTTCTTTATCTCACTGGTATGTTGATATTGTGCAACATCTGAATCCTCCTCCTGGCATGCCAAGTAGTAAAGCAAGATCATTGAAGTTAAAAGCACTGAAATATTGTATTCTGAATGGCGTCCTGTACTGGAAAGATCATCGCGGAATATTGCTGAACTGTTTAGTTGAAGATGAAGTTGAGAAAGTCATGACATATTTCCATAAGGGTGACTGGGCAGATCATATTTATTGGAAAACCATAACAAATGAAATTTTGAGAGCAGGTTTTTATTGGCCCACCTTATTTTCTATTGTCTACAAAACAATCAATAAATGTCATGAGTGTCAAATATTTCAAGGAAAAAGGAAACTTTTACCTTTGCCTCTTAAACCAATTGAAGTCCAAGCATCATTCCAACAATGGGGACTTGACTTTATTGGTGAAATTCATCCTCCATATTTAGCTCAACAAAAATGGATTCTTACTACTACAGATTATTTTACCAAATGGATTGAGGCTATTCCCACTAGGCAAGCAAATGATTGTGTTATCATTCAGTTTCTTGAAAATAATATTTTGTTTTGATTTGGTTGTCCACACAATATTGTCATTGATAATGCAACTACATTCAAATTTAAGAAGATGATTGATTTTTGTGATAAATAGCACATTAGACTTGGTCATTCTACTGCATATTATCCTCAGGGAAATGAACTTGAAAAATCATCAATAAGTCTTTGGTGAATATTATGAAGAAGATGTTACAGGAAAACAAAAGGAATTGTCACAAGAAGCTTACAAATGCTCTATGGGTTGATAGAGTGAGCACAAAAATATTAATTAACTTGTCTCCATTTCAACTTGTTTATGGAGTTGACACTATTTTCCCTTTTTCCTTGGTTGTTCCAGTAATGAATATTTTTCAGGAGATTGACAGTTAGCCTAATGACATTCAGAGAAGGATAAATCAGATGATACATTTGCAAAAATCAAGAGATGAAGTTTTCAACAATACTTCAAAGCTGAATGACAAAATTAAAAATATTTTTGACATAAAATAAAGGTTGTTGACTTTAAGATTGGAGATATTGTTATAAGAAGGGATGCTAGAAATGAAGATAAGGGAAAGCATGGAAAATTTGACAATCTGTGGAAAGGACCTTACAAGATTGTAGCATTCAGAGGAAACAAGGCATTTTTTCTAGAATATCTTGAATGGAAAGAAGTGCTGCGAGGACCTATCAATGGTAGGTTTCTAAAGCATTATATTTCTTGAAATATTGAGCAAGAAATTCACTATCATTGTACATACCAGTTTACATTTGATATCCAAGAAAACACAAGAAATGCTGCAGAAGTTTGAAGCCTGAGGAGAAGGCCATAAGACTCCTACAACAAATCTTGTTTTCTTTCAAAAGTTCATATTTTTTAGCCAGTTATTGAGTCACAGTCAAGTCAGTCTTTTCTAATCTAGTATTTCGAATCTATTTAAAAATTTTCATAATCCAATTGACTCCATAGCCCAATGGTAAGGCTACCTAATCTACGGTGTTATTGACACCTCCTGAAGGAGCTTCCATCCCCATTTGAAGCCAATGTTAGAGTCAGTTTATCAATGATCAAAAATAGCTCTTTTGAGAGTTTTTCATCAGGTGATTAGTCCGTTTTTTTTTCTTTTTAGTTATCTTTCAGCAATAATTTTGGTCACTGAAGAAGTATTATCTTGATATGCTTCTCCTTCACATAATTTCATCACCATTTAGAGGTATAAAGTCAAGTTTTTCATCTCATATAGGTCAATTCTAGGTTTTTAACTGCTTATGGAAAACCTTTATTTTTCCATTATCAAATACAGAAGTTTGTCTTTTGTTTTATTCACAAATTTTGGTTAAAGGAGCAAGATTTTTTTTACAATCTGAATAAAGCTCTACATGTCACAGAAAACTCATAATCTATTTCTATATTCATGAAGAAAGATTCACATGACCATAGGATTATTCCTATGCATCATCCTCCATTACCCATCTTACATGTTACATACACTATCCCGTCACTTATCCAAGTCACATCGCATTTATTATATTTCCTACCCCACCATTCATTAACCACCATTTTTTGTCAATTATCGCTTATCTCACTATTGATCTACCACACAACAATTTAATCCAATGGCACGCACACGACTTCGACCCCCCCTCATCATCTAAAATTTAACTTCGAGGGGTGGGGGGTTTCATAACTCGACCTCACTGCTACATGGAAACCCTATATGATTTCACACCCCCTCTCATAAAACAACTTACCGCCGATGGACCCCTTCGAAATTCCACTTATCCGCAGGATGAAACCACCTGCTCTGCCAACCATTCGTGTCATGCCACATGGACTGTGCCACTATCCAATCATTTAAATTCCCATGCTCGTATAACTATTATCCAATTAAATTCAATGCTAACCATTAATAATAGCATTCCCGCACCTTTTTCAATAGGAATTAAACCAAATTTTTTATAAATTCATCCTAAAAACCTATTTAAACCTTCATTTTTTTATTCTCTCTACTCTGTACAGGATAATTAAAAATTCACAGAGACCGCTAGAACTCCAAAAATCAATATGGCCATTATTAAAGCATCCTTTGCAGCTGTCGACATTCTTCCAATTTGTAGAGCCTTCTCTCAGTCTCGGCCTCCATTTCTCCATCAGAAAATTTTCCTCCGCCATTCAAACAAAGCCAGTCATGCCTCCAAAGAAAAAAGGTATGGAAGAACTAGTAATTCTTCTACTTCTTCCTCAAATTAACTTCCATTATATACAATTAGCAGACATAGATCATAAGATTCACGAAACCCTTTGTTAGCTTGAATTTTTTGAAATTTATTGCTGGTTAGAGGATAAATTTCTTAATAAATCTGATGATATAGGGTTGTGGAATTCAAAATTGCCTCATTATATCTTAACTCACACCAATAGAGCCCCATAATTTGTTATAAAATGCCAAGTCTAGTATGTTCCTAACCAAAGAGGTATTATCGCTCCTACAGGAGATATTTTAGTAACCATAACTACCCAAACCATAAAACAAATGGTGCAAGCCCCCATCACAAAGAATGCCACTCCATTTTCTCAAGAAGCACTGATTGAAATATATCAGATTTGGATTTTTCAAGAAGGGCTAAAACCCTTGAGCTATTCATGACCTAAAATGCTCCATTACCCAAGAAGAAACCTCCCATTCCATCATCCATTTTCCCTAAAAGAGCTAAACAAATCATCACAATTATCTTTTACCTTATTGGTTATTACTCAAACCAATGGGTAGATGAAGCCATCATAGGATTCATGTCCATTTTCTCCACAAATTATAAACCTCCATCATATTGAATTTTATTCAATTCATTGCAGATTCCATTCATGATAAGTTTGTTAAATTACCAATTGAAGATGTATTCAAATATGCCTCAGTGTTAGTTTATCTAGTTTTATATTCTCAGAGAGACAAATTCAAGTTTTCATTACAGAAACTGGATGAGGAGGGAAATCAACAATCAATTATTTTCTAGACTACAATAGTGATGAAGGAACAAAAGGAATATTCGTATAAGCAGTTTATAGAATTATTTCTACATCCAACACTCAGTCTACTAAGCAACATTACAGAGACCAGGGTAAATGAAGAAATAATAAAAGTGCTACAACTATCAGATCAAGCCAGAACATGATATTTCAATCTCTATCAGAATTACACATAACTCAGATTCTATGGTTGTGAGATTCCCCCTTACAAATTGCCAAAATTCCTCCTAATGAGGATTTTTGAATTGGCATACATCAGAAAAATGCTTAGTGTTGATGAAGTACATTTTGTGTCTGCTAAAAAGAAGTCACTATTCAAAATCAAAACACAGATAGAACCTTTTTATCTGTAATAGCAAGACAACAGGGGAAGAAGCAGACAAATTGCTAAAAGATATGCAATTCAGCCTCAATTTCACATGTTCATATGATCCAATTGGTGTTATTTCTAAACTAAGGGTAGAGAACAAATATACACCTTATTTTCATACACCCATACCAGAAATTGAGAGATAAATGAATCATATTGAATGGACTGAGGGTTCTTTACAGGAAGCTAAAGAAAAAACAATGTCTACATCAGCATTACAGACTCTTGTTGCACAGGAGAAAGAAGGAAAAAGGATCAGAGAAGAACAGTCATCTCCAATGACTTACCCATCTAGCAAAGAATTCAGAATCCATTATGGAAAGAAGATACAACTCAATCCAAATGTCAATCCTAGCAAGGATTCAAAGCAAGATGTTGTTATTATTACAAAAGAGACACCTCCTTCCACATAGGAAAGTGGTCAAATACTTCTAATTCTACTACTCCAACAGTTTCTCAATATCATCATCAAGTCATTCAATGTAGTAGAGTTGTTACAGGGGAAAAGGAGAACACTATCTTTGATACCCTCAGGGAGATAAAATTGAAGAATGAAATATTGAAGACTAGCACATACAATCAATTTTGGAAACAAAATCCCATCTCTCAGAGTAGGTTGCTCTCAGATTTTGATTCAGAGGAAGGAGAAACATGGTTTGATTTCCTTCAAGCACAAATTCCACAGCCAAAGTCAGCAACAGTTTACAAAAATACTGCATTTGAATTTGATACTAAGGACATACATTCAATAGATCAAATGGAGTTACATAAAAAACTTGTGAGATGATTTCATATACACTCACTAATACTGCCATGAGTTTTTCAAAATTGCAAGTTTCTTTGGCTAATTTCTAATCACAGTTGAAAATAGAGAAATTTTATTCATTTTCTAAAGAAACAAGAATCAAAACTTTGGAAGACATGGTGATCAAAGTTGGATATGATCCTTCCAATGTCAATGCAGCAAAAGCTATCATCAAAAAGAAAAATGTTGACATAGCAACATTAAGGAAGCAATTGAAGATTCCATCTATAGAATATCCTTTGGCAAAGGACATTAAAGAGACTGAATCAAAGAAAGCAGAAATGATGAAGCTGATTATGGAACAGAATGCTCAAATAAAATAGATGGAATCAAAAATGGTGAAAATGATAAATGAAAATGAACAAATAGAAAAAACATCTAAAGTTCCACTAGAAGCAGTGCCTCTTGCAGTTATTCCTACAACCAAACCTTCTACAACAAGTATTCCAGATGGAGCTGAGCAGCACACATAAGTAGTGCAGAATATTTCAATTCAGGAAGAAGAGATAGGGAAACTACAAGACCAAGTACAATTTTTACAATATTAGAAGTCCAAAGATGAAAATTCACATGCAGCTAAAGCACATAGAGCTGAAAAGTTGATTGAGAGATTGCAAAAATTAAAAAAGGAATCATCCATTGGAAACACTTTGGGCCAAGTAAAACAAATAATCTGGGAAGATATCATGGAATATATTAAAGAGATGTGGCCAAGTATACGTATTATATTTGAACAAAAGGATTTGATACAGAAAGAAAATGAGGCCATTGTAATAATTAAAGAACGGATTGGAGACAAACCTGCTATAGTAAATAACATTATTAAATTTCTGAATTCAAAGAACAGGTATGAGCTGGATGATTTTGGCATAGATGATAGAACATAAACAATCTTGGAGGTAAATATGGTTCTCACAAAGAAGAATTTAATTCTTCAACATGAGGAGAAGTGTCACAGTCTGGAAATCACAATGTAGATACTTTTCAACAGAATAGAGCCTCTGACATAGAAGGGATTGCCTTCTCTGATTGTAATTATTGAAAAATTGATGACTAAAGAAGATTATTGGATAAGACTTAAATAAATTGCTAGAGATATTGCCAAATTTTCAAACATCAAAGGCATAATGACAAGAAGAGCGTTGTTGGGAACACTGAGTAATGATATTTTTATTCAGTATGAGATAAAACATGTTTTTGTGGTGAGGCCCACTTTTTCCAAGTACACCGAAATGGATGAATTTTATCGTAAGGTAATAAAATTGACCATCCCAAATGAAAATCGCTGGGAAAATTTGTGTGAATTTCAAGAGTGAATGGTAAAAGATAAAAGTCAACTTCTGTCAGGTCATCAATCAACTGACAACCAGCGCAATCTACAATTCTCTCCTTTAGCAACCGTTTTCTGTTACAACAGTGCCATCACATCAAATAAAATTTATTTCCATGTTACATTTAGAGTCTAATTTTTCAAATAAAACACTATGTGTTAATATATCATTTATGTAATCTTTTGTAAAATAAATTTTCTATAAATAATTCACTATAAAAAGTATTTTTGTTGGATAATTTGAGTTTTGATAACTTTGTGTATTACTGTGGAGCTTTTGTACACTTTTTTAATGAAATCAAAGAAGTTGCAATAGATATAGTGAGATTCATGTGTTATTTATTTTGAGAATTTTGTTTTCCTCTCTGTTATTTCATTCTCATTTCAGCTTCTGTATGAAAAATCTTACTAGTTTATAAACATAAATCAATAATATGCTATGTTTATTAAGATTTTCACAAATGTGAATTTCTTCTTAAGAATGAATTCATTTTATATGCTCATTCAGACTCCTACCTTTTCTATCATCACATACACAACGACAACTTAATTGTGCTTAATAAGTTTACCTAGCTTACCTTATTTTATTCTCTGCAGTTCAGTCTTCAAAATCAATTTTAGTTTCACTGATCATTATTTTTATCCAGCAAAGAAATTATTAAACAAATTTCAAACATATTAACTTATACCTAGCCTAAAATCTTGTACCTAGCCTTAAATTTAATATTTTAAAAAAATGACATAGAGAGAGCCCTCTCTAGTTAGGTAGGGCTAGCTACCTAGCAAAAAGTTGGTTTGTGGTTACCTCTCTTCAATCCTATTTTCAGCCTAGGAATCCAGGGAGAGTGATAACAGACTCATTTTTATCTCTTGTGTGGAGGAGCACCTCTCTTACCTCACTTTCACTCCAAAGGTGGTCAAAAGTTCAATTAAAAGGCATAATACCACTTCAAAACTCATTTTTTACACTTCTAGCAGTCTTTTTTACGCTTATGCAACTCTTGTTACCCTTATGGGAGCTTGTGTTATGTTTATGGGAAAGCGCGTTACAATTTTGGAGTGTTTTGTGCAGTGTTTGTTACATTTCTGGTGTGCTACGTAGACGCTGTGCAACCCTTGTTACAGTTCTGTTAACCCTTGTTATGCTTTCAGCTACCGTTGTTACGATTCTATACAGGCATGTTATGCTACTGGAGGAGAGGAAAATTTGGGTTTTTGGGCTTAGAAAACCTCCAAAAAAGCTCAATTCTTGGCATCATTACCTTGTGAACCCCTCATAAAAGGTAAATCACTACTCTCATGCCCTCTTTTGGTCAAATTTTGAGTGCTTAAAACATTTTTTTCTCACTTTGTTTTCCTTCATATTATCACTTATCCATGGTATGAAAATATTTCATTTGAAAAAGCCTAACCTACTCCACCTTCATAAACCCCAACCCTAGTATCTAAACCCTAATTCACACCTCTCATATACCTAATCCCCACATTCCCATCATCCACACCATCCCTAACATGTCAAATTCACCCAAACCCTAGATTCGAGCCATTTCACAGTGAACAACTTGGAGATTTCATGTGTTTGCTAGATTTTATCACCCTCCCCACATCCATTTCCCCTCATTCCACCTACAATATTGAGCTAACATTCCACTATAGTTTTTCTCATCTCCATGACCCTCCATTTCACCTTCTAAACTTACCCCACCTCTACATTAGCTATTTTCATAGTCGTTAGAGAACTTTTTAGGTCTAAAATGAGCTCCTAAGAAAAATGTACAACCAAAATAAACTTTATAAAAACCAATAGGACTCAAGATGATGATGTCAACCATGGGGGATGATTCACCATTTTTGGGTTAAAAATTTAAAAATACTAAAAATAATAAAATATTAAACTACTTTTTCAACATATCTCCCTAAGGTTTTACTCACTTTTTGAGTAGGATAACACGTTAGATGGAACATTTAATTCCTCATCCCAGGAGTACCCATGTTTCATACTTTTAATGGACCCTGCTACATGAAAAATGAGAAATACATGAAAAAACATGATTTAAATCGTGTTTTTCATGTATTACTCATTTTTCATGTATCAGGGTCCATCAAAAGTATGCAACGTGGGTAATCCCTAGATGAGGAATCAAATTCTGCATCCAACGAGTGTTTCGGCTCGAAATTTAAGTAAAACCATAGGGAGATAAGTTGAAAATACAAGTTGAAAAAATAGTTTTTTTGTTCCCTCTAAAATTTGATGATGTAATCTAATATTATTTTATCATATCCACTCTTATTTTATAATTTCCTTAGGAGGCCCTTTTTAGACCTCAAAATTCCCTAATGGTTGAAATTGGAAATTCCCTGTGTTTTCATGATTTTGCCACCTTCCTCACACTCATTTCACTTCATTCCACCCACAACTTGGAGCTAACATACAACCCAATCCACTCATTTTTTTCTAGAACTTTTCTTAGCTCCATGATCCTTCATCTCATCCTCTAAACTTACACTTTCCTACAATCAATTTTTCCATATTTCCATACATTTACCCATCCCATCAACACACTAGGGTTTTCATCATTCCAGTGACAAACAAGATGGAAAGTAAAAATGAGAGCTTCAAAGGAGGGTGCCACCTCAGGTTAGAACCATTCACAATGCATGAACTCAATGCCTTGCCATTGGCTAGAAGATGCTTTGAGAGGGTTGAATGTTTGATATTTTGGGAAAAGATCATGGAAGAGGGATATCATTTTCAATTGACCAGCTTATTTGCTACAAGCTTTATCATGGGAAATGTCACTATTGAAGGTGTGGAGATAAGCCTATCAATAGACCTAATTTCTTCAGCAACATTTATTCATTGTCATGGAAAGTAGTGGTTCAAAGCCATGGAGTTAGACATTGAAAATTACAAAAAATTTCTCAAGCCTCATTCTAGAGGAGCCAGATTACCTTTTCCCTTTCAGAAACCTTAGAAAAAAGTATGCTCCTTTGATGATGTTTATAATGAGTTACTTGAGATGTGAAGGAATATTTTCCAAGTTGTATAGGTATCATATCAGGTTGTTGTTGCATTTCACCTCTATCAAAACACTTGATTTACCATATTACTTGTATAGGAGTTTGATTAATATGACTAAGAAGGTTCAGAGTAGAAAAAAATATCATCACACTAGTATTTTTCATCATGGTCTCACAAAGCTCATTGTATTGCATCACCTTTCCTCCATTAACATGACTTGGGAAAATTCCTTGGAGAGATTAGCAACAACGCCTACCACTAGCCCTCTTATATTGTATAGTAAATCATCAGCAAAACCAAAGGAGGTTGGCTCTTATAGCATGCCAAATCAATGTTCAGATGATCCTAGGGTTTTTGAGTTTACTCATACAATGAAAAGGGGAAGAGAGTTTTTTACACCTAAGTCTGCCAAAAGTGTTCTTACACTTCACACCATTGTGGAACAAAGTGAGATAGAGGAGCAACCTATTTTGCATCAGCAAGCTCCTTACCTAGAGGAAGTAAAAGGAAAATTTAAGGAGCTTGTTAATCTTGACCAAATGAAGGACATAGAAGCTGAAACAAAATCAAGAAAGCCAAAAACAAGAGGCCTCAAAAGGGCGCTAGAGCTAGAAAGACACTCAACTCATCCACTTGAAGATTTGACCTTCGATGAGATTATAGCCATGGAGATTAATGAAGATAGAGAGATTTTGTTGTAAAGGTTAAATGAGAATTTGGAGAAGCTCTTAAAGAGGGATAAGAGGGACAATAAGCTTCAAAGACACATGGCCAATCATTATTACACTAGGAACACAATTTCTCAAATAAGGCTAAAAAATTGAAGAAAAGACTAAAAGAAGCACAAATGAAGCTTAAAGAGAAGGATAGATTAGACTTGTTGGCCGAAGCTTCCTTGGATGTTTATCCCATCACTCACAGGTGCTACAAAACCAATTTTGAGAAGTTTTGAAGAATTTTGGTATTTTTTGTGATTTTTGCAAAATTTTGGAAATTCCTCCATGCAGAAGGGTAACAAAATTTTGTTACGCTTATTTTGGGGGCATCCAAATGATGATTTGTTTACATGGATGGATGTATTTTGATGATTAAATCATGGATCAAGAACCCCCTTGGCACGAAAAGCTTTAATTTTTGAGAAAAGGCTCAAAAACCACTCATTTTTCATGTTCTGCCATCGTTTTGGAGCCTCTATTACTCTTTTGGAGTAACCTTGGGAGAATGGATTTTTGAAGGCCTTCCCTTGGGTCATTTTGAAAAATTAAATATTTTCAGGATACTAGACACACAGGTCTAGTTGACTGTTCTTTCAGAAGTGGAGTTGGACTCCTAAAAGTGTCTGCAATGTTTTGTTACACTTCTGCAAATTTTTGTTAACCTTATGTCATAAACCTTACAAATCAACATTGGATTCATTAGGACACTTTTCAAGCTAAAAAAATGTCACAAATTATAGGTTTTTCTATCCTATAAGTTGGCATTAGAGTTATTGATTTTTTTTTTCCTCCTACATTAGGGAATATGTAATTTAATGTAAGAGACAAACACTCCTAGTTCATAGCTAAAATTCAGGGAATGGTTTCTAACCTCCCTAGAATCTAGGAAATGACTCATCTTGTGTAATTATGATCCATTTTGGATGGGATTTATACCTGATGAGGTTTCATAGTTCATATTTTCTATAATTAGACTCTCTTTAGTCTTTTGTGGGTTTGGATAGTGTCATTTTTCAGTGGAGCTTTTGTAATCAACAATTTGAAATGAAATGAGAGACAAATTTGCAGAACTTGTGTTGAGATACTTGTGGTATGCATTGGAGCATCTGTTATTCTTATGTATGTTTATATATTCATGCTAAATCATATATATTCTTATTTTAGATACATCTTTCCATATGTTTATCTTGTAAGTTTATAAGCAGAAATCATGTATGTTCATGCTCTGTTTTAGACAAGGTTTACATTGCTATGTCTGTTTTCTTCTAAAAGAATGAATTCACCTCAGCACTCATTCAAACTCTCTTTCACTTCATCCTACAATAAATTATCTATTAAACATTCTTTCAAACTACCTATCTAGCCTCACATATTCTCTACAAATTAACCTTGGAGTTTAGACCTAAGAAACCTCATATACAGTCTACTCACAGAATTTTCTATATAGCACTAAAAACATCAAACATATCATATTTACTGAGATTATATACCTAGCCTAAGATCATTAGATACTCATTCATTCCCTTTACTGCAAAATTGATAATGAGAGATCCATATTTGGTCCTGGTAGGGCTAGCTACCTGACCTAAAGCTTGGTTTGTGGTTACCTTTCTTCAATCCCATTTTCATCCTTGGGAAGTTGGGGAGAGTGATAAAAATTGGCATGGATGATTACTTAAGGGATATGATTGTCATGGAGACAATTTTTTTAGATTCATTCCAAACGATGATCAGCTAGGGGATGATTCTCATATCACTGATACCTTTTTCGAAAGGCTTAAATTTGCTTCCACCACCCCTCTCTTTAGACCTAGAAGTCAATCAAAGTCTACCTAGTTGGGGAAAATGATGTTAATATACAACTTGAAAGCAAAGTTTGGCTTGTCAAATGCATGTTTCTCGGAAATTTTGAGGTAATTTACCATCAAGTCCCTTATATTTTGGGAAATATTGTCACTCAATCAACATTAGAAATGGTCAATTTTATGAACGTTAATAATCATTGGAATTTTACATTTAATATTTTCCACCAACTACAAGTTATTCAAATATAAGGTTCTTCTTAGTGATAATTTCTTGCTCAATAGCTGTGGAGAGGAAAATAAATTGTTGAAACTCATTGGACGTTGAGTACATATCATATCATGCATGTCCAAATGATTGCATTCTATATAGAGGATAATATGTAGACAAAGAGATATGTTAAAAATGTGGGCATAACATGTATGATAAATAAAAAATAAGGGTAAATGATGTGGTCCTCCTTTTAATACATTAAGGCACATGCCTATAATTCCAAGGATTCAAAGGTTATTTCGTTGTGAATAATTAGCTATGTTATGACATGCCTCACACAGAAGTGAGTTGGGAGTTATTCGAATCCCAACAGATTCAATAGACATGAAGCATATAGAGGATACATGGGCTGAAAAATTCAAGGATGAAGTACGAAGTCTAAAAATCAGCATAGCCATGGATGTCGTCAACCCATATTCCCTCTAGAACACCAACTATTATGTTTGGCCTGTAGTAGTGATCAATAAAAATATCCTCCCATGGTTGTACGTGAAGAATGAACATCTTATGTTGGCTCTCATAGTCACTCGTAGAAGACAAGTGAAGAATATGGATGTCTACTTACAACCACTAGAGATGAATTGAAGGAATTATGGGATGGGATAAATGTATACAATGTATCAAGACACATCGTAGCATAGAGGAGTTTTACTTTGTATGGCATATGTTCTTACATGACACATGATTATCTAGGGTTAGGAGTTTGATCTAGTAAACCACATGTTTATTTATTTGTTTATATACGTAACAATATTCTTTCACATATTAATTTAATTCGTTGTAATTGTTATGATCTTCTTGATATTATTTAAAATGTCATGCATATTGTATACAATAATTTCAAAGGCCTTGTAACAAAAGGGTATCATGGATGTAAATGTTGTGGACATTCTCTGAAAGCTATATGGTTCAACGACCTACAAAATCCATTGTATGACTGCTCCAGGGTATTCCTCCCTGAATAAAACCATTACAGAAGACCAACCTCTGCTTTAAATGGTAAACGAGAGAGAAACCAAAGGCCTGCATTAATGACACTACTGAATGGATTAGAGCATATGAGAGAGAAGGAGAAGGAGTTCATAGAAATGTTTGATTCAAATGGGGAGCCTATGTTTGGTGATCCATAATTCTTCGACACCTATGTTGAGATATTTCCCATTGAGATGAAATGGAAATCTATCTTTTATAACCTTCCATATTGGGAGCATCTTAAGATTACCCACTTATTAGATCCCATGAATATATTTAAAAATGTTTCATCTTCTTTATGGAGGCACATATCATCGAAAAAAAGTAACACAATGGCTATTAGGAAAGATCTTATACTTCAAAAACTAAAAAGAAACATTGGCCAAGACAATTCGAAAGTACAGGAGAGGATGGTCCCTCTAATTGATATTTCAAAGAAGGTGATGTCCCATGGATTTTAAAAAAATATGATATTTATTTGGCAAAGGAAGTTATAATGGGTCTGAGGGTGTCATCTTCATATGGGTCTTCACTATGGCACTACTTCACCATGGGAGACCATTTTTCAAGGTTTAAATCACATGACCATTTGAATCTTCTACGATTACGTATAATGTTAAAAGAATGATTTTATTATTTCTTATATTAATAATTTTTATCCCATGGGATCATAAAACATAACAAATTTTGTATATTGCATGTCTTTATAACTTTGCAGTGTCATTATCCTTTGTTCGTGCATGGGTGTGTGAAACATGACTTCCCCAAGACCTAGGACGTGCCATATCTAAATTATTTGCATTTTTATGTTGGATAACGTACAAGGAGATTCATGTGGCTAGCATTCCACAGTGGCGTCAAGAGATAGTTGAGATTGTTTGTATGCTTGAGAAGGAACTTCCAAAGAGTTTCATGGACTTTCACATTCATCTTCTAATCCACCTAGTAGATGAGGTTGAATTATTTGGGGTGGTTTCTTGTCGTTGGATGTTCTTTTTAGAGAGGTACATGAAGAAATTGAAAGGTTTTGTTTGATAAAGTGAAAAAACCCGAGGGGTCTATGGCAAAGGGGTACATATCGTATGATTCTTTCTATTATTCTAGTGAGTACATCAATCAAATTGAAAACACACTAGGTGCGGTGATTTGGGACGATGAAAGGGATGAAGACAAAAGAGAAGGGGAGCTTCTCCAAACTAATGGAAAACGACGCTTGATAAAGAGTAAGAAAATTATAATTTTGAAAATTTACACAAAGTAAATATTCATGTTGAACTTTGATTTAATGTATATTTTGATCTCATATGTACTATATGTCGCTTTGATTTCATCATCGAATGCAAAAATTGAAGCAATCGATAAATTTGTTCTTTGCAATTCTGAAGTGACAAAACCGTGGGTCACATTCTATGAACAAAAGAGGATGAAATGGGATAGTGAAATGAAATAATTCAGATGGTTGAATGGTATAAGTGTGCCTTATCTTGATCATTTAAAGGAAAATATGCCAATTATATGCCCCAACAGTTGGGTTGTTAACCAAGTCAGAGAGAAATACAGTGCAACCGGTCATTACCCGCGTGTTGAAGAGGATGCGCTAAACATAGGGATTAGGTGCAACAACTCAGTAATAATCTATTTATGAACATTTTAAACTTACTAATGCACCTTTGAAATGTAACATATATATTTTATATATTTTAATAGCTGGCTTATTAGACACATGACACTATGATTTTTTAATTTATAGGTGCATTTTTTCCCAACTATGTGGGCATATGGACACCATTTTTGCATAGAAAATGTCGATGATGGAAACATGACACAACATTGTGGAGTGGAAGTTGAGTTCGATCAATCTAGTAGAGCTAGCCACTATGATCAAAACCTAGTAGGAGGGACGTTAGGTTACTTTGGAAAGATAAAAGAGATCATTGAAGTGGACTTCTCTTCTTTCCAATGTGTTATTTTTAAGTGCAATTGGTGGGACACCTTTGATCGGAATAATGTAAAGGAAGATCGTGATAGTAGGCTAATATGTATCAACTCTAGAAAGATATGGGATGAAGCTAAGGAGCCTTATGTTTTCCCCAAACGCTGCAACCAGGTGTTTTTTTACCCAAATGTGTTGGATAGGCATTGGTGGTTCATATTGAGACATGCCCCTAGATCAAAACACATTTTTGAGAACAATAGTGTTATCATGTCAAGCGCGCTGGAAGATAATGAGGGTGATGAGAATAGAGAGTGATATGGTACATGTGTTATTTCAACATTTATACTATTTAATATGAGTTTTTATAAGGAATAGGACTTAACCTTATAACTATGACTCTTTTTTTCCAAACATTATAATATGTATTTTGAATTAATTGTAAAATTTTAAAAAATGTATTAATGTATACTGCTATTTCTAGTATGTAAGATCATAATAAAATAATAATAATTCTTAACATGAATTTATTTGCATTATTTTATAAACTTTATTATGTTACAATAATTCATATTATTCTAGATTTATTATTTTACAATTATTTATTTTCTTACAAATTTACAAATTTATAATTTTACAATTATGGTAATTTAACAATATGTACGGTATACATTTTACAATTTTACAATTTTACAAATTTTACAATTTTAATAAAATTGAATCATGAAAATACATACAATTACAATTAAATTACAATTACAATTTTACAATTTTACATACAATTACAATTAAAATTAAAATTACAATTTTACAATTTTACTGCATACGGTAGTTATGGTTCAAATTTGACAATTAATTTACAATTTTAATAAAATTGAATTAGGTAGTTATGGTTAAATTTCACAATTAATTTACAAATTTTACAATTTTAATAAAATTGAATCATGACAATACGTACAATTACAATTACAATTTTACAATTTCACAATACAATCACAATTTTACAATTTTACATGCAATTACAATTACAATTGCAATTACAATTTTACAATTTCACTGCATACAATCACAATTAAATTTACAATTATAATTATAATTACAATTTTACTACATACAATTACAAATAAAATTAAAATTAAAATTTCAATTTTACAATTTTACATACAATTACAATTACAATTTTACAATTTTAATAAAGTTTAGTCATGACAATACATAGTTACAATTACAATTTTAATAAATATCATGATTTAATATTAAAAATAAACATCACGATCATGATAACCATCATACAAACATCATATTCTAAAATACACATTCAAATTCACTAACATCATCTAATCATCGTGATCATGATCATCTAACAAAACACAAGCATTGTATAAAATCATCACAACACAAACATCAAATATACATCTCATGTCAAATAACTGCTATAAATACACATCTATCTACAAGAACATTAAATTAACATATCTAACATGGCCTAATTACAATATACACATCATGATGAACACCAACATGTAAATTAAGTACATCAACATGAACATAAAATACATGCACCACACACACACACACACACACATATAATGTCAAAAATATACAACTGTAATAGAACTTCATATAAATGTAAAATATATGGTGGTACATCAATACTAGAACTAGTGGATGCCTATTCAGTCGATGGTGCCTGCTCAGATGGACATGCCTTCTCAGATGGTGTCTGCTAGGGAGGTGCCTGCTGAGATGGTGCCTACTCAAAAGATGCCTTCTCAGGACTAGATGTTGGTTGCTCATATCTGGCACAAGGTGAAGGAGGAGGAGGTGGAGTACTAGAATGATCACTCCCCTCATGATAATGATCATCCGATGAGATGTTGTGTCACGCATATCTATAGCGCCTATCCCTCCTAGTTTCTAGTAGCCTGGAAGCCCTGACGATATGACACATAAGTCTCATCATATCACGAGGCATGTCCCTCTAGAGCTCTGTGAGTGTATGATCATCCTTGATCTCTCTCATCGTCGTAGGGCAGACTCCATCTCCAACCAGGACTCTACATATTCGGTTGCCCAACTCCATCCTAAATCGAATTTTTGCCCTACATCGCATGCCCACGGGTATCTTCACCCGAGGAGGTCAGTCACCCTGATCCGTGACCTCCACCATCTCGTTTTCATCTACATGATGATCTGGTGGGGGTGGAATCATGTCCCCAATGAATGTGCCAATATCTACAAAATTTATAGTTCAAAACAATAATTAGACAATTTCAATAAGAAATTTAATAAAACAAGTTAAAGGACATGTTAGAATAAATTATATTCTAATTAATTAAGACAATAAAATGAAACTATATTAATTTAAAGAAAAAAATAATATTACCTCTAGCATATGGTGGCTAATCCTGTGTGAAGAGGATTTTGGTACACCCTCTTCAATCCAAACCTATGTAAGGACATGGCATCAACACGAACATGTGATCATCCACACTTGCTAGCAGCTTCAGTGCATCACTAGAAATCCTGACTGGATACTCAGACAGACCCCTATTGGGCATCATCTCACCCCACATGTGAATTTGTACCTGTATCATTGGCCTACGAGGCTAACAAACAAAATTAGGCCTCGTCTCCGGAAACCTCTCAAAGAATAAACAAAACAACTCTGAAGAAAATGGGAAGGTCAACCTCACATGTGCCTGAGAACGACATCTATCTAAGGCTATACAAAACTTTCAAAAAAAATGGAAAACCATCTAACAAGTCATGGCATTTGTATTAAAGAAGCAAAATAAAATAAAAGAGGAAAAATAATGCGTTGACCGTCACTGGTATAATGTGCAATGGTCAACAGTAATAGTGAGAGGAACCTAACCTCCTCTGTACCAAAAGAAGCAATGCGTAGTTGTCCATTAGACACATGAAAATCTATAGGAGAAAGTATATCATCCCTAATGTATCTCTGGGAGTAAAAAAACTGACTCCCTACTACATAACCGATGGGGACATCATGGAACTGGGGAAAATCTTGCCCTCTCCTAGATAGGTCAATAATAAAATAAATGTCCTCCTCAGTGGGTTGGTACCACTAGTCAGGACGACATAGAATGCTTGTCAGTGGGTATCCCACCTGTAGATCAAATTTCCTAATAACCCACTCGGCCCCGTCAGGGATGTAGCCTCCTCGTAAAACTTAAGGAGGCGTACCTCCCTTAAGAGCAACTGGGTGGGTGGCATAACAGGGTGAGGGTACAAAAGTCTCTCCCTCTCCCTTGACTCCTACTTTTGTATCATATTATAATTGTCATCCCTCTGCTCTTGTTGTTGTCTTTCCTCTCTCGGTTGATGTTGTTGAATGATTCACATATTAAATACATCAACCTCACTCTTACAAAAACCCTTATTTTTTTTATTAAATGAAAATTTTATTTACAAATAAAAATATAAATTTTATCGAAAAAAAAATTTGGTGCACCACAAAAAATAGTCATGCTCTTCCAACGGTGCATACATTTATATCATGCACTGTGGACGGTGCACATTAAAAAACCTCACGCACCACGAAAGAAAAAAAAAATTACTTATCGGTGCGTTGACAAAACATATCCACCCCAGGGCATTCGTTATAGCGCAACATACCGCAAGTATGCAAAATTTTACCACTGGTGGTGCAGTATCAAACACACACTATCCCGGTGTGGTATGTTTTCCTAATGCACCACTATACATAAAGTATGACGGTGTGTCACGAAATACTAATGCACCACCATAAATATATTGTTAACTTTTAAAAAATTTAAACTTTCGTTGCACTCTAAAACCAACATGTATCACAATATTTTATTTTTATTGTGGTGCGCTTTGTCTCGGTACCACACCAAGATGTCACATTAACCGCCCGGTGGGGTTTCCATAAGAAAATTTCGCAGTGTGGCCTGTAAATTTACAGGGAGCACCGGGAACATTGCCAGCCAAGTGGCTCGAACGCACTGCACATGAATTTTTTTTTCTTAAAAAAAACGGTGAATTTTAGCTCAGTTTTAAAAATTAATCTGCTAAAAGCTTAATTTGGTGAGAAAGAAGTATATTACCTACATATTTGCGTGTCAAGGAGGAATCTTTGTAATGGAATCCTCAAAACTAAATTTTCCCACCGTTTTGAAAAATTCGAACTCCACACAGTGAGCAATGAATGAAAGCAATGCGAGCAATGTGAGCATCGATGTCAGGGTGCCTCACATAAGGAAAATTCACACCGATGCTTGAGAGTTCTACAACACTGTAACAAGTAAAAATGAAATTTTTACAGTCAGTAATTTTTTTTAAATTAACCCTTTTTTGGTGCGCTCGATTATGATATGCACCAGGAGGTTGTATCTGTTAGTGCAGTATGTGAGAGATCAAATGTGATCTTTCAAATTTGTTTTTAGGGTTTCGATTCAAATGTTTATGGTTTCATTAGGTCTTCAAATAAAAATTTGGTCGTTGGCTAGTATGTCTAGGACTATTACTTCTCCTTCCAAAAACAAATTTCACCTACTGGCCATTACCATATCTCAGTTGGATGAGTCATCATTTCAAGGTCTCCATATTCATTTCAGTCATATGACAGGGTCCTCATTCAGCTCAGTGTCATCATTAGGTTTTAGGGTCAAATCACAAAATCAATAATTTCACCACCAAAATCACTTTTCCCCAAAGAAGCGGTAATGATGAAAATCTTGAAATAAAGGTTTTTAAAGTTGTTTTAATGTTCAAAGATTTCATAAGTTCTAAAGATGCAATTATCAAAGAAATTGATGAAATATGTGTTGGGACCCACTAGCTCACCCAAGGTAAAATTGACTTCCAAGGATATTAAGACCAAAAAAATCCTCTCATTCTCTCATTTCATGTTCATATTTCACCTTTATAAATAAGAAAATTCAATTTCCACCTCAAACCAGCCATACTTTTCCATTAGAAGTCAAAATTATCCCATTGCTACAATTTCGCTACCTTTATGCAAAAACGTAGTGTTTTCGCCTTTCGCTACGTTTATGGTAAATCCAGCATTGGAAAGCGTCTTCCCTGCAATTTTTTGAGGTGTGAATATGCACATCCATTCAAAGAACCCCGCAAAAGGTTTCTTATTCATTCTTTATCCCCTGAAGGTGCCCAAGCTTCCTCCACACTATGGTTATCATCAAAATCGCTACCTTTATGTGGATACACAACAAATTTTGAGTTCAAGGGCCAAGTGACTGGTTGCAGTGGTCCAAGTCATCAATTTGAAGTCTTCTTCACTCACTCAATAGGTTAAAATCAATAAATATCAACTCCTTTCCCTGTTATATGAAAAATTACAAAATGGCTTATATTTGGGGTTTTCTCGCTCCGGTTATCATATTGTTTAAATTTCGGATGTCATCACATGAATCTCCTTGAAGTTTTGGATTATTTTCTCTAAATTACGCTGAACTTACCTTCCCTAACCTTTTTCCAATACAATTCTACCCTAATTCACCATTGCCTCACTAAACCTTAGGCTTACACTACAGTTTTACAGTGTGGGCCTTTGTTTATGTTTTTTGGGCCCTTTCCCCTTGCCCATTTCCTCCATTTCCAATTCAATTTTCTTCCTAACACTCTTCCCTATACCTCTAAATTTTCTCAAGAATTTAGAGTGGCCCTATCCCCCTCATCCCCTCTCATTTACAAAAAAAAAACTATTAAATCCCTTGTTTTCTAGTGCAGCCAAGAAAAGATTTCCAAAACGAATACTATAAGTAGTGATAAAAAAGAAGAAATATAATAAGGGAGGAAAAGTCAGTAGGTTTGAGCCACTACATACCGAGGAGATAATGGCATCTCCCTTCATCATAAAATCATTTGAAGATGTCGGTTGTTTAGATTTTTGCAAGAGAGTTCAAGAAATGGGTTTCAATGCTAAGATTACTAGTTTTTCTGCCACTTCAATCAAGAAGAATCAAGCTATAATTGCAAGGGTGAATTTAATTATATCAACAGAAAGAATTTCATCAGCCACCAGGATCCCTAGAAAGGGGGGAATCTGGTTCAAGAAATCATAGGTAGACCTTCAGAGCTATAAACCCCTCTTGAAAGAACAATACAGGGAGGCTCCTACACATGTTTTTCCCATGAAACAACTATTGGACAGATATACACCCTTGATCAAGATTATTATGAAATACTTCACATGCAAAGGCAGGTTCTCCACTTTGAATCGATACCATGTTCGAATTTTATTGCATTTCACATCCATGAAGCCATCAAATTTATCTTACTCATTATGTAAGAGCCTCATTAAAATGGTTGAAAAAGGTGCAAATAAAAGGATAGGGTCATCATACCAATATATTTCATCATTGTTTGAAAAAAACCATTGTCTTGCACTAGCTTGAAGAGAATAATATCACTTGGGAGACCTTCATTCAGTCTAGTGCCTTTTTCCTCCTGCTAGTCAGCCAACTAGCCAAGGTACATCATCAGCTACACCATCATCACCATCCAGGAAAAGAGAGATTGGATCAACTAGCAGAGTTTCACTCAAGAGGGTACCTAGGTATGAGGTGACTCAGCCGTATCAAAGAGGTAGGAGGCTTGTGTTTTCTCCAAACATTGTGGAAGGAGCCAAGCCTACATTAGTAATATATAGATCATTATCACATCATGAGGAGCCCATCCATTTTGAAGTTGGCATGAAAAATTTGGAGATGTATGAAGAGAACAAATCCAAAAAACAGGCAATTATGGAGAAAGATGCTGAGATTAGAGAGCTTAAGGACAAATTGTCTAGGGCAAGAAAACATGCAATTGAAGGTAAACCAACTACTTTTGAATAGACATAATTTTGATTCTAGAAAGAAAGATGTAAATGGGAAATCAGTTGTTGATATTGATGACTTCTATGAGGATGAAGAACGGGTTATAAGGAAAAGGCCAAGACTGGAGGCCTAAAAAAGGCATTGCAACAACAAAGAGAAGCATCTCCACCACAAGCACACATGACAGTGGATCAACTCATCTTGAGGGAAATTGAATAAGACAGGGAGTATTGGCTAGATAAAGTGAATGGACATTTTGATGCAGGAGCATCCTGCTTCCAAAATACATGTATATAAGATAGACCTAGGGGTTCTTGTGTTACCTAGGAATTTGGTTTCCTAAGGCTTGATTAATTGTATTTCCCTAATTTTTTAGCGGATTTATGTGAGAGACATAATATACGTTTAATTCATATATTTGATTGCAAATGTTCTCAAATGTAGGAGAACACGATAGATTTAGGCTAGTTGAGATCTCATTAGTATCTTAGGGATCTAGAGGTCTAATATAGGATTTTGGTTGAGTAAAGAATGGATCTGGGATAATCTTTAGGATTGATTGAGATATTTTTGGATCTAAACTAAAATTAGTTCAGATTCCTCTTTGTATATATTTTTAAGCTTTTGAAGCATTCAAGGTTGGCCCGGGTTTGTATTTTGGGCCTTACGAGTATGGTTGTTGGCCTTTGTAAATATACTCTATCATATTAATAAAAATAACAAAAAAACGCAGTGTGTAGTGAGATTAACGAGATGGTTTGAGTGTTGGTATTTATTTAAGGGAGAAACCCATTATTTCATTATGGTATGAGGAGTGCATAGGAGTCCGATGGAAGATGTAAACATCACCTTCAATAGAGCTTGGTAATGGAGGCAATGGATTAGCTGACATGGATTGGACTAATAAAATTGGATTACAATGTGTAATGAGATTACTGATAGTCAAGTGTTAAGCCCCATGTGAAGCAAAATTTGGGAGTTGAGATTGACTCTGCATGATTGTCGGCATCTACCCTAAACGTCATCTTGATTGATGAACTGATAATGATGATGAGAGGATTGGAAAGTTTAATGGAGCCACATGTGTATATATATTATTATTTGCAGAAACATTTATTAACTGAAAAAGTATATTGGATTGGGCTCCAACGTCGATGCCATTTCCAACATTCGTGAAGGGGAATTATTGCAATCCGTATCTCTTCTTCGATCCCTTTGCTCGAATTCATGATAAATAGCATATTTGTTCATTTTGGTGACTAGCGCAATGGAAGTGTGGTTACATGTAGATGGCATAAGGATGGCCAATGCATCTATATAGAGGCATGTAGGTTGCATTGTCCAATGTAATGCTGCGTTGGAAAACAAAGGAGCTGAAATGCATTTGGAAATCCTACAATTTGAATATTGATTGGATTCTGAAGAGATTAATTGCACATTCTCTTTGTATGTGCTACGCAAACACCTTTGAGGCGCTACGCATAAATTGGAAGCACTGCGTAGGTTCTGCACATACCCTGGAGACGTTGCGTATACACCTAAGGCGCTACGCATACACCTGTGATGCTATGCTACCTTTACATGCTACATTTTCACGAACAATAGTTTCTATCGTTGTGCTTCACCAATTTCAGTAGCTTCTTAAAGTTACAGTAATTATCATTTATTCCCTGCATAGAGAGTTCTCAGAAGTAATAAAATGGATCGAGAAAAGATAAGGGAGTTGAAATTTCTTTGTGGAGTGATTACAAGCATGACAATGGAAACTCATGTAGAATAACCCCAGAGTTTAAAAAAACACTGTCAAGAAAAAGGTACCAGATAAAGATTAATGAAATAGTAGAGAGATGGGAAGGTTTAAAGTCCCTATGTTGATATTTGAAGTGTAGCCTAATGTCTTCAAGTTACTGATATTGAAGAAACGACCTGGTAAGTGCATCATTTGGTATTAGAGCACAGATATGTGTGCGGATAAGAACTATTTTGTGAAAGCATGGGTGAAAAAGAATTGATGCAGTTGTATATTGAAAGACTACATAGTGGAAGCATGGTAGTTCAAAGGCTGAGAGATTATTTTGTGGCAGCGGATCACGGTTGTGAGCTATCACGCAAGAGAAGTTTGCAGAGGACAAGACAACCAAGAAGAAGATTGATTAAAGAGGTATGAAAGTTTGTTTAATGATTAGCAGCAATTGAATGAGTGTAAATTTGGCACCAGAATACATCAGTAAGGTTGTAGAAATAAATTTTGGAAGTTCTTGGAGTATAGCAGAACCTTATTCCAGTCAAGGCTAGGAATAGACAGGGATAGAAGGATCTTTAAGAAAAGTGAGTAAAACAACCAGAGAGGAGATCAGGAGTGCTCAATAAAATTTCTGAGAAGAGGGGAATTAGAGACCAAGCATAAGATAATCTTGGTGAGAATATCAACTCAGCAGGAAGTTGATTGGTTGTAGGTGCAGAAGATCACACAGAGGAAGAAATTTACAACAAGGAAGTTGTGACTTTCTAGCTGAGGTTGGAAAGAGAAAGTTCTTTGAAAGAAAAGAAGCTTGAGGAGAAGGTAAGTTAAAAAGAAATTTCTACAAATAACCTTTAAAGTTTCCAGCAGTCTGAGTCCAAAGGAGATGGCTTGGTGAGGTAATTATAGTAGGTTGGAAAGAATTGCTATTGAAAAAGTTTAATGAACAAGGAAAATTTCACACAGAATAAAAGATGATTATAGAAATTCATGTGGAAGGCTCAAAATAAGGATACAAGATAAATAATAAGGGTGCTAAAGAAATCTAGAGGAAACAGATGAGTCTAGAAGAGCTTGACAAGGAGATTGTTGAGTTAAAAGAACAAATCAATGTATTAAGGATGCTGCTAGAGGAAAGCCAAAGACAAGGTTGGGTCTTGAGAAAAAAAATAGTGAAGTGACCTAAGTTACAGAGAAGGCTACAATAGAGGCAAGTGAAGTGGCCAGTGGAAAAACTCAGAGAAGCTGAGTTGGAAATGGAAGTTTCCATTTATGAAGCAAAACAGGGTTATTTCTGGGTGAAGATGAATAATGGAGATCATTTAAATATCTCATGAACTATTGGGATAGTTCAAGGGAGCATGAGTAAAGGTGGAAAAATGTTGTAGAAGGGGCTATAAAGCCTTATATTTTTTAATCTAATAACTTTGATATGTTTGTAGGCTTTGTAGAAGATGGGCAGTCTTTTGAAGCTATCATAAAAATTGATGAAAGTCTGGAAGAAAAGAAGGATGAAGAGTACCTCTCAGAAGATAAAAATTCAGAAGCAAAGTATGATGGAGGATGCCTCTTGAATTAGGAAAACATTGACCTGTTGCAGAAGGAACTCATTGATGATTGATATTTAGAGTTGTTACAAAACATGGACAATTCCTTGAGGAAGAAGGAGATGAAGTTCAGCCTGAAGAGTTGATATGTGAAACATCGGTCGAGGTTGTTGAACCTTACATGTTTAAAATTGACAATTGGTGTATAAATACAGGGATTATAAGTGCCAAAGAATGAAAATTCTCAAACAATGTTACACAACATGGATTTGATGAAGTATTTCTTTTTGAAAGCGTAAGGAGAGAATGGAAACTTATTTCTATGGAGATGATTGAAACAAAATTGTCTATGGAAGACAAGCAGATTGAAGAACAATCATTGAACCATAGTGACCATATAGAGGATGAAGTTTGAAATGAAGAGAATTGTGATAAAATTCTTTCTAAATTTGAATAGGAGATTGAATTGCTGGAGAAGTTGCTCGGTGAAATATTCCCAAATTTCCACATCATATTTGGAATATTAGAGTCCTTGATTTTCTTAATAAATTAAGTAAATAAAAGGGTGGAGGGACCCACAAACCTCAAAGATGAATAAAATCCACTTTTAGTGTGTGTATGTGGATATTTTATATCTAGATCTAGAACATGGAGTAGTGGAGAAACTCTATTTATGGAGATCATATCTCATTTATGAGATAGATCATGGAGTATGACACAGTCAAATAAGATCATGGATCTCAAATATAAAATCAAGACGATATTTGATAAGGTCAACTGAGATCATATTGCATTCAAAGAATACCATGAAGCACTTATGATATGATAGTGGAGGAAGTGGTGCATTTAATGCATGCATGATGGAGAGGGTGATCACCCCATATGAACATGATGGAGCACATGGATCAACAACGCAGTCAAACATGGAGACTTTTTCCACATGTACAGCATAGATTTGGAGTGGGCCCAAGCTATGGAAGGCTCATGCATATAATGAAGGTGAAGGAACAATGGAAGGCATTATTTGGATTATTCATTTCTTGATCTTTTTAGATCTAGATTTGTCTTAGGACATTTCTGTGCAGAATTGGGCTGTTTAGCAGAGTTTGCAGGGTGTTTCTGAGTGGGAATCCCACCTCTTTCTTCGAGTAGCTCTGGAAAGAGGATTTTTCTTCATTCCTTATCAGGCATTGGTGCCATCTTTAGGAGGTTGTTTCTAGCATTCAGCTAGGAAACTAGTGGAGGATTCATCCTACCACTTTTTTCTTCAGATCCAGCCTTTCAGGAGCAGCAAATATATATCCGGCATTTAGGCCTTGGGGTCTTACCTCCATGCAGTAGCAGTCCCTTCAAGGATTGCGCAGTCCAGTCCTATAGATCTATTGGAGGAAGGAAGTTTCTAGTATTTTAGCTGGAAATAATGTGAGGGATAACCTCCTTACATTGGATCTATTGTTTCCATCACCCAAGAGCTAATTTAACACATATAGCAGCAGGCTAAGGAGCCTCAGTATCTGAAAACATAGTTTTTTGAAGCTATTGTTCATCCAGTAGCTATTTTCAGTGGAGGATATTGGAGGAGCTAGATCTTGAGATTTTAGCCCAAGGATCTAGTGAAGGGATCGACCCTTCTTGCATAGATCTAATTGTACATCATTGCAGTCATCGTATTATCAGATCTAGCTTCAGATCTACATTCCCACCAACATATATGTGAATCCCTAAGAGGAATGTTTTCTTAGACTTATATATCTGAGAAACCCCTCTTGGGTTATCTTGGGAATCCATAATTGAGCCCAGATCTATAATTTCAGCATTAGCGGAGCTCCCATTCTGCCTAGATTTGACTTTCTATCTTACAGGTAGTTGCGGTCCCTACAATTGTAGCAGGGAAAACACAGCTTACCTTCCAGTGGAGCATCATTTATGCAGTCCCTCTTGGGATATTATTTTGGGGTCATTCTAGGCTACCGTTGTGGCTTGAGTGTCTCATAGTTTGAGCACTGTTTTACTTGATTTTTGCACCTCCAATATAATAAAATGGCTCAGCTATTTCTATGCATTATGATGTGTATATAGATTTATTGTTTACTTTGCTGCAGTTCTCATATTGTATTTTAGTATTTTTTCATGTTTCCCATTTGGGATATTACAGTGGTATCAGAGCATCATATTTGACTCGGCTTGTGGACACTTCATCTTTTACATTAAAATAAGAAGAAGATAGATGAGATCTATCATGGAGGATGATAATTATACCACTCATTGTTGTAGATATATGCAAGATATCTCCAAGGAGGTCAATCAAATGAAGGAGGAAAGGCAGAAAGAAGATCCAGGAAGAAGAATTGATGAGAAAGACCCAAGCACTTCCTATTAGCACAGAAGAAAACCGAAGAATCCCAAATCTCCTCATAGATCCACTATGCCCACTTTCTTTGGAGAAGGTGAAAGTTGTATAAATGAATAAAGGAATGAAATTGAGACTCATGAGACTCCCAGTCTATATCTTGAAGACTACAAAGCACGGTCTAGAGCATTCAATGAGAAGCTAACTCTCCAACAATTCATCAAAATCAAAGAAGAAAGAGGATTCTATAGCAGCAATAGAAGAAAGAGGCATAATAGATTCTATTTGCCTGCATTTGATGGATCTTCCTCAAGCACTATTAAGGCTTGGAGGAGGAAGTTAGATGAATTTTTCAGGCTACATCCTATAGCTAACGAAGAGGCTGTTCAAATTGTAGCACTTCATCTTTTAGGTGAAGCCAATGATTGGTGGTTTGGTCACTTAGAACATGCAAAGGTGACTAAATATTCAGATTTCTTTCACAACTTGAGGGGAGAATTTTATGTGAGAAAACCATAGATGTGTCACAAAGTGACATTCCATAAGGAAAAAAAGGAGGATGTCAATCTTGTCACTCTGGACAAGAAGTCACTACATTCACCACCAGCTGCAGAAGTACTTGCACCCGGAGAAGAGACACTTGTATCTTTGCAAGATAGTCTTGAACTCTTTAAATATAGAGTCCCATGCATGATTCAGGAGATGCATGAGGGAAAGGAGGAATATTCCACCACTGGTATAGTTGGAGAAGAGCAGCCATCACTCTTATCAACATTTGGAGGCATTATTGTCCTAGTTGGAGGAACTCTTGTGTTCTAGAAAGAGGTTCCCACACATTGGTTGATCCAAGGTATGCATGAAATTTCATCACGTATTGATTCAGGGCCAATGCATAACCAAGGGTTAGAACAAAATGTTGATTTGAAGCAACAATATATCACAGCGCAGAGGACCCTTGATCTAAGGAAGGAGGAGATTAAGAACTATCCCATTTCATCATTGTTGAGCTACATTCAACCCTTTGAGTTGAAGTGTAGAGTTTCAGAAAATGGGATGAGTAAGATCCTATGCACAATAGTTGGTTATGATATCAGTACTGTGCCTTGCTTTGAGACAACACATGTAATACCCTGCAGATCTACAATGTTGTCACTTAGTATCTGTGAAAATGAAGAGGCCCCATCATTCTTGGAGCATTTTAAAGGTAGCTTCATTCATGAAGCAATGGAGGTAAAGATGGTAGATGGTAGACATCTTGATATGAGAAACCTTTTTTCCTTTCTAGATGACCCTTCCTCAATGAGCACCTCAAATATCAAAGAGAAACTTATACCTACAGCAGACCCAAAAATTCATTTGTTTTGGATGGCCTTTGGTGAAAAGAGAATCTCATTAAGAGATCTCATTGGAGGTGCACTTCAACATTTCATGAAGTGCAAAGTTCTTCATCAGTTTGGGGAAGATGGTATTCTACAAAGGGAGGATACCATGATTATGCAGCACATCACTCATCATCCATATTGGGGTGAGTGGGTGAGGATGATAAGCAAGGGGTTGCATGACCACTTGCAGATTTATGATATGAGCCAGCAAGCTTGGTTACGTTGGTTGCCCTTGGGATATTTTTTTCACTACCCAAAGGCTCCTATTTCTTTGATCCATGCCTTGAAGAACACTTATGAAATGAAGAAGGAGGCATGGTTGCGCTGGCTACTTTTGGGTGAGTATGATTACCACCCAATAGCTCATATTTTTCTGATTCATGCCTTGTGTATCGATGATAGAATGAATCAAAAGAAGGCATGTTCATTTTGGTTTCCCTTGAGAGAGATTGGCCATCACATGACATTTCCTATGTCTATGTGTTTTGTATTGGGTAAAGCTTGGCATGATGCTCTCATGATGTGCATTGATGATGTATCTTTGTATTGGGCTGATGTGACATTCAATATGTCCATTAGTATGTTTTTTCTCCATGATGCACATGAGGAGGAGAGAAATTAGTAAGATCTCTTGTTGCTTTGGTTTCTTTTGGGGGAGTTTGGTTTTTCCATATTACATGTAGAAGATGGAGGATGGTAGCAAAGGGCCTTACTTATGTGGTTACTATTAGGAGAATATGGTTTGACATCTTTGTCTACCCATATAGCTCCTTTAATTATTATTTTGCATAAATTTGGAATGATGCTTGGATCCAACAAGGCCAACAGGGCTAAGGATGAGAGCATCTTAATTATAAATCAAATTCATAAAGCATGAGATGGAGGGATGTATTGTGACATGGAGCTTTTCCTTTGTGGAAAGAGCCACTTTATTTTATGTATCTCATGTATTGATAAGGATGTTGGACATCATATGGTTGTCACTTGGTACTTCATGATAACAGGAGGGCATCTAACTACAGAATTGGAGGTCATTCTATGCTCTCTTGAGAGACAAGTTTGGAACCAAACATGTATGAAACATTGTAGCAAATGGAGGAAGCCTTCCTTATGTGGATTCCATTTGGAGGGGAATAGATGGCTTTGCATCTACTTTTAGAGTTCCTTGAGGACAAGCAAAATTTTGCTGGGTGGGACTGTAATATTCCAAAATTTCCACATCATATTTGGAATATCAGAGTCCTTTATTTTCTTAATAAATTAAGTAAATAAAAGGGTAGAGGGACCCACAAACCTCAGATATGAATGAAATCCACTTTTAATGTGTGTATGTGGATATTTTAGATCTAGATCTAGAACATGGAGTAGTGGAGCATCTCTATTTATGGAGATCATGTCTCATTTATGAGATATATCATGGAGGATGACATAGACAAATAATATCATGGATCTAAAATATAAAATCATGAGAATATTTGATAAGATCAACATAGATCATAGTGCATTAAAATAATATCATGAAGAACTTATGATGAGATAGTGGAGGAAGTGGTGTAGTTAATGCATGCATGATGGAGAGGGTGATCACCCCATATGAACATGATGGAGCACATGGATCAACAACGCAGTCAAACATGGAGACTTTGTCCACATGTACAGTGCATATTTGGAGTGGGACCAGGCTATGGAAGCCTCATTCATATAATGAAGGTGAAGGCACAATGGAAGGCATGATTTGGATTATTCATTTCTTGATCTGTTTAGATCTAGATTTGTCTTAGGACATTTCCATGCAGACTTGGGCTGTTTAGCATAGTTTTCAAGGTGTTCCTGAGCAGGAATCCCACCTCTTTCTTTGAATAGATCTAGAAAGAGGATTGTTCTTAATTCCTTATTAGGCATTGGTGCCATCTTCAGGAGGTTTTTTCTAGCATTCAACTAGGAAACTAGTGGAGGATTCATCCTACCACTTTGTTCTTCAGATCCAGCCTTTCAGGAGTAGCAGATCTATATCTGGCATTCAGGCCTTGGGGTTTTACCTTCATGCAATAGCAGTCCCTTCAAGGATTGCATAGTCTAGTCCTGTAGATCTATTGGAGGAAAGAAGTTTCTAGTATTTCAGCTAGAAATCCTATGAGGGATAACCTCCTCACATTGGATCTATTGTTTCCATCACCCAGGAGCTGATTTGACACATATAGTAGAAGGCTAAGGAGCCTCCCTCTCTGAAAATGCAATTTTTTGAAGCTGTTGTTCATCCAACAACTATTTTTAGTGGAGGAGATTGGAGGAGCTAGATCTTGAGATTTTAGCCCAAGGATCTAGTGAAGGGATCAACCCTTCTATCATAGATTTGATTGTACATCATTGCAGCCATCATATCATCAGATCTAGATTCATATCTTCATTCCCAATAGCATAAATGTGAAGCCCTAAGAGGAAGGTTTTCTTAGACTTACATATCTGAGAAACCCCTCCTGGTTTATCTTGGGAATCCATCATTGAGCCCAGATCTATAATTTTAGCATTATCTCAACTCCCATTTTGCCTAGATCTGACTTTCTATCTTACATGTAGTTGCAGTCCCTACAAATGTAGTATGGAAAGCATAGTTTACCTTCCAGTAGAGCAGCAATTACGTAGTCCCTCTTGGGATATTATTGTAGGGTCATTCTAGGTTACCCTTGTGGCTTGAATGTCTCATATTTTGAGCACTTTTGTACTTTACTTTTGCACCTCCAATATAATAAAATGGCCCAGCTATTTCTGTGCATTATGATGTGTATATAGATTTATTTTTTACTTTTCTGCAGTTCTCATATTGTGTTTTAATATTGCTGCATGTTTCCCATTTGGGATATTTCACTCAGAGAACATGGCAATAGAAAAGAAATGGTTACAGCACTACCTGTAGTAGAAGAGAGTCTCTAATAGTCATGGACACAGAAGAATGTTTTAATTTACAAACCAATAGTTTGTTTGCAGGTACATTGAATAACATTAATGAGTATGATGTTGTGATCAAAGTTATTGAACAAAGGTTGTTTGTAAATGAGATAAAATTTTAGAAGCAACAAGAGGGTAAGGATGTAAGGGTGGTAGTAAGAATCTAGAAACTCCAAAGTGAAGGTAACGAACATCAGTTTGAAGATCAATGGACAGAGTGCAACAACAGATGGAAGAGTGAGTATGAGTCTGAAGATAAATTAGACATGGAGATTGAAAGAATAAGAAGGCTAATGATGAAATTGTCTCAGAAGAAGAAAACAATAGACTATGAAAGCATAGCCATTTGGGCAATGAAGCATAAAGTATGGAGACCTAGAGAACAATAGAAAACAACAACGTCGAGGCAGCCAAAAACATAATACAGAACAAATTTTGGGATCCAGGAGGAGTTGAAGACAAAAATTCATGATAAGGAGATCATGGAAATTTTTCTACCTTGGGATTCTAATTCAGTAGCATCCTACTTCCAAAATACATGTATATATTATAGATCTAGGGGTTATTGTGTTGCCTAGGAAGTTGGTTTCCTAAGGCTTGATTAATTGTATTTCCCTAATTTTTTAGTGGATTTATGTGAGAGATATAGGATTATTTAAATTCATAAATTGGAGTGTAAATGTTCTCGAATGTAGGAGAACATTAGAGATTTGGGCTAGTTGAGATCTCATAAGGATCTTAGGGATCTAGAGTAAAGAATGGATCTATAAGTAAGGAATGGATCTGGGATAATATTTAGGAGATATTGAGAGATTTTTGGATCTAAATTGTAATTAGTTCAGATTCCTCTCTGTATATATTTGTAAGCTTTTGAAGCATTCAGTGTTGGCTTAGGTTTTTAGTTTGGGCCTTAAAAGTATGGCTATTGGCCTTTGTAAATATACTATTTCATATTAATAAAAATACCAAAAAAAAGCACAGTGTGTAGTGAGATTAACAATATGGTTTGAGTGTTGGTATATATTTAAGGGAGAAACCCATTATTTGATTATGGTATGAGGAGTGCGTAGGTGTTCGATGGAAGATGTAAATATCACCTTCAAAAAATCTTGGTAATGGATGGAGTGGATTATATGACATGGACTGGAATAATACAATTGGATGACAACGTGTAATGAGCTTACTAATAGTCAAGTGTTAAGCCCCGTGTGAAGCAGAGTTTGGGAGTTGCAATTGACTCTACATGATTGTCGACATCTACCCTAGATGTAATATAGATTGATGAACTGAGTATGATGAGGAGAGAATTGGGAATTTTAATGGAGCCACCTGTGTATATATTAATATTTGCAGCAACATTTATTAACTGCAAAATTCGATTGGATCGGGCTCCAACACCCATGCCATTTCCAACATCTGTGAAGGGGAATTATTGCAATCCAGAGCTCTTCTTCGATCCCTTTACTCGAATTCGTGCTAAATAGCATATTTGTTCATTTTGGTGACTAGTGAAATGGAAGTGTGGTTACATGTAGATTGCATAAGGATGGCCAACGCATCTACAGAGAGGCATGTAGGTTTCATTGTCCACTGCAATTATGCATTGGAAAACAGAGGAGCTGAAATGCATTTGGAAATCTTGCAATTTGAATATTGATCCAATCTTGAAGAGATTTTCTATGCATTCGCTATGTATGTGCTACGCAAACACCTTTGAGACACTACACATATATTGGAAGTGTTGTGCAGGTGTTGCGCATAACCTGGAGATGTTCCGTATACATGTAAGGTGCTATGCGTACACCTCTGATGCTACGTTACATTTACATGCTACATTTTCACCAAAAGTAGTTTATATCGCTGTGTTTTCACCAGTTCCAGGAGCTTCTTAAAGTTTCAGTAATTATCATTTATTCCCTGCACAAAGAGTTTTGTGAAGTAAGAAAATGGATCGAGAAAAGATGTAGGAGTTGAAATTTTTTTATGGAGTAGCATGAAAATGGAAATTGATGTAGAAGAATCGCAGGGTTATAAAAACTATTGTCAAGAAAAAGGTACCAGATAAATTTTAATGAAATAGTAGAGAGATAGGAAGGGTTAAAGTCCCTGTGTTGAGATTTGAAGTGTAGCCAAGTGTTTTCAGGTTATTGAGATTGAAGAAAAAACATGGTAAGTGCATCACATTTGGAAAATCTCCTAAGAGGGCTAAAAGAGATAAAAAAATTGGACTTACACATGTCTACTCATTACTATACAAGGAATCAGGTCTCCAAGGTCAAGTTCAAGCAGTTGAAGGAAAAACTCAAGGAAAACCTAATCAAGAAAAAACAGAAGGGTAAGTTGGATTTTCTTGCTAATGCTTCCCTCATAGCATAGCATACCATATGAGGTCTTCATGGAGAAATTCTAGACCAATTTTGAGAAAATTTGGAGAATTTTTGGCATTTTTGCAAATTTGGAAAAATTTTAACAATTTTTGTAGACAACATAAACGCAACGTGTTCATGCTACTTTTATTCTCAGAACATCCAATTGATGAAAGAAAGACATTTTTGGATTGGGAGTGATGAATGAATCATTGATATATACTTTTATTGCTACATCAATTTTTATTCTACTGAGGAGGATCATAAAACTAGCTAAAAATCAGCTCTATGCATCAATAACAGAGCCACACTTCCTTTATAGCACCAGTTTTGGGAGACTTGGTATTTGAAGATCTTAGAGGATTTTTTTTGTTGGGAAAACACTTCAGATGGCTAGCAGACACACTCACCTATCTAGAAACTTGCAGATTCAAAATTGAGCATTGGAGCATCATCAAATTGGTTGCAGAAGACCACACTACCATTATGATAGTTTCGCTACCTTTATCTGTAAAAACGCTACGGTTATGCCAGAAATCAATTTTTTATATCATGTGGTAAAAAATGGAATTACCCATGATGTAATTGAGTTTATCATGATGTAATATGTTGCATGTAAATTAGTGGACATAAAATTCATGGTTTTTTATGTATCAAAAGGCAAAAAAACTATTTATTTTTCATGCTTCTGCCACCTTTCTGGAGCCTTTGTTATGCTTTTGGAGTAACCTTGGGAGAATGAATTTTCAGAGGCCTTTCCATGGGTCATTTTGAAAAAATCAATATGTTCTGAAAAATAGACACATAGGGCTAGTTGATCGTTCTCTATAAGTGTATTTGGACTCCTAAAAGTGCCTCAAAAGTGCCTGCAAACTTCTGTTACACTTCTACAAATTTATGTTACCCTTATGTCGGAAATTTTACAAATCAACATTGGATTCCTCAGGACACTTGTCAAGGTCATAAAAGGTCACAAATTCGAGGTTTTGATATCCTATGAGATGGAATTAGATTTATTGAGTTGGTTTTTGCCTCATATAATGAGTGGATATGTAATTTAATGTAAGGGACAAACACTCCTAGTTCATAGATAAAAATTAGGGAATGGTTTCTAACCTCCCTAGAATATAGGAAATGACTCATCTTGTGTATTTATGATCCATTTTGGATGGGATTTTAACTTGATGAGGTGTCATAGTCCATATTTTTTATAACTATAGTTTGTTTAGTCTTTTTTTGGAGTTGGATAATCTCATTTTGCAGTGGAGCTTTTGTAATCAATAATTTGGAATGAAATGAAAGACATATTTGTAGAACTTTTGTTGAGATACTTGTGGTATGAATTGGAGCATTTTTTTTTCTTCTGTGTGTTTACCTATTCATGCTAAATGATATATCTTCTTCTTTCATATACATATTTCCATATTTTTATCTTGTAAGTTTATGAGGAAAAATCATGTTTGTCCATGCTTTGTTTTAGACAAGGTTTACATGTTATGTTTATTTTCTTCTAAATGAATGAATTCATCTTATTGATCATTCAGAATCTCTCTTACTTCATCCTATACTCAATGACCTATTAAACATGTTTTTTATTATATAGTTCACCCTTAACATTTTAATTAAAGTTATGTGGAGCAAAGCACCTGATAGCATTACTCATGGCTAAAGTTTGAAGTTGGCTAAAAAGAAATAGCGCTAAGCTAAGTCACGTGCGAGAAAAGGATAAGCGCATTTCTATAATAGAGCAGAAATATATAAGGACTTTGAACATTAGCCGAGCGAAGATATAAAAGGAACAAAGGGAAATAATATATAACGGGGCGTGCATTCACTTTATACACGTTGGCAAAGGATTCCGCAAGTGTAATTCCGGGGGGGTCACGAAACGAAGGAGCGAGGCAGAGCCTTACCCCCCCGGAAATTTGATGACGTCTCAAGAGGGTCAACACGAGGCGAGTGTTATACGGGGAATAAAGCACAGGTTTTAAAGCTGTCACAATATGCACTTCGCATTCCACGAGGGCTATGTTATGAGGCAGAGCTATCACCACGACGAAAAGGTAAGGTAAGTTCTTAGGATATCTCGGTATTTAACCCGACACACAGTGTTTACCTACTCGAAGTCTAACACCCAATTCCTACACGCCACATGTCTCACTGTCAGTGTCCTTATGACGCTTACCCCACTTGCTTCACCATTCCACATTTTCCCGAGCTCCCTCAGTTCTATATAACAGTCCTCTGTCTTTTACTGCAGTAAAATATTTAGGTTTTCGACTACGGTATAAACAAAAGTGGGAGCCCAGTACCAGGTCCACCCAGTCACTATCAATACCCTCGCGTCGTATTCCCAAGTAAATTTCCTACTACACAGGTATTCCATCCCTCAAATTCCCTCTGGTTTCCTTTTGTTTTTAAAATTTTCATGTTGGTCATGGGTAAGGTCACAACCAAGAAGTCAGAGCCGGAGACTCCCCAAGTCTGTGAAACCAGAAATCCTCTAGGGTTTGAACCTTTCTTAGAACAACAAGCTGATATCTGTGACCCACAGTATCCATTTCCCATTAGCAGTATCAAGCCTGAACTTTTTAGGAGACATGTCAAAAACAGGGATAGGTATCGGGTGGTTCTGTCGGGTCTGTAACATCAAATTATCCCTCCAGTTTATCCAGTGGTCCAATTTATCTGTTGGCTCAGGGACGCCTACGACGAACGTCGAGGCATGTTCCTCTCAACTCAAGGGAATAGGATATTCACTCTTTCCCCTGATATTAACAGAAAAGCCCTTCATTTTCCTACCAGTTCAAACTATGTCAGTTTTAGTGAAGTTACTCTGACCCCTTGGTTTGCAAAATTTCCATGGAAACAGTAGGGCGATTTCATCGCCTCTATAACCGACGATTAGACCACAGCCCTCCCTTCCGCAGAGTCACTCCCCCTGAGTCTATTCAAAGAATAATTCCAACCTATCCTTGCTCTCATCACAGGTTTATTAGGTATGGATGGTTTTGGGCAAACCTCCAGGGGATGTGTTTCTTTCTTATGGTTAATGTCTCAAATCGGGGTTGTTCTAGACATTCCTGGTTTCTTGGCCTCCACCATTCAGACCCAGTTCCAAGAACTCTCAGACACGGGTCGCTTCCGCTTTTTCTCTATGGTTTTTTACCTCTTCCTCTTTCAGCATGCTAATAAATTTGAGGATTTTGGATTAGATAAGGTGCACCAAATATGCTAGCCTGTTAGCAAGATCATCAGCAAATGTCCCACCACCTGTGTCAGCAACTGCATCAACTCTGTCGCACCAGTGAACATGGTTAACTCATGATTCGGCCCTAGTGGCCTTTACTTTTATTTTACTTTGTTACTTTCAAATTTTGAGTGGAATTCACATTTCACTCTTGCATTTTACTTCTTGTTAAAGACAGTTTTAAATATTTTGTTTTGAAACGGCCGTGAGCCTAACTGTAAATGATGAGAAGCTCCATCCCTCATCAGGAATTTTGGTTACTTTTGATTAAGACTCCAAACTAATTACTAGCACGCGAGGAAGATATTTTTCCCAAAATATCTTCCCGCTTAGGTTTCTGAAGATTCTATATAAGCAGCAAACCAATAGGAAAAAGGGTTCCATATTTTCAGAAGAATACGCTGAGAAAGAATTATGTATGCATCTTGTTGAAATTTTGATATAAATGCGAAGAGCCCGTTGGGTCTCAGTGATGAGGAGTTTCATATTTAATGAGGATTTTAGCCTTTATGCTTTAGAGTCTGTAACTCTCCCTTATGTGTTATAGCTTAATTGTTCATTTCGTTTACATCCATTTCTCTTGTATCAACATTGTTACCGATGAAATAGGTAACCTAACCTCAAAACGGGAACTCTATCCCAAAAAGACTCAAAAAACATGAAAAAACACCCCAAAAACAAAAAAGTGTATTCCAGAACGCACTTGGTTTTTTTTTAAGGTCAAATTTCAACATTTTATAAAATTATGCTAAAAACAAAATTGTTTCTTGAAAAAAGGATTGAAAAAACACCCTCAAAACAAAACCAGTTGATGCTGGAATAACAAAAAAAAAAAATTGTATCATATTTTTGACATTTTTAAAAATAGAAATAACATTTTTTAATTTTTAAAATTCAAACATTAAAAAAAACCTAAAATTTAAGAAAAAAATAAATTTAAAAAATAAAAAAATTTTAAAGCTTAAAATTTAAAAATATATAGGAATAAAAAAATAAAAATAAAAACAAAATAAAAATTTTAATTCAAACATTAAAAAAAACCTAAAATTTAAGAAAAAATAAAAAATAAATTTAAAGATTAAAATTTCAAAAAATATAGAAATAAAAAAATAAAAATAAAACAAAATAAAAATATTAAATTAAAAAAAAAAACAATTTATAAAAGGAAAGAAATTATAAAAAATTAAATATAGAAATTAAATTTAAAAAAGAAAAAGAAAACGTTTATTAAATTAAAAAAAAAAATCAATTTTAAAATAAAAAATTAAATTTAAAGAAATATATTAAATTTTAATAAATTTAAAACTTAAAAAAAAATTAAAAAAAAAATACATTATTTAAATTAAAAGTAAAAAATGAAAAATTAATTAAAAATGAAAAATGAAAAATAAAATGCAATAAAAATATTAAATTTAAAAAATATATATATTAAAAAAACAAATAAATTTTAAAAATTATATTAAATTTAAATTATATATATATATATATATATATATATATATATATATATATATATATATATATATATTAGATTTTATTAAATTAAAAAAAATATTAAATTTTAATAAATAAATGAATAAACAAATAAATTTTGAAATAAAAATTAAATTTTAAATATAAAGAAAAAAAAAACTTTGTTAAAATAAAAAGTTAAAAAACTTTAAAAATCAATTAAAATTGGAAAATTGAAAAAAATAAATTAAATAAAAAATAAAACAAAAACAAATTAATTTGAAAATATTAAGTTTAATTAAAAAAGAAATTTATATAATTTTAAATACACAATTTTAATTGAAATAAAAAACTATAAAATTTTTATGTAATTAAAAAAATAATAATAAAAAAAAAAAAAAAAAATATTGAATTCAAATAAATTAAAAAAAATACAAAATTTACTAAATTTTAAAAAATTAATTGAAAAAACTAAACACAAAATTTAATAATAAAAAAAAAATATGAAAAAATAAAAAAATCAATTAAATAAAAAAAAATACAAAATTTAATAAAATTTTTTTACAAAATTTAGAAAAAAAAATAAAAAACAAAAAAAAATGAATAAAATTAAAAAAATATTAAAAAAAAAAACGTAAAAAAACAAAAAAAATTAAAACAAATTAAATTTCAAATATAAAAATGAAATTAAAAAAAAAATAAAATTTTTGAATTAAAAAAAAAAGTAAAATAAAAAAATCAAGTTAAAAAAAAATATATTAAAAAAAAAAAAAAGAAAAAAAAAAAAAAGAATTTTTTGATCGTGGTGGCGCCGCCAATCAGCCTCCTGCCCAGATGGCGGCGGAGGCTAGCCGCTGGGCGGGAGGCCGATTTCCGGGGTCTGCCTCCCGCGGTGGGAGAAGCGATTAGGAAAACTCCCCGAGACGTTCGAAATCGCCCTGCGATGCGGAAGCGGACTAAGGGCCAAGCTCTCCCGGCGGGGAGCGATTCCGGAGGCCCGGCCTGCGCCGGGAGGGCGATTCTTGGAATCGACCTCTCACGCCGAGGGAGAGCGTTCCAGAATCGTCTTGCCGCGATTCCGAAATCGGCCTCCCGCGCCCTGGCGGTCCCCGGAATCGGCCTCCGCCGCGGGAAGAAACGGTCCGGATCGGCTATCGACCAAGGTGGCGGCGATGCGGCGGTGTGCCCAGGCGGGGAGGGCACGTGCGGCATCCTCGCCCACCCGGTGGCCACGACCTCGCCTGAATGGGCGGGCGGCGGCGGCGCCACCACAATAAAAAAATTCTTTTATTTTTTTATTTTTTATTTTTAATATATTTTTTTTAATTGGACTTTTTTTTTTTTTTTTTAAATTCAAAAAATTTAATTTTTTTTTTTTTTTTTTTAATTCAAATTTTTTATTTTAAATTTAATTTGTTTTAGTTTTTTTGTTTTTTTTAAAATTTTGTTTTTAAATTTAATATTTTAGATTAATCATTTTTTAAAATTTAAAATTTATTCATTAAATTTATTAAATTTTAATTTAATTAAATTTTTTTTTTAATCTTTTAGTTTATTTGGTTTTTCATTTTTAAATTTTATAAATTGTTTCATTTAAAAAAAAATAGTAAATTTATGGATATTTGTTTTTTAATTATTTGCAAGTGGTTTTTTTCAATTTTTTTTGTTTTTTAATGATAGTTTTTTTTTTATTATAATTCTTTTATTTTAATTTTCTTTTTCAATTTTAAATTTTTTTTTTTTTTTTTAAATTTGTTTTTTTTTTGTTAATTTTAAAATTTGTATTTTTGTTTTCTTATTATTATTATTTTTTTAATTTAAATTTTTAAATTTAATTTTTTCTTTTTTGTATTTTTTTTTTATCTAAATTTTAATTTTTTAATTTAAATTATTTTTAAATTTTCTATTTTAAATTATTTTTTTTAATTATATGGATTTTTTAATAACTTAGAAAAAAAAGTTTTTGATGTTTTTTTTTTAATTTTTTTTTGTTAATTTTTGTTTTTTTTCTTTAAATTATGTGTTTTTTTTTTCAAATTTTGTCATTTCTTTTGATATAATTTTCGAATATTTTTTTTTTGTTTTATTTATTTATTTTTGTTTAAATTTTTTATTTTTACGAGTTAATTTTGTTTTTTTTTTACATTTTTATTGGTTTTTTTTTGTTTTTTATATATATATTTTTTATCTAAGTTTTGTGTTTTATTACCAACATGAAAATCACCACTCTAAAAAAAAAAAGGTTGATGCTGCATCAATATGTTTCAAAATTAGCATGAAAATCACCGCTCTAAAAAAAAAAATTTGATGCTGCATCAATACGTTTCAAAATTAGCATGAAAATCACTAACATTTTAAAACAAATCTTCATACTTCATAAATAAAAATATTAGTGTCAAAAATGTGCTAAAAAAAAAAATGATTCTGCATCACCACTTTTCAAAATCGGGTGCTTTTTATGCTACCAAAAAAAAGTAGGTAACAGTGCGGTTACCTATTTCATCGGTAACAGTGTTTATCATGTTCTAGAATGCGAGTAGCTCACTGGTCTTGGTATGAATTTATCATAGTTGATACTCATGCTAAAAATTGTCTAGCACTTTAAATATGGCTCAGGCATGATATGCTGTTTCATTTTTCACTTCAACCGTACTTCTTCTATATTAGCTATTATGGAATGTTATCTTTAAAGCTATTGTCATGAGTGGATTCTTGTTATTATAAGCCCATTACATGTTGATATTCATTTCTGGATTTCATCTCAATGACAACTAGTATTCTCTCTATATTTCATACACAGTAAACACCCTCTGACTATTCATCTCTGTGAAGTATTTGAGAATCCAGCCCTCTTTACAGAAAGATGTCTTTGAATTGTCTGATACATTTCTATTAGGAATTCGCACTTTGCCTCTGCAATATTTCTTTCTTTGTGCTGAAGTTTTAAGGATTCTGGTTCCATCCAAATTAAACTTTCTTGTTTACATGACATAGCACGAGAGCCTTTTTTTGGATAACTTTCCATACTATATCATATGCTCCTTGCTATATAAGATGTCCTAGGCACTGGTCTTTCACAACTCAAGGTTGTCTCTAGGAATGACAACATCTTTTTGGCGTCGTTGCCGGGGATATGAAGTTGAGAAAAGTTAAATCCCTGGGCCTCGACAAAATATCTATTCACTCTTCAAAAGGTGAGCATGAAGAGTTGAGAGTTGTATATCCCTCACCTTGGCGGCTCCACAGTCATTTATCAGATAAAATTACTTGCAGTCCTGGCTTCTCGAAAGCCACACCTGAGGTTAGATATGTCTCAGCCAAAGATACCTTCAGTGTCTGACCCAGAGAAGATCCTACATAGGAGAGGTTGGAGGGAAAGACAATCAGTTCACACAGAGATCCCTGAATTCTCTTTAGAAGACTTTCCATCCCCCTCCTCTCAAGTAGCCCAAGTTCAAGGTCCCAACTCCACTGTGGGAGATACTGATTACTTCTCAGATAGTCCTCCTCTGAGAAATATCCAAATCATAGACGAAGCTAAATCAATAGATACCACCCACTACACTCTTCACCCCACTCCTGAGGCTGAAGAGGTCAAAGAAGTCACCGAATTATCTGCTATTAATAGTCCATCTTTCCCATCAGCACCTCAAGCCTCTGTCCAATACATTCCCATTGTCATTCACACTTCACTTCCACCTCCTCCTCCACTTACACATCAAACTCTTGCACTACCTCCACCACCCCCAATGGCCAATGTTCTTGGTTTCTTGTTGAACAAGTATGCCCCCCGGGCATTACCTCAAGTATTGAATGATATGCCTCAGGACTATTTGAAGATCTTACCCCGTTTCAATGGGGAAAATGAGATTGAAGCTCAAAAGCATCTTGAAGTCTTCTGCTCTTTTGCAGAGAAATTCAATGTGGAACATCTAGATGCAGTCTTAAGAATATTTTTTCAATCTCTTGATGGAGAAGCTAGAAAATGGTTTAAGAAATTTGGAGACCGTTCCATCACTACTTGGGAAGGGATGGAAGATTCTTTTCTCAGAAAATGGGGGGAAAAGAAAACCATGGTTACTGCCTCACTGAATTTAATGCAATCAATAAAAAACATGACAAGGGAGTACCATAATTCATCAATAGGTTCAATAAGCTCTACTCAAGCCTTTCGAACGAAATGAAACCTAATCAAACCATAGCCAAGGTGGTGTTTGTGGCAGCCTTTGATTTTGATGCTTCACTAGATGATGCCCAGACGAATGCGCTAGAATTGGAGGCTATTTTTGCTACAACTAGGAAATCAAAGGGAAAATCAGATCAAGATGCTAGAACAAGGGGAAAATAAGAGGTATCTACTTCTGGCCAAGAGAGAGAGTCAGCTGATAACAAAATTGAAGAAATGAAAAAAATGATTAGGAATCTTTCAAGTAAGCTGGTCAAACTTGAACTTGAGGCCAAGAATTCATCCTCCAAGAATTTTCAGAATGCTCCAAATAGGGGTTACAACCCTCATTATAGAAAACCACCCCTACAAATACTGCAAAGGGAACGAAAAGAGCAACAATATCAGGTACCACATTCGTTGTACTTGGAAGGTCAGGTAGATGGTCCCACCGAGGACACTACTTATGAGCAAGATGATCCATACCTTGCTTATTCGAATAGTGATGAAGTACAATGTCCCTTGCAAGAAAGTGATGGAATGGAGATTCCATTACAAGAAGAAGGGAAGGCTAAAGACACCGAAGACCCAGAGATCGATGACTATTGCAAGCAGTTCGTTGATTTCATGCAAGCACAGTTCAATAGAAGATATGACCTCAGATCTTCTAGGAAAATAACTCGCACTCAGGATCAGGAGGAAGAGGCGCCCCAGAAGGAAGCATCTGCTCAGAAGGAGATAACAGTAAAAAAGGTCACTGATAAAGGTAAGAGGCCTCTAAATGAATCTTTGCAGTCTAGTGATCAAATTCCTTCCTCTTCAAAACTAGTCACTCCCCCTAATACCAAGTCTATGGTGAAAGAATTCAAACCCTTGGTCCAAAGCAAAGAGTCAAAGGAGATTATAAAAAAAAAGTCCTCTTCTGCCTTTAGTTTACAAAAGGAGCTTGAGAAGGTAAAAATCCCAGTTCCCTTGACTGAATTGTTGAAGCAGCCTGCATATCAGTCTCATGTCACCTCCTTTATGCTCCCTCCAGAAGCAGCTCATATCCCAGACAGTCTGAACCTTCAAGAAGAAATACCCATGGTTGTGTTTGGCCCCCATGTTGAGGAAGTAGATGCCTCTAATCCTCCTTTTTATGTGTCTTTAGTAATTCATGACCTGCTATTACATAACTGTATGTTAGATTCAGGAGCTTCCCATAACCTATTGCCCTTGTCAGTCATGGAACAACTAGGATTACAAATCACCCATCCATACAAGGATCTATATTCATTTGATTCCAAAAGAGTTAAATGCCTAGGTATGATCAAGGACTTGGTGGTCAATTTGGCCCAGATCCTAGCCAAAAGCGTGGTAATGGATATAGTGGTGGCTGACATCCTAGCTCGCTTCGGCATGTTGCTATCACGATCCTGGGGAACCAAAATCGGTGGGTCAATCAAGTTGGAATTAACATATGCTACTATTTCGGATTTTGGTGGCCAGGAAAGGAGGTTGTATAGGGAAACAAGATTTGTCAAGATGGTTACTAAGGCTGAAAACTCAGTTAATTCACCAGTTTATAGTAAAGAAGGGGATTTCTCATGTCTGATGCTGGAGGAAGACCAAGATTATGCTCAAGAACCATCATTCTGCCAGTCAAGGTTGAGCAGTCCTCAGAGAGTCAGGAAGTAGGAGTCTGGACGCTTCACTTTGATGGATCAAATTCCAGAGAAGGTAATGGGTCTGGAGTACTACTGATTTCTCCTATAGGAAAATGGGCCCCGTTGTCTTTCAAGTTAGAATATGAAGCTACTAATAATGTGGCCGAATATGAAGCACTTATGTTAGGGTTACAGACAGCTAGAAGCATGAACATCCAGAGTCTAAAAGTTCTGGGAGATTCGAAACTGGTAGCTAGACAAGTGAAGAATCAGTGCCAAACCAAACACCCTAGGTTGAGGGCTTATAGGAACGAAGTATGGGATCTGGTGGAAATTTTTTTCCTGGAATTTAAAATCCAGTTTATGCCTAGAGAACAGAATAGGATGGAAAATTCCCTTGCAATGGCTGCTAGTACATTTCATCCACCTCAGAACCCTCTCCTAAGATATGAAATTGAAGTGCGCTATCGACCATCAAATCTAGATAACATCAAGCATTGGAAGGTCTTTGAGGATGAAGACCAAGTGAAAAGGTTTATGGAAACAGTTGGGGAATTCTCAAACATGGAGATAGTTTCTTGCGAAGAAGAGGAAGCTGAAGACATTTCAGAAAACAAATGGGAAGAAAAGGTGGCTGACCATAAAGTGTTGCAACTAAAAGGAAACATTATACCTAGAGGACTGGTACCTCTAGAAAGGTTCTTTGACAGAAATGATGTCCCACTACATCCAAACAAGTGATAGAAGAGAATCTGGTAGAATACCTAAACCTTGGTACCGATGCCAACCCCAAAATTGTGAAGTTGTCCAAGAAAGTCCCAGAGGAATATAAAGAGCTCTATCAGAAACTATTCCAGTCATACAAATATGTGTTTGCATGGTCTTATCAGGACCTGAAAACCTTCGACATCAGCATCATGCAACATAAAATTCCTCTAAAAGGAGATGCGAAGCCACATAAATAGAAGCTTAAATAGAATAACCCCCTGTTGCTCCCCTCCATAGAGAAAGAGATTAAGAAGTTATTGAAGGCCAAAATCATTGAGGTACTCTAAGTGGGTGGCAAAATTAGTCCTTGTCTGGAAAAAGAATGGAGAAATAAGGCTGAGTGTTGATTTCTGGAATTTAAATTGAGCATCCTTAAAGGATAATTACCCACTGCCCAAGATGGATCATATTCTGCAGAAAGTAGTGGGAGCTTCATGGATGTCGATGATGGATGGTTTCTTTGGTTACAATCAGGTGGCTGTACTTCCAGAATATCAGAAGAATACTGCCTTCACCACACCCTGGGGTACATTTATGTATACCAAGATGCCTTTTGGGTTGATCAATGCAAGAGCCACTTTCCAAAAGGCCATGGAAATTGCATTTGTTGGGGAGAAATATAAGTTTGTGGTGGTATATCTTGATGATATCACTGTGTTTTCAAAGGATGATGTAGAGCACATTGAACACTTGCGTAGAAATTTTGATAAGTGCATAAGGTACGATCTCTCTCTCAATCCACAGAATTCATTGTTTGCATTGGAAGAAGGCAAGATTTTGGGGTATATTGTGACCAAATATGGGGTAAAAATTGACGGTAAGAGAGTAGAAGTCATAAATGGCATCTCTCTCCCCAGAAATAAAAAGGAGGTGTAGGTGTTCCTTGGGCGAATTAACTTTCTGAGAAGGTTTATCCCTAACTATGTAGAGATAGTGAGGCATATAACTGACATGCTCAAGAAGAATAACAAGGTAAAATGGTCCCAGGAATCGCAAGAGGCCTTCTCCAGAATCAAAAATGCCTTTGCAGAAGCCCCAGTGCTGCCTGGACCAGACTATGCTAAACCCTTCATGATTTTTTCATTTGCATCACCTCTTACAGTGGCAGGAGTTTTATTGCAGAAAAATGAGGAGGGGCATGATCAGCCCATCACTTTCTTCAGCCAGGTGCTCTGTGATGCAGAATTGAAATACAACATACTAGAAAAGCAAGCTTACGCCCTGATGAAGTCTCTTAAGGTGTTTCGAATGTATGTTCTGCAATCACACATCACCGCATTTGTGCCCACAGCAGCCGTGAAGGACATCCTCATCCAAGGAGATAGCAAAGGAAAAAGGGGGAAATGGATTGCCAAAATACAATAATATGAGCTGGACATTCACCCTACCAAGTTGATTAAAGGACAAGGGTTAGCCAAAATCCTGTCAGAGTCAAACTGTCAGGCTCTGGGTATAAATATGTCCATGATAGCTAATGAGGAGTCCTAGAAGAATGAATAATAGCGGGGGATAGAGACAGCTACTTAGAAGAATCATATGAAGTATCTCATTAGTCCGTGGTATAAGGAGATTGTGGAGTATCTTCTGACTCTCAGATGCCCCCTTAGCTGTGACAAAGCTAAATACAGAACACTAAGGTTGAAATCACATAAATTTGTTGTTGCCAATGGTTGGATGTACTGGCGATATCCTTCAGGTATCCTGCTCCTGTGCCTCACAGAAGATGAGGTAGAAAATATAATGGTTGAATTTCATGAAGGTATCTATGGGGGTCATTACAGCTGGAGAGCTACTACTCACAAAATTCTGAAAGCTAGTTTCTTCTGGCCCAAACTCTTTGGAGATGTGTTTGCTCGGGTCAGAGTTTGTGAAAAATGCCAAAAATTTGCAGAGAGACAGATGTTGGCACCCCTACCCATGATCCCTGTACATGTGGACGAACCATTCCAGCAATGGAGGATTGACTTTATTGGTGAGATTCATCCTACATCGAGTGGTCAGCACAAGTGGATATTAACTGCTACAAATTATTTCACAAAATGACTGGAGGCTATACCTACGAGGAATGCAATAGATACCGTGGTGATGAAGTTTATGGAAGAAAATATTATATCCAGATTCAGCTGCCCTGCCAAGATAGTGACTAAAAATTCCTAAGCCTTTAAATCTGCTAAGTTTGTCAGCTTCTGCCAGCAATATAACATTGCATTGGGTCACTCCACCGCCTATTACCCACAAGGAAATGGCCTGGTAGAGTCTTATAATAAGACCCTGGTGAGAGCACTGAAGAAAGCTATCAATGAAAATCAGAAAAATTGGGATTCCAGCTAAAATTTTCTTTATGGGCCAACAGGATCACCAACAAGAGATAAACGGGGAAGTCCCCATATGAATTGGCATATGGAAGAGCAGTAGTCTTTCCCATACATTTGGCTTTACCAATAGCCAGATTCATGCAGGAAAGCCAAGAAGAGCCTGATGATATAACCAAAAGAATCAATCAACTGGTAGAGTTGGAAGAAACATGAAATCAAGTGAGTCAGAGGCTAACCAAATATCAGGATAAAATGAAAGATCTATTTGACCAGCACGCTAAGGACAAGAAAATGTAGTTTGGGGATTTAGTGCTCAGATGGGATATTTGAAGAGCAGAGAATGGGAAACATGGTAAATTTGACCCATTATGGTTTGGCCCCTTCAAGGTTGTGGAGCAGGGGGGAAACAACACATTCAAGTTAGAAAATTTGTAGGGTGACTTGCTTGACACCCCAGTAAATGGTTAGTTCCTCAAACCTTACTTCCAGTTTTGATCCAGGCTAAGAGAGCCTGATGTATTATACTGTATATTAGTTATATGCTTTTATCTTTGTTTTAATGACATTTGTTGTGAAGAATCATGAAGAGAAAAAGAAAAAGTGCAGAGGAGTGGTGTCTATGAGAAAGGTTAACAAGTGGTCTGTGAGGTTCTCGACATGCCCAAGAATGAACGTGCTATCCCCAGGTGGAGCCAATGTTGATTATATAGTTTTCCCTTAACATTTTAATTAAATTTATGCAGAGCAAAGCACCCGATAGCATTACTCATGGCTAAAGTTTGAAGCTGGCTAAAAAGAAATAGCGCTAAGCTAAGTCACGTGTGAGAAAAGGATAAGTGCATTTCTATAATAGAGCGGAAATATATAAGGACTTTGAACATTAGCCGAGCGAAGATATAAAAGGAACAAAGGGAAAGAATATATAATGAGTCCCGCATTCACTTTATACACGCTGGCAAAGGATTCCACAAGTGTAATTCTGGGGGGGTCACGAAGCGGAGGAGCAAGGCAGAGCCTTACCCCCCCAGAAATTTGATGACGTGTCAAGAGGGTCAACACGAGGCGAGTGTTATACAGGGAATAAAGCATGGGTTTTAAAGTTGTCACAATATGCACTTCGCATTCCATGAGGGCTATGTTCTGAGGCAGAGCTATCACCATGACGAAAAGGTAAGGTAAGTTCTTAGGATATCCGGTACTAAGGCCCGTATCAGTATTTAACCCGACACGCGGTGTTTACCTACCCGAAGTCTAACACCCAATTCCTACACACCGCATGTCTCGCTGTCAGTGTCCTTACAGAATTTACCCAACTTGCTTCACCATTCCACCTTTTCTCAAGCTCCCTTAGTTCTATATAATGGTTCTCCATCTTTTACTACAGTAAAATATTCAGGTTTTCGACTACAGTATAAAAAAAAGTGGGAGCTTAGTACCAGGTCCACCCTGTCACTGTCAGTACCCCTGCGTCACTTTCCCGAGCGAATTTCCTACTATGTAGGTATTCCATCTCTCACATTCCCTCTGGTTTCCTTTTGTTTTTAAAATTTCTATGTTGGTCATGGGTAAGGTCACAACCAAGAAGTCAGAGCCGGAGACTCCCTAAGTCTGTGAAACTAGAAATCCTCCAGGGTTTAAACCTTTCTTAGACCAACAAGACGATATCTGTGACCCACAGTATCCATTTCCCATTAGCAGTATCAAGCATGAACTTTTTAGGAGACATGTCGAAAACAGGTATAGGTATCAGGTGGTTCTGTTAGGTATGTATCATCAAATTAACCCTCCAGTTTATCCAGTGGTCAAATTTATCTGTTGGCTCAGGGACGCCTATGAAGAATGTCGGGGCATGTTCCTCTCAGCTCAAGGGAATAGGATATTCACTCTTTCCCCCGATATTATCAGAAAAGCCCTTCGTTTTCCTACCAGTTCAAACTACGTCAATTTTAGTGAAGTTACTCTGACCCCTCAGTTTGCAAAATTTCCATGGAAACAGCAAGGCAATTTCATTGCCTCCATAACCGACGATCAGACCACGGCCCTCCCTTCGGCAAAGTCATTCCCCTTGAGTATATTCAAAGAAGAATTCCAGCCTATCCTTGCTCTCATCGCAGGTTTATTAGGTATGGATGGTTTTGGGAAAACCTCCAGGGGATGTGTTTCTTTCTTATGGTAAATGTCTCAAACCGGCGTTGTTCTAGACATTCCTGGTTTCCAGGCCTCCACCATTCAGACCCAGTTCCAGGAACTCTCAGACACGGGTCACTTCCACTTTTTCTCTATGGTTTTTTACCTCTTCCTCTTTCAGCATGCTAATAAATTTGAGGGTTTGGGATTAGATAAGGTGCACCAAATATGCCAGCCTGTTAGCCAGCTCATCAACAAATGTCCCGCCACCTGTGTCAGCAACTGCATCAACTCCGTCACACCAGTGAACATGGTTAACTCATGATTCGGCCCTAGGGGCCTTTACTTTTATTTTACTTTGTTACTTTCAAATTTTGAGTGGAATTCACATTTCACTCTTGCATTTTACTTCTTGTTAAAGACAGTTTTAAATATTTTGTTTTGAAATGGTCGTGAGCCTAACTGTAAATGATGAGAAGCTCCATCCCTCATCATGAATTTTGGTTAATTTTGATTAAGACTCCAAACTGATTACTAGCAAGCGAGGAAGATATTTTTCCCAAAATATCTTCCCGCTCAGGTTTTTGAAGGTTCTATATAAGCAACAAACCAATAGAAAAAATGGTTCCAGATTTTCAGAAGAATACACTGAGAAAGAATTATGTATGCATCTTGTTGAAATTTTGATATAAATGCGAAGAGCCTGTTGGGTCTCAGTGATGAGGAGTTTCATCTTTAATGAGGATTCTGGCATTTATGCTTTACAGTTTGTAACTCTCCCTTATGTGTTATAGCTTAATTGTTCATTTCGTTTACATCCATTTCTCTTGTATCATGTTCTGGAATGCGAGTAGCTCACTGGTATTATATGAATTTATCATAGTTGATACTCATGCTAAAACTTGTCTAGCACTTTAAATATGGCTCAGGCATGATATGTTGTTTCATTTTTCACTTCAACCGTACTTCTTCTATATTAGCTGTTATGGAATGTTATCTTTAAAGCTATTGTCATGTGTGGATTATTGTTATTATAAGCCCATTACATGTTGATATTCGTTTCTGGATTTCATCTCGATGACAGCTAGTATTCTTTCTATATTTCATACACAGTAAACACCCTCTGATTATTCATCTCTGTGAAGTATTTTAGAATCCATCCCTTTTTACAGAAAGTTGTCTTTGAATTATCTGATACATTTCTATTAGGAATTCTCACTTTGCCTCTGCAGTATTGCTTTCTTTGTGTTGAAGTTTTGAGGATTCTGGTTCCATCCAAACTAAAATTTCTTGTTTACATGAGATAGCATGAGAGCCTTTTTCTAGATAACTTTCCATGTTATATCATATGCTCCTTGTTATATAAGATGTCCTAGGCACTGGTCTTTCACAACTGAAGGCTATCTCTAGGAATGACAACAAATGCTTTAATACCTATCTAGCCTCACATATTCTCTACAAATTGACCTTGGAATTTAGACCAAAAAAACCTCCACACAATCTTCTCACTAAAATTTCTATCCAACACTTAAAACATCAAACAAATCCTATTTACTGAGCTTACATACCTAGCCTAATATAATTATATATTTCAGTCATTCCTTTGACTACAAAAGTGACAGCGAGAGATCCCTCTCTGGTCCTAGTAGGGGTAGTTACCTAACCTAAAGCATAGTATGTGGTTACCTTTCTCCAGTCCCATTTTCAGCCTTGGGAAGTTGCGGAGAGTGATAAAATTTTTGGCGTTGTTGGCTGGGAGTGAAGGTTAATTTTTTCTTGGCAAATAATGATAGCGATTAGCTCTGATTTTTTATGGTGAAAAATGGTCAGGAACAAGAAAGGTTGTGCATCTTTCACCTAGCGACTACAATGGCGAAGAATCCAAAAGTTCAGAGTTTTCATGGCAACTCCATTGTTAAAAAACTGGTAGCTTCAAGAACTATTGGTGACTTAACTTTTTTCAAAATGGATACAACTGCAAGAAGGAATGATAGGTATGCTCTTATGCATCGAGATCATGTTCCAGGTTTTCCAAATCCTATGCCTCAGGTAGATTGGAAACATACTTGCCAAAAGTTAGATATGGAAAAGGTGATGATGCTACACTTCATTTAATAATATTTCATATGCATGTGCGTAAGATGAAGATTAATTTTCATGAAGATTTTTTAATGAATATGTTCATGATCACATTAGAAGAAAAATCAGGGTTTTGGTATGAAAGCTTGCCTCCTGCTTGTATTTATTCTCTCAATGATTTTCACTCAATATTTTTTTAGAAGTATATAGAAACCAATCCTTCTTTGCTTTTGATTGAGGATTGTTGTTATCAATTTGAGAATTTTATTAAAGAGCTAGAAAGTGCTTATGGTGATGAAGAGTTTATGGATGATGAACTTTTGGATGCTTTGAATGAAAACCATTTTCACCGCCATGAGAAGATCATGGATTCTACCTTGGATGACAATGAATTTGAGTAGAATTCTTCAAAGGATGACATTGATATTCCATATTTCGAAGTTTATGATAATTTGCAGCAGTATTTCCAATATTCAAGAGATCAAGATATATATGAAATTTTTTTGTCCAGCTACCCTTCATCCCTATCCTCTTCTGAGTTTTTAATTCAAGAAGAAATATCTGCAGATCATAATTTTGAGTTTTCTTGTAAAGAAACTCTAAAGAGTCATGATTTATCCGTTGAGGTGAGAAACAGTGTACAACAATTTTTTGTATTGAGTTTGATAAACATGTTCAAGAGCCTTCAAATGATCAAGATATATATTTTTTTCAAAGTCAATACAAATCTCTTTCTGATATACATGAAAACCCACTTGTAGATATTTTTGTTCATGTTGATTTGGCTACCTCAAATAAAGATATGCAAGAACATACAAATCTTGTTTCTGATCTGGATGATATAACATTGCTACATTTTTATTTAAGAAGGATCAACAAAATGAAGAATAAAAATCATCCATTGTATCTGAAAGTGTCTCCCTTATTTTTGTTGATCAATAAGCAGTAATGTTTCATTATTTTCAAGACCCCTTAGGTTGTCTTTTGCAAGCATCATAAAAGGTGGAGTTTGTTGTTTTCACCAACACAGGTTTTGGGCTCATATTTCATTTTGAATTTCCATTTATTCAATATTTCTTTATGCCTGTTGGAGTTGAATAGAAGAATCACTCAGGTATTCATTTCCTTGAATGACTACATTGGATCTTCAATTTCACTTGATCAAGTGCTTTATGGATCAATTAGAGTAGGTAAGGTGTGATGAATAATCTCAATATTTTGAGCACCGTTTTCAATGTTAGTTTCCAGTAAAGTTTGCAATTTAAGATGTACATTTTAGTTTTCAGTTTGAGGATTGTAGTTATAGTGACTCTATTGCCGAATGGTAAGGCTACCTAATATATGGTGTTCTTAACACCTCTTGAAGGAGTTTCCATCCTTAGATGGAGCCAATGTTAGTCACTAGTACATATGATCAATTTTCCAACACTTTAGTTTCGACAGTTTTTAGGTATTTTCGGAAAGTTCCCCAATTTTTCTCAATTTTTTTAATCTCGCCAAAAAGTGTCTCTCTAGCAACGTTTAGGGAGTATCTTCATAATAGCGACATTCAGGGGTATCATTGGAATAGTGAAATTTCAGGAGCATCGTCAAAATAGCAATGTTTATTTCGGAACCATCAGAATATCAATGTTTTTGTTTGTCATCGGAAGTGCGACGTTTTGGGATGTCGTCGGAAGTGCAACGTTTATGAAGGAAGCCTCAGAATAGAGACGTTTTGGGATGTCATTGGAAGTGCGATGCTTTTGGATGTATTCATAAGTGCAAAGTCTATGAAAACATCATCGGAGTAGTGATGTTTTCATGTGATGGCACCCAAGTAAATGTGTTCGGGTCAGGTTGTACCATGTGACGGTGCCCAAGTAAACGCTTTTTTCGGGTGGGTCGGGTCGTGTCAGGTCATGTGAGGGCACCCAAGGAACGCGTCTGGGTCGGGTTGTGTCAAGTTGTATGAGGGCGCCCAAGGAGCGCGTCCGGGTCATGTTGTGTTGGGTCATGTGATGGCACCCAATGAAACACATTCGAGCGGGTCGGGTTGGGTCTAGTCGGGTCATGTCGTGTGAGGCCTTCCAAGGAAACACATTTGTTCGATTTTTGTCAAGTCATGTGATGGTGCCCAAGGAAATTTGTTTGGGTCCGGTCAGGTCAGTTCGTGTCATACTGTGAGGGTGCCCAAGGAAATGCGTTCAAGTGGGTTGGGTTGGTTTGGGTTGGGTAGTGTGAGGGAACACGTCCAGGTCGGATCGTGTTGGGTTGTGTGAGGGCACCCAAGGAAACATGTTCAGGCGGGTCGGGTCAAGTCGGGTCCGGTCCGGTCGTGCCATGTGAGGCCATCCAAGGAAACACGTTCGTTCAGGTTGGGTCAGGCCGGGTCGGGTCGTGTGAGGGTGGCAGTATAAAAAAATTATAAGTTGTTCCTATTGATTCTTAAGAGAAAACCCCTTGGTTGTGGAAAGGAATCAATGCTTAAGAAGTTTTAACAATATATTACAAAAACAATCTTTATCATATGTTCTTCATTCTTTTCCTTTGTAAATTAGTTTTAAAACCCTTAATGCTCTGGAAAAAATAAAAGATTTCACAATGCCTTTAATTTCCGAAATGTGAATGAATAAGAAGAATTGTGATGGAACTTAAGATAACATGTTGTGAACACAGAATCTATTACCTTAAGTTTCAGAGAGAATTTATGAATAAAAAGAAGATGGAGTGAAGGAGTCCACATTAAGGATATTTAACTCTTACTCACAAATGTAATTCAGAGACCTGCAACTTCATTAATTCACTTCATTAATAGAAGAAATAACATAAAATGACACATGAAAGACAAGCCACCATCAAAAATTGCTGGAAATTTGATACTTCTTTCATTAATTCTTTAGAGAAATAAGTACAAAAATATAGTCTTCCAGAGGTTCCAAAACTCCGAACCATTCTTCTTCATTTTCATCTTTCTTAAATACATTCAAAAATATCTTGTAACTGTCAAAACTTCCCGAAACTACATAAATTTCTTATTTCCTCTATCAACTACTTTCATTACAATCGAGGGTAACATTATAACCTTCTTCTAAAAAAAGAAGAAAATACAATAATAAATAGAAATATCATGATGTCTTCTGAATTTATTTTGTTGTTGATGTGCTTCCCTTTGTTGTTGATGTGGTCTTGTGAATATCATTTGCTGCTGATGCATCTTCAGGAAGATTGGTCATCCATTTTCTGCATTTCTTCCAGAGTTTAACATTTTTCCTCGGGGAATTAATTAACTTTTGATGTTCCAATCTAAAAGCAGTGATCCTCTTGCAAGTAGGCTTGTCCAGAAACAGAGTTTTGACCATCCATAAAAACTGAAAACCCTTATGCAGGATTGATAATTGATGTCCCTTTTAAAATTGCAGTATTCTCATGAGTATTATAAATTTTACTTTTTGATTCCACAAACCAAGTTTCATCTGTTTCTCAGGATAATAAGTTACCCTGCAGGTCCCAGCAATATGGAAATCTAGCCTTGGTTATTTTATCAAATATAGTGTTGAATTTGTCTACTGCTTTCTTTATCTCTGTCAACTTCTTTTCTGTTGACTTCATGTCTGCATTCTTTACTATAACCTTGTTAATTTCTAGAACACATAATGTTCTATCTTTTATCTCATGTTCCCAGTCCTTGATCTGATTTGGAGTTGAAAAAATCTATTAATTTCTTAGCCCAGATGGCTCTATCATGCATTTTGTGTTTGTCAGCTAGTACAAACCCTTGAAGATCTCTGATTATACTCTTCTCTTCTGAAATAAGTACTAGAGATTCCAACACTCTTTTGATCACTTCAATAATCTAATTCCAAAGAATGTGTTTAGCTTCAATTAGGGACATATTCCCCTTTAAATTTTCTTTGAGACTCTTTATTTCTTCACAAGCTGACTGATAATATGTTCTGTGTTTTCCTGCAGTGTCCTTTGATATTACAATTTATTTATCCTTATCCCTTATAACCTTCATAGTTGTATCAAGATCACTTTGAGCTTTCTTCCTGTCAATATATGCCATATTCAACTCAATACTCAACTGCGATATCTTAGAAGTTGGGTCATCAGTTTCAACTGATAAAACTGTGTAGACATGAGAGTTAATTTTCCCTTGTAACCTAGTTAGTGCTTCTTTCAATTTGGAAATCTCTTCATCTTTCTGCAACACTTGCTGTAATAGCTTCTCCTTTTGAGATTCCACTTATGCTACCTGAGCTGTCATTGGGTTTTCTCCATTAGGAAGCTTTAGCTTCTTTCTAAGTACATTTACTTCTAATTCTGCACTCTGTAACAACTTCTACATAGTTGATCTGTCAGTGGGATCTACTCCAATTTTCATAATTATCTTCTTTAATTATTTATTTTGAGTGGAGAGAGCTCAGGAATTAGCTTTCACCAGCTTCATCTACTTGATCACCTTTCCCAACATGATTTCATCTTTACTTGCAGCTACACTAGTTTTAGTCAAATCATTAGTAATCAATAAACAAATTTTCATATGTAAATTGATTTTATCAGGTAAGGGAATATTCCTGGCATCAACAATTAAATTGACAGTCCTACAATTGCTTGATGACCCTACTATCATTTCAGATGGGTGTGAAAAATCATTCTTCAACTGCTCTTTTTCTAAATCCGTAGAAATTAAAAATCTAGTCTAATCATGGGTTAATTGAGACTCATCTTGAGCCTCCATGCTTTCTCTAATATTCTGATTCTTCTTAGCAGTTTGGAAAAAAACTTGCTTTATGGTACCTGATCATGAAAAACTTCATATCTGGATGGTGAAGCTGTTGTATTATGTATTTATTCCAATTGAATTGACAACCTTGGTTGTGCATATGGAACTTCTTCACTTAGCTTAGCCCTCTTCTGAGCTCCTTGCTCCTCTGTATCATCATTCTTTTCTCTGTCTCTTTTATTTCCCTTTTTAGAGATAGTAGGAGTTTCAATTCTAGAGTTTTCATTTGCTGCAGTACCCTTATTAGCCAAATTTTCAATTCCTGGCTTGCTCTCATGAGTAAAAGAAAAATCACCATTCTCAACCCTCCTTTTAGAAATCACCTAATATGGATCATAAGCCCACTTTTCTCCTAGCAATAAATACATGCCTTCTAACATCTGGTTTGCCTCTTTTTTAGATTGCCTCATATTCACTATGAAGGGTCCAACAGTCATGGGAAATTTAAATAAATTTCCTTTCTTCATTGGCACAAAGTGAATTTGATCCACATTTAAAATTTTTCTAATACATTCTAAGTCAAACATTCTCATAGGGACAAGAGAAGGAAATCTATAAGGTTCAACCATGACCCCATACAATCTAATCTCTGAATAATCTTAAAAAAAACCAATCTCCATATCTGCAACTATTACTGAGCTGAAGGAATTCCTGAGCTTTAGGCATAAAACATGGGGGAAGAATCCCATCCAAAATTTTATAAGAAATTGGCAAGTAGTAAGCAACAAAATCAAACAACCCCCCATCTCTAGGTTCATTCCTTACCAGGTCTGTCAAAAATACTACTAACTGCCTTTCCTTGTTTGAGTCCATAATATTCAATACAAAATTCAAAAAATCTTCTGCATTTTGATACATAGACAGATAAGTAAAAATTGAAGGAAATTTGAATGAACCTGTCAAAGTTAAGCTCATGAATTGAGAATTAATATTCTCCTCCAAAAATTATGGGATTTCTAACACTACTTCAAGCTTCATCATCAAAGCAAACAGTCCAAACACTGATCCATAAATTTGAGAAGCATCTTCCTTTCCAATAATTTCTAACAAAAATTGAAATACAAGTTTGATTTATGCATCAAAATTTTCCAAACAGAATACCTTTTCATCTGGAGAAAACCTCTCTAGTTCTGGCTTCAAGAAGAAAATAATAAGTGTGTAATCTTGCCTTACAAGATTGTCATAATTTGTTGTCAATGACTCTTCAGTGGAACTAAAATATGACTTAGAATCTGGGTAGCAGAAGGCTAGACGAATTAACAAGGATGAAACCTGGAAGACACTTTCTCCCAAATCATTCATTAAAAAACACTTGTTGGGGTATAATTAAGATGCTAGCTAGTGAATGAATTTAGGGACAAGATGGGTTCTTGGGATACATGTAGAAAATACTCCAAACCTGACCATGGTTGTGAAGACAAGGGAATTTTGTTGGTTAAGATAACCTGTTGATACAGAGGAAAATGTTCAATCGTGCAACGTTTGTCTATTATGTCCTGTTCTATATCCATGAGGGGAATATGGCTAGACGAACCAGATAGGGATGAATTGGCCATGTTAACACTTAGTATGATGATTGGTCTAACTCTCAATAGAGGATCAGGATGATTAGGGTGACTAAGACAGTTTAAACTATTTAAAATGAGGTGAAAAGGTAAAAAATAACGATTTTGACTCAGTATTTATAGGCATGGTGGAATTTTTTTTTTAAGGGGGGGGACAATCATTAACAAAATGAAAAGATAGGTACAGGACTGATGCGGACAATGAGCTGGCTCACTTGCTGACATCATTCTCTGGTCTCTTACATCACCACGGGGGCACATCAAGTACGGCAGGCCCCTCGGCGTTGTGATACCACTGTGATCCTGGGCCGTTGATTTGAGTCAACGAGCCTACGTCACAGTCAACTATGGAAGCACCCTATGAATTATCTGTTAGGGTGTTTGTGACCGTGGGTTCCTCCCGATCAACTTCTCTTTTCCAACATCTCATCTCCGCCTGATGAGTTGCATGCTATTTACAATAATGGTCGGGCCCACCTTTGACATACTCCGAAATATAAAATTAATGTTTCTCATATAAATCGAAAGTTCTTTTAGCTTATGAATACTTAATTCATTTTTATTTTTAAAACATTATATATATATTATTTTTAATTATTTTTAATTTTGAGAATTGGAAATGAAAATGTAAATTAGCCACAATAGTGACCATCCATGGCTCTTGTGCATGTTTGTGCGATCCGTTTTCCGTTTTCTCCCTCATGCGCCCTTCGTTTGGGTGGGTTGGGTCATGTTGTGTGAGGACGCCGCATGAAACACGTTCGGGTCAGATCATGTGAGGCAGACCGTAAAAAAAATGCTAAGTTGTGACTACCAGTGTGCCTTTTGCATGCTTGTGTGACCTGTTTTCCATGTGCTCCCTCATGCCTTTGATATTCGGGGGGGTCGAGTCCAGTCGGGTCATGTGATGGTGCCCAAGGAAATGCCTTCAAGTTGGGTCAGGTCAGGTCATACCATACTGTGAGGTCACCCAATGAAATGCATTTGAGTGGGTTAGGTTGGGTCGGGTCGTGTGAGGGCGCCCAAGGAACGCGTTCGGATTGGGTCGTGTTGGGTCATATGAGGGCGCCCAATGAAACATGTTTGGGTGGGTCCAGTCTAGTTTGGTTGTGCTGTGTGAGGCTGCCTAAGGAAACACGTTCGGCCAAGTGAGGACACCCAAGAAAATGCATTCAAGTAGGTCGGGTAGGGTCGGGTTGTGTCATGTGAGGGTGCCCAAGGAAACACGTTCGGGTAGGTCGGGTCGGGTCAGATTGTGTCATGTGAGGGTGCCCAAGAAAACACGTTAGAGTGGGTTGGGTTGAGTCAAGTCGTGTCAGGGCACCCAAGGAAACACGTTCATGTGGGTTGGGTCTGGTTGTGTGAGGGCACCTAAGGAAATGAATTCGGGCGGGTCAAGTCAAGTCGTTCCATGTGAGGTCGCCTAAGGAAACGCATTCGGGCGGGACGGGGTGGGTCGGGTAGGGTAGGGTCATGTGAGGGCACCCATGGAAACGCATTTAGGCAGGTCGGGTCAAGTCAGGTAGGGTTGTGTGAGGGTGGCCATATCAAAAATTATAAGATCTGACCACTTGTGTGCCTTGTGCACATTTGTGCGACCTGTTTTCTATTTTTTCCCTCGTGCCTTCGACGTTCGGGTGAGTTGAGTTGAGTTGGGTCGAGTTGTGTGATGGCGCCTAAGGAAACACACTCTGGTTGGGTTGGGTCGGGTTGTGTTGTACTATGAGGGTGCCCAAGGAAACGTGTTCAAGGGGGTCGTGTCGGGTCAGGTCGTGTGAGGGTGCCCAAGGAATGCATCCTGAGCAGGTTTTGTTGGGTCGTGTGAGGGCACCCACGGAAAAAAATTTGGGTGGGTCAGGTTGGGTTAGGTCAGGTCGGGTCGGGTCGTGTGATGGTGGTCGTATAAAAAATTCTAAGTTGTTACCATCTATGTTCCTTGTGCATGTGTGTGTGATCTGTTTTCTATTTTCTCCCTCATGCGCCCTTCATTTAGGTGGGTCGAGTCATGCCGTGTGAGGGTGCCACAAGAAACATGTTCGATTCAGATCATGTGACAAAGGCCATATCAAAAATGATAATTTATGGCCGCCCATGTGCCTTGTGCACATTCATGTGACATGTTTTCCATTTCTCCCTCGTGCCTTTGACATTCGGGCGAGTTGGGTAGGGTCAGGTCATGTGATGGCGCCCAAGGAAACATGTTCGGTTCGGTTCGGGTCGGGTCAGGTCATGTCATACTGTGGGGGTGTCCAAGGAAATTCATTCAGGCAGGTTAGGTCAGGTTAGGTTATGTGAGGGAGCCCAAGGAATGCATCCGAGTCAAGTTGTGTTGGGTCGTGTGAGGGCGCCCAAGGAAACACGTTTGGGTGGGTAAGTTCAGGTCGGGTCGGGTCGTGTCATGTGAGGCCGCCCAAGGAAATGTGTTCGAGTTGGTCGAATCGATTCATGTCGTGTGAGGGTGCCCATGAAAACGCGTTCAGGTGGATCGGGTCGGGTTGGGTCGTTTCGTCGGAGGGCGCCCAAGGAAACGCATTCGGGGGGGTTGGTTCGGGTTGGGTCGGGTCGTGTTATGTGAGGGTGCCTAAGGAAACATGTTTAGGTGGGTCAGGTCGAGTCGAGTCATGTGAGGGTGCCCAAGGAAATCCGTTTATGTGGGCTAGGTCAGTTTGGGTCGTGTGAGGGCACCCAAGGAAACGCGTTTATGCAGGTAAGGTTGGTTCATGTGAGGGCACCTAAGGAAATGAGTTCGGGCGAGTCAGGTCGGGTCGTGCCGTGTGAGGGTGCCCATGGAAACACATTCAGGCGGGTCGGGGCAAGTCCTTTTAGGGTGCCCAAGGATATGTTGGATTGTCGTGTGAGTGCGGGTCGGGTCGTGTGAGAATCACCTAACATCTCCAAGAGGGATGTGTTGGATTGTAAGCACAATAACAAGATATAAATGTGAATAAACACACACATAGATACTTAAAAAACAAGAAAGAAAAGAGAATAAAATTGTTGAGAAATTGAGTAATAAACCAAGGAGACTCTCCACAATACCAACTAATTCAAATTGGGTTGGGAGTCCATGTGCATGCACTTGGTATATCTGAAAATCACTTTCTCTAGTTTGCAAATAAGTTAAATTAGATTGGGAGAGCCAAAATTAGCAAAATATTCTAAAATGAAGTGAACTAGAAGTAAGTGGAGTTAGAAATCAATCAAAACTAATTAATGACTCTTGCATGAAAAATAATAACTAGTTAAACTTTGTTGAACTCCAAAATAGGAATAAAAGGCAACTTAACAAGGAGAGGAGAGAGAAAAATGACGACTAACTGCTACGAAGTAGGGAGGAAGTACATACTCACTCTAGGAAGTTATTTGAATTAGGTAGTATGAATCAATGGAGTGGAATTATCCATTTAATCCTCCAACTATAGTCTAGTTAGTGCCACATGCCATCCTAGGTGGAACTGCATATTAAAATAGAAAACCCTAAAAATAAAGACTTTGAAAAATGATAGGGAATGCCCAATAGTGAATGAAAAGTGGTCATATGTGCCCCTAATAATGTATGGAGGAGGGTCTAATGATGGCCAGAGTGTGTGCCTTAATGAAGTGATGAGTGTAATGTACCCCAACACCACCCCACAACCCAACTAGGGAGTATGTTACTAAACGATTCCTAGAAATTCTCATCTATGTTAAGTACTCATGTACAAAAAAAAAATCAATGAGTCCCAATAATTTGTGGCCATGTCAAGTACTCATGAAATAAATTATGCATTAATACACAATATCATAAGGGTGAAATAAGAGGGACAACCTAGCGGGAAAAAAACCACCTCTCAAAATACAATGCATACTACATCAACTATGTAGTTGCTATGAAGAAGGATGGTGTTGCGACCCGCTTTCCATTTTCTCCCTCGTGACTTCGACGTTCGGGAGGGTCAGGTTGGGTTAGGTCTTGTGATGGTGCCCAGAGAAACGCGTTCGGGTCATGTCGGTTGGGTCGTGCCGTACTGTGAGGGTGCCCCAAGAAACACAACATAAAAGAAAACACCTCTAACATTTCAGAAAAAAGTATGAACAAAATGAACCATTACTTTCAGACTCAGGGTCAACTCTGTAATGACAGATTTTAATTTATTTCTTGATCTATTGATGGCAAGTTTCTGTGTTGCATCAATTTTTTTTCTTTTAAATAATTTTTTCCTAATTGGTACCTTGAGGACTCCTCTACAACTACTCTACAAGTTGGTGGGTAGTAGGCTCTAGGATTATTATCATATCTGATTTGTAAATGATAAGCACTCTTTTTTGGGCTAGCTTCTTATCAGAACCTCATAACCCTATCACTTTGTCAAAACCATAATTTTCATGGGTGAACTATATTTGAGCCTCCCTATTATTCTTAGGCTCCATTTCATAGTCGTACTTCTTTTTCCCTCTATCCCCAAATATTCCTTTTGATAGTTTTCCACAATTAGTCTTAATTTTTTAACAATAAACTTTTGCCTTCCACTTTGTGTTCAGTTCCCTCCACCTTTCAAGATGAACTACTTGCTACAAATACAACTTTGGAATCCTATATCCAATGGGGATTTTCTATTAGGAAAGGTATTATAGAAATATCTTCCAAACCATTAAGGTTTTTTATGACTTTATATTTTTCCATGGAGCTTGAATCCTTAGCAAAAATTCCCAACCCCTAACACATTTAACACCCTAAACCTCTAAACCCCTAACCCATTTAACCCCTAAACCCTAAACCTGTAAACCCTTAACCCCTAACCCCTTAACCCTTAAGCCATGTTAGTGTCCCGTGATTTGGTAGATTGGTATACCAAATGACAGGGTAACATGGAACCAATCTTTGGAATCATAGGACCTAGCCTTCCTAGACTTAGAGAGGGCCCTCTCTATTATATGTGCAAAGATATAAACTTGTTTGCTGATTAGGGTTGATTTTAGGTTAGTTGTTAAGTGTAGGGTTTGTTGTTTGTTTTGGTTGGATAATATGGTCAAGTAGGATAGGTGTTTGGGCTTCAACATTTCATACAAATATCACTCATTACCATACATTTTTCACATATGCTTCCATTATATCACTCATTATTCACCACCATGTCACTTCATTTTTCCTATTGTTCACCATTAATGGGTCTCATTTATATCTTCCAAATATTATTTATTTTTAAGCATTTTTAAGAGAAATTCTTGATTAAATATTAGAAAATAATATATTTTACTTCATATATGGAAAGTGGATTGTTTTTGTGACATGTGTAGGTGCCAAGGAAGCTTCCAAGATACCTTTATGTGGCCTTGAATGATCAAATTCGAATTTGATAAGATAAACCTCATGGAGAAGAGCATGATCTCATGGAGAAGATCAAGGACAAAAGGGGGTTATGTGTCTAGATGGTTGAGAGATGTATGGAACTAAAGAGAGATTAGTGGATCATCATTATGAGTTTGTTACTCATCCCATTGTATAAATAGGATTACAATATCCTCCATTTGTAAGTTTTGTAATCTTAGAATTTTGGAGTATGTAATCTTAGAAGCTTAGAGTTGTAACCTTAGAGTTGGTTTGTAATGGAGATTTTGAAATAAAGAATCATACTTCGATTTTTCTTCTACATCTGAGTCTCCTTTGAAGTGGTGTGCTTGTGGAGTTATGGAGGCCCCCCATGGCCTCACTTGCATGCTTATTTGCTTATTTTAGGTATAACTTAATTTATGTTTTTGTTTGATTTTAGCTTTTAAGTTTTGTTAAATGTTCTAATATTGGAAGGATCTTATTTGAAAGTGTTTTTGTAAGAGAACCATAAGATCTCAGAAAATTATTAGATTTAGGTTTGTTTCATTTCATCTTTTAAGTTTTGTTAAATGTTCTAATATTGGAGGAGATCCTAAAATTCAAGTGTTCTTGTAAGAGAACCTTAGGATCTTGACAATTGTTAGATCTAGGTTTGATTAGTTGTTGAAAGAGATCTTGATGAATATGTTCTTGTAAGGGAACTTTAAGATCTTGGACAAATTAGGAATCTTTCTAGATCTATATATTTTAGATAAGCACTTCTAAGTTTACCTTCCCGGGTTGACATTAAATTAAACTCTAATTGACATCATCAATTAGAACCACACATTTTGGCGCCGTTGCCGGGGAAGTGCAACTAGAAGGATTTAGTAATTATTTTATGCATTTGTTTTTAATGGGCTAATTTGTGGAACTTGGTGACAACAGGTTCATAAAGGAGTTCAAAGTTTGGAGCATTTTTATTTTCGCACATAGTTAATTTAAATTCAGTTTTTATTTTAAACCCCCATTTCTCACTAATCTATCTACGGATGATGAATTTGGCAATGTTGAACAGGTACTTCTTGGAGAGCAAGGAAAATAACCTTGAGCCAACTCTAAGACAGGATTCTCACATACTTGTAAAACATAATGTAAAATTTTTAAATCTTGATGTGAGCATGTTCGAATTTTTAGTCTGTAGATGGCTTCATTGGAAACATTCTTTTACTTAGAAAATAAAACATCTTTCAAGTTAATGTAGAATAGATTAAATAAATAAAAGGAGATCTCGTAGAATTTCCTTGTAGAATTTTATTTTAGACTTGTTTTTTTTTAAATATCATCATGAATAAAAAGAGTTGCTTCATCTTTGCATTTCTATGTCTTGTTTCTGTATCACGGGTGAGCCAGGAGCTTGATTATCGGAAATCTTTGTCTTCCGAGAGTCTAAACGCCCCCGTGACATTGCAGAAAGAGTGTAGATAATGCAAGGTTTTTTCACAGATCTTAATTGCGTTTTATCCATCCACACTAACCTGCATAAATAAAAACAAATCAAGGGATTAGTATGCTCTCTTCCTGCACTTTGTGCGATCAAGAAGATCAGAAAATCTATCAATTTATTCAAATAAAAATACTCTTGCTGGAAAATTAATCTACCATATGACAATAAAGAATTTTGTGAATGAGCAAATTTAGTTTTCTTTTAATTTTAGAAAATAAAAATAAAAATAATTCTCACAAAATAATAATAATAGATGTATCATGTATATATATTGTTATTAAAAAAATAAAATTAAAATTAAAAAAAAATCGTTTTGAAAATTAACCATTTTTAGATAGAATTCCATTTTATTTTATTTTTTTAAGATTTAAAAGAAATAAAAATAAAAAATAAAAAAAATAATAAAACAACAAAACAATTAAAAAAAAAAAGACAAAAACCAAACATGACAATTCAACATAATAACAATTGAACATAATAAAACAAATTAAAACAAATTAAAAAAATTAAAAAAATTTAAAAAAAACAAAATCATTTAAAGAGTAGTGGACAACCAGAGAGAGAGCTCATGGAAACCAAGAGAACGAGCTTAGATCCAAGGCATTGGAGGTTCGAACAGTAGAATCAGGAAAAGGAATTCTTAGCTTCTCTCGATGGTTTTCTTTGCAAACATCGAATGCAGCTTTGAAAACGAGGAAAAGGGCCGTTGAAAGAGATATAATGAGAAATGATACAAGAATCCATTGTTTTCAAATGGCCATCCAGCCCCCTGTGATTTTCCCATCGTTTAATTGACTGATGATACTATTGCTCTTATACCATCAGTCTGTGGAGCGCGAAAACCAAATCAACAGCGTTCACAACGAAATGGCATGCCCTTTTTCATATCAAAAGTGTCGAACCCTAATGTGATCCTCGCTATTTTTATCTGGTGCAAATATTATGAGTATATATGGGCGAAAATGTTGCAACAAAATTCAGATATATCGGCGAAAAGTTGAGGATGAGGATGTTACATTTTTCAAATTTAGAATCCTCTCTATTTTTAAGTATATATCAGCGAAAATATCTGGCATGCATTCCCTCATTCCTTCATTGACATTATTGACAATTTCTGAATTATCTGCTTTTGGCTGCAAATTGCTTTGTGCAAATTCTGGAAGAATCAAGGAGAGCACGAGACCTGCTCATGGAGAAAAAAGTTGCACTTGAGCTAGCTCAACAGGAGGCAGAAATAGCTATTCACGCTCAACTGTAATGAACCATGAGATGTGTACTTCGATGCATGCAATTATTGCCTTGTCATCGAACAACGATCCATGGTTGAGATGATCTTAAGGAGTAGTAATTTTCGTGCAACACTCATCCATGATGATTTAGATATTTCAAGGCTCGAGGATGGGAGCTTAGAGATAAACATTCGCATATCTAATCCTCCCATTATGTTTCGTGAAGTTTATAATTTGGTGAAGCCAATTGCATCTGTGAAGAAGTTGTCTGTGTCGCTTCAGACCTGCCAGAGTACGTTGCCGGTGATGATAAACGTCTTATACAAACTGTTAGGGAATGCTGAGAGGAGGCATGGTGGCCTGATCAGCCTCTAGATTTCTGCGTCTCCGATCGGGGATGGGTTTTTTTTCCGTTGGCACCACTCCTCCACCGGACAAGCCTCTTCACATTCAACATGAACTTATTTAGGATGATGGGAGCATGTATCCAGAACCTGCATTGGATCGGATTGTTCTGCCGGGAAATTGATTTGGAGCTTGTCATGCTCTAGAACCAGGCAGAACTCCATGTTGATTAGGTGCCCAGATTCTCTCCATGGCTTAGGAGATTCAAAATGGCTGCTTGTTACCGTAATGGGGATGGATTGGATACCCACACTTATGAGGTAACCAATCCCATGACACAGTAGTATTGGTTTGATGTACACCACCATGCATATGCGAGGAAGGGATTCTGTAGAAAGAAGCTGTTGAAACAATGTTGCTAGTGGGTGCCAATTCTAAGCAGATTCTTGGGTTGTCCTAGTGGATCTTAGTAATAATAGGGCAAAAGACCTTGGATTCCTGTAATATTGGGTTTGAGGCCGGCCCCTTGTGTTCTGATGAATTCGGCACCTTGTGTTCTAATGAATTCGATTATATGTTGGGCCAGATTTGGACTCTGGTTTTAAGGAAATTGGTTTGTTAAGTCCAAAGACGCTTGTTCTTAAAGAAATGTTGCACTAAGGGTGTTCCCAAAACTCTATGGGAATGCATCTTCTGGTCTGCCCACAATGTCTCCAAAATTACATGCTCTTCCTCCTCATCACCGGGGTTGATTATACAGGGAGACTGGTAGCTGTTCAACTATGGGATGATATGCATATGGAGTATACTTATTTGCTAGGATACGCGGCGATGCCTTACATATACATGGTATCACAGTCTCAAAGCTTTGTGCATGGTGAACTCTTATCTAGTGGTATCACAGTCTCATTTTAGTGTTAGTTTTTATTTTTATTTTTCTTGATCAATTTTTTTGATGTTTTTAATTTGTTGTAAAATAAAAAGATAAAAAAATTTTAAAAATAAAAATAATAAAAAAAAACTAAAATAATAAATTGATTTTTTTTTTAAATTTGTTATTAAATTATTTTTTTGTGGTTAAAATAAAAAAATAAAAAATAAAAATTCACAAAATTCACGCAGGTTTGAAAATAAATAATGGAACACTTGGAAACAAATTTTGAGGAACTATTTATCAAACATTTAGAGGATTCTTTAGATGATGATTATCTTGTTTCAATAGCTTCAAGTTGGCATTAAAATCATAACATCTTTCTGTTGAATACTTTTATGTAACATACTAATATACAGAACACAACAGATCTTTCTAATGCCAATATTTTTGCCAAGCACATTACATGAGTTATCCAACACAAACAGGGAGTATTACTTTTCATGGTTATTTTTAATAATGGAATGATATTAATATCATGATTGAGTCAATTTCAACAATTTGATTACCTTTAATTTGTTTTATCTGGTATGAAATTTTTGCGTAAGAATCATAAAGGAAATGCGCATTCCTTCTTGAACACACTTATGTTTCTTTCTACCAAGTTTTTTTTACAGGTTACAAGATAATCAAGTAATCATTAAGAAGATTACAGTGTGACGACATTTGGTCTTCAAACGACTAAATTCATGAAAAATTCTAAAGACAAATCCATATCCACAACCACTACATTGCACCTCCCTTTTTGCAAAAGATTTTGAATTCCACCAATTTTCAATCCATAAAGTATACCATTTCCATGCCCATTTTTCACAGCAAGAGTTCTTGATCATTCACCATGCATTTCCTTTCATCCATTCCTAACTCACAAAATAAAACCAAGAAGCTCACTTACAACCTTATTGTCATTCTAATTTTCCTTGTCATTTCCTTTCCCTTTCATTTCCACCAATAAAACATTGCTTCTATGTATATCATTGAGTCAAAGTCTTAGAGTCTAATTATCTTTGTAAAAACACCTAGAGGCTTGCATGTCTTAATGGCAAGTACTCTTGCCAATGAACAATGGGAGTACATTAATATCCCTTGTTCATTGGATCTTGTAGGTGACTCGACCACAACAAACTTATTCGTACCTACAAAGATGTGTTAGGCATCTTGACTCCCATTGGAATCAATGGTGGGAGCTCTCGTGTTGGCTAGTGGCATTCATTAATGGCCACTAAGTCAACAACTTCTTGCTATGTTCGACACCAGCACATTTAATCACATAGTAAGATTTGTGCCATCGACCGTTGAAGACTTGAAGACCCATATTTTGTAGCAGATGAAGCAGATTTCCGTTCATTTCTTTTTCAGCTTGTCATGACTTGAGGACAAGTCAATAAATAAGGTTGGGGGGGAGGAAAATGTAACTTATATATTTTGTATACCTTCCAAGCCTTATAGATTTTCAGCCATATTCAGCAGACTCATCAGATTCATCAGACTATCCAGCAGCAGATACGACAATACAGATCCATCTTTCATCCACAGCTTGCAAAAGAAGCTTCAGATCAAAATTGTAGCAACTAAACATGCATGATTCATCCACTTCTATAGGTAAGTAAGGTATGATGTTTTCTAACCTTTAATCTTGAAATTATTTTTAGATGCTAAAATGATGATATTTGGAAAATATTCCACTATTTCACTATTCCCTTTCTCATTAAAAATTGCCAAAAACCATCAGTTGTGGGGGGGGGGGGGCGGGGGGAGGAATTTCACACTTCATTTTTTCCCTCATTCATATTACATCTTAACCCACATAGTCTTGCCACAACAAAAAATACTACAAAATTATGAGCATATTAAATGACTTCTTAAATATGATGAACATATTAAATGACTTCTTAAAATGATTGATCTCAACAAAGTAAATAATGATTGTAAACACAAGAACCAATCATTAAAAAGAGATCTCAACAAATTAAATAATGATTGTAACACATTATGAGTTTGTAAGAGAGATTAGTGGATCATCATTATGAGTTTATTACTCATCCCATTGTATAAATAGGAGTACAATCTCCTCCATTTGTAAGTTTTGTAATCTTAGAATTTTGGAGTATGTAATCTTAGAAGCTTAGAGTTGTAACCTTAGAGTTGGTTTGTAATGGAGATTTTGAAATAAAGAATCATACTTCGATTTTTCTTCTACATCTGAGTCTCCTTTGAAGTGGTGTGCTTTTGGAGTTATGGAGGGCCCCCATGGCCTCACTTGCATGCTTATTTTCTTATTTTAGATATAAATTAATTTATGTTTTTGTTTGATTTCAACTTTTAAATTTTGTTAAATGTTCTAATATTGGAAGGATCTTATTTGAAGGTGCTTTTGTAAGAGAACCATAAGATCTCAGACAATTATTAGATTCAGGTTTGTTTCATTTCAGCTTTTAAGTTTTGTTAAATGTTCTAATATTGGAGGAGATCCTAAAATTCAAGTGTTCTTGTAAGAGAACCTTAGGATCTTGACAATTGTTAAATCTAGGTTTGATTGGTTGTTGAAAGAGATCTTGATGAATATGTTCTTGTAATGGAACTTTAAGATCTTAGACAAATTAGGAATCTTCCTAGATCTATATATTTTAGATAAGCACTTCTAATTTTACCTTCCTGGGTTGACATTAAATTGAATTCTGATTGACATCATCAATTAGAACCTAACAATAGGTGGAGTGAGATTCTGTCAAAGCCATTGGGCTATGGAGTCAATTAAATTCATAGGTGTCTCAATAATGAATCAGAGTGTTGTCCAGGGCCAATCTAGCAAGGTTAATGGATCCTTAAGGTTAAGTGTGAAATGGGATGGACATCAAGTTTCTAAATAAGGTAAGGCAAAGGGCAATCAAGGATACTTTTTCAAATACCTATAACTAGGAGGTCTTAAATACTGATAAGAAAAATCTATAACTCATGAGGTAGGGAAAACCATTAAGCTCAATGAACAATACTTAAACTGATAAATATCCAAGATAAACATTCTAGTGAAACATATAAAGCATAAGAGCTTCTAACTTTAGTAAATTCACCTTAAGAATTTGGGAAAACATATAAGATAGCACAATAAATTAATCTATGAAGAGGGAGCTCCTAAAAATTATACATCAAGATATAAATAACTTTGAAACAAGTTGATAAGCATGGACAAAGGGCAAGATCGAACGAGACCTCTTTAACTTAACCTAGCAGACAATATTTCCAAAGAAAGGTTTCAAGGGAGAGTTTGGATAGCTTCAAATAAGCATGGCATACCGTGAATCATACTTGTAAAATAGCATAATTATCCATACATGAAACAAAAAAAGTTTAGGTGGACCTAAGGAGGAATCAATAATTCCTTAAGCTGGACAAACAGAGGAAAAAATCAAGGCAGTAGAAAGAAGGAGGACTAAGGTGCTTCAAAGAGCATGTCTTGACCTATTCTTTACTGATATACTACATATGGAAGGATGAAGCATAATGAAAGACAAGAAAACATAAACAAATTAAGAACACATCACCATTAACCAAGGTTAGGAATCCTGCAAACAAGCTTCTCTATCATCAATCCAAGCAAGCCATTCATCAACTTCACAAAACCAATTTCTTCTCCAAGCTCATAAAAACCATGTATTGCTCTCCAAGTTCATCAAAATCCAACAAAATACATGAGAGCCTCATGCTCTATTTATCGAGCAAAGGAGGGCTAAAACCCTAATTAGGGTTTTAAAATATCCAAAATAGGCATAAATGACAATTTTTGTCCAAGTGACCATACAAAGCCCAAGGCATGAATATCCAAGAAAAATAAATGCATAATAACTTCTAACACCTAATTAAAGAGTTGTTTGCCTCAAAAATACTAAAAAACTCATTTTGCAATAAATTATTGTGTTTTTTTTACTTTTTCCACTTTTGGTCCTATATGTGCAGTGCCAAAATATCATAAAATAGGTGTACTTGTCCTGTTTTGACCTCCTTCCCGGTGTCGGATTTTTCTCTGTGATGGCTCGTTGGAAAGATTGTCAAATTGGATTTCTAGATCTACCTATTTTTTTTAAATGAGTTCCATTTTCTTGTCCAAAAATCCATTTTCCCAACACTTCTCTGTGCGCAGCACCTTCCTTGAAAAATGAGGCAGAATGGTCAAAATTTAGGTTTTTTTTTACCTTTTGGGGGGTCAAAAATGCTCCAAATGGTTTGAAATTTTGTGAGTAGACTACTAATGATAAGAGGAATCCAAAAATGTCAAATTTTCAAGCTAAGGGTGCATGATATGTGTGCGCAGTGCCAAGGGTGCTGCGCATAAAGGCCTCAAAATTTCAAAAAAACAAAATCTTATTCAAATTTGCCCAAAATGTGTGGAGTGGTCCCTCAAGAGGACTTGGACACTTGTAGGGAATCCTCAACCAGAACTCCAAGGATTTCATGGCCTTTCGCCTCCTTTATTGTTTTATTTTCAAGCAATTCCTTCTTAAGATTTGCCCTAGCAATTTGGTTTTTGTGGGCATAGTGTTTGGCCATCTTCCTTTGGAGCTCAAGGGCCTTGTTTGCCTTCTCCAACTTATCTTAGAAATGCATATCTACCCTCTCAAGCCAAGGCTCCCTATAAAACTCTATGTCTCTATTTTTCTTTTTAGCTTGGTCATCAGTTTGTGGTGCATCCATGTCAACATAACTGCCATATTGATTCTTCATTTCATCCTCATTGTGACTATGATCCTCTTGACTGTCTTCTTTGCCTTTACCTTCTGTCTCACTTCCCTCTTCCATGCTTTATGCCTCAAGGTTTCTTTCTTTCCCATTAATGTCAAGGGAATCGTTGTTTTCTTGCTCCTCAGAATCATCATCATCATTGCTAACTTCATTTTCCTCCATTTCTATTTTCTCTACCTCCTCTTCACTTGTTACATTATCACTATTTTCCTCATTTGATGCTTCATGAGAAGAAGAAAGAGGTAAGTCTCCTTGTGGATAAGGCATGGGTGGAGGTGATGGAACATGATCTCTAGGGGGTAATGGAGGAGTGGAGGTAAGTGGGTGTGAAGTGGTTTCAATTTTTGCAGGAGCCTGGGGAAAATGTTAGGAGGAAAGGACTGATTTTGACCATTTTTTGGCAATTCTGGCCAAACTTCTCCTATGCATAGTGCCACCCGACTGGACATTTTAGTCGTGCCCTCTACATGCCTCTATGGGCAGTGTCAGGCGGTTCAAGTGCCCTTGTGTGTAGTGCCAGAAAGTTGGGCTATTGTGCAGGCTTGTGTGCAACGCCATTGATTCCGTGCGGGTCGGGTGAGCTGTCAGGCCTGTCGGGTCCTCCCCTACATGCAGTACCCGTTTCTGTGGGCAGCTCGGGCTTTGACTTGGGCGTGTGCGTAGCACCAGTGCCTATGCACAACACCAGTCCATCTATGCATAGTGCAATTTTATTTAACACTATCTTTCCTCCCCTGTGTACAATGCCAAAGGTTCTATGCGCAGCGCCACCGCCTACGCGTAGCACCAGGGAGATTTTTCCCAGTTTTCAGGAAAATGCCTAGAATTTATTCAACGACTCTCTATCTTTCTTTAAAAAACAAAAATGAGTTTGGGAAGACTGAAAGAAGGCCTTTATACCTCTTTTTGAAAAATAATTTCATGATCAAACCCACTTTTCTAATATTTTCAACCCCTCTTTGTCATTTGACTAATAACTTCCTACCTTTTGTAAGATTTTGAAAGTTTTAACAAGGCATTTTTTCTTCTCTTATGATGATGGCTATCTGAGGGGATGTGGAGGCCTCTTTCATCCTTCTTTCCTTTGAAAAACTGGGCACTTATTCAAGTTGTTTAGGCATGCTGTTGATAAACTAAAAACACTGTCTTTTATCCCTTTTGGCATTTTTTGATTGCTGGTGACCTGAAGAATGCATCTTTACCTTTCTTCTGATTTTTAGGAAGTAACATATCTATTTTTCCAAAAATTTTAAGCAAATCATATTATGCCATGGGTTTCACTTGGCCACTTCTGATTTTGTGCAGGTGCCTACATTTCATTTTCCTTTGATCTATTAGTGCCTTTTTGGAGTTTTATACCTCATTTTCTGAACAATAACCTCAGGTTTCAACTTGATTTCCTCCCTTTGATACTCAACTGTATGCTTGCCCTCCTTTGTTTACTTTTTAATACCTTTGAATGCATTTGGGAAGTTAGCCCCTTAAACTGATATTCTTTGCCATTTCTCTCTTTGGTGTAGGTGAAGTAGTGCTGCCTTTGACAAACCCCAAGGGATACCTTGGATAACCTCTAGATTCCATCTGCTATTAAGGAGGAGGCCTTATCATCTGTCTTGGACCCGTTCTATCCATCTTATCAAAATCCTAGGTTTCAGGGATGTTAGAGAAAAATAAACAGTGTTGTCTTCTAAGTTTTCTATAGCCCTTTCAAATTCATTTATTTATATTTAGTTAACCTCATATTTTTCCCTTATTCATTCATGATTTCTAAAGATATTCAATTTGTACGTGTCTTTTCTCCTTGTGGTCTTTGTGATGTTCCTTTTCTTGGCAACATTGTCTTGTCAATCAATCACAAAACCTTGATTCTCTTTAAACACAGGTCTGCTTCCTTTCTCTTCTTGTAGATGCCTTCTGGTGATGATATTACCCCAATTACCTTACCTCTTCTCATGCTGATAGAAATATTTATTATTCTTGTAGATATGTGAACAAGGACAACTGTTTCCCTTGCAAAATTTGTGCTTTGGCCAAGGAGGCCTTTCTTGAATGGCTTTTGTTCCGTCTTGGATCAAGTTGCTTGACCTTATTCTTCTTGGATTATGGATGCAAAAATAATATTTGGAGGGAAAATAAAAGTGACCACCAACCTTTTAAAACTTTTTTAGGAGCCTGGGGCAAATTTGAGGAGCAAAAGACTGATTTTGACCAATAATTAGCAATTCTGGCCAAACTTCTCCCGTGCGCAGCACCAAAAAGGGGTCAATTTGCAGAAAAGTTTTGAGGACCTCCGCGAAGTAGAATTTGGGCCAAGGATAGCTCATTGGAAATAGTAACCTGTATGATTTCCAAATATACCATTTTTTCCATGATTGGAGGTGATTTTCTCTGTCCAAAGTTGAGTTTCCCAAGACTATGAAAAAAACGTTGAGTGATGGTGCATAAATGCAGAGTGCTGGTGCAGAAAAATTTTGAAGGCTTTCCTTAGCTCCAAAGTGAGCTCCTGATAGCGCATTGGAAATTTATATAATTCTAGTTGGCTTTTGACCCATCAACCAAGTCATTTGGACACTCCAGCTATGAGAAAACCAGATTTTCCCAAGGTCACTCCAGTAGTGCAGAAATTCTCCCGTAACACTCATATTTTTAACATTGCTCAAAAACCATGATACCTGTATAAAAAATGAAGGAGGTTTTTCTTAGTGGCCCTATTATGGACAAAATAATATCTCACTTGTTCCAAATTCATCTTTGTTTGGTCAGAAACATATTTTTAAACAAAATTGGCCCAAGGTGTGGCAAATGACTTGGCCCTTGGAATGAATTCTTGGAAAATGATGGAGGCATGATGTTTATGAGTTGGCATGGAATTATTCCTGATGATATGATATATCAAATGGATCCTTTACTCTTATTCATCCTTTGCATAGCAAACCCTAGCTTAGTTGGAAGAGAAAAATAAGGTTTGGTGTAGGGGATTTAGGACTGCCTTGTAGAGGGAGGGGAATGAAGGGGTTAAGGGTTGTCTAAATTCTTGGGGAAATTTTGGGGGATAGGGTCCAAAAGGGAAAAACACATTCCCAATCTCAAAAAGTGTCAAACTGTAGCAATAGGCTAGGTTTTGTAGAAAAATGGTGAGTTTGAGGGATAGGAGTGATGGGAATTGTTTATGAAGGCATATTAAGGATAGGAAGAGGTGTAAGATAATTAGGATACAAGCCTTTTTTATGTTTAACCAAGGAGGTTATGAAACCAAGAAAAATTCCCTTAAAAACCCTAGATGAACAACGGAGGAGTTAGGAAAAACAAAATAGAGGGTTGAGGCCAAAGGTGGCAAAACATAGTGATAATAAGGGGCATGAGCCCATGATGGTTCCTTTGGGAGTAGTGATCTGACCTTGACATGATGGGATACTGAAATAGTGAAAAAATTATCCCAAGGATAATGAAGGTAGTGAGATTTCTAGAACTCACAATGTTCATGAACTTTGTTTTTAGAAATCTAGGATAAGCATTTAGTCATCTAAAAAATAACAAAAATTACTGATGAATAACAAGCCCTAACCCATTTAACCCCCTAAACCCCTAAAACCCTAACCCATTTAAAACCCTAAAACCTAAACCTCTAAAACCTTAACCCATAACCCCTTAAACCCTAATTCCTGACCACTAACCCATTTAACACCTTAAACCCCTCAAACCATAACCCATATAACCCCCTAAACGATAAAACCATTAACCCCAAACCCCTAACCCCTATAAGTGTCCTCCATCATCAATGTCTGTAAAGTGCATGATCCCGGTCCAGTGTATTCATCAAGGTATTCCTCTATCATTGACACATCTGCAACATCCTCTTCTACACATGTCTTGGGTTGTTCTTTGGGTTGTGTCGTGTGAGGGAGCCCAAGGAAACACATTCGGGAGGGTCAGGTTGGGTCGTGCCATGTTTATGTGCCCAAAGAAATGCATTTTGGCGAGCCAGGTTGGGTTGTGTCGTGTGAGGGTTCCTCAGGAAACACATTCGGGCGGGTTAGGTCAGGTCGTGTGTGGGCACTTAGGAAAACAAATTCATGTGGGTCAGGTCAGGTTGGGTCGTGCGAGGGTGCCCAAAAAAATGCATTCGGGCGGGTTGCGAGGTCGCATCGTGTGAGGGAGGCCATATAAAAAATGCTAAGTTGTGACCGCCCGTGTGCCTTGTGCACATTTGTGCCACCTGTTTGTTGTTTTCTCTCTTGTGCCTTCATTCGGGCGGGTCGGGTCTTGCTGTGTGAGGGTGCCTAAGGAAATGCATTCGAGTCGGGTCAGGTCGAGTGAGGGAGGTCATATAAAAAATGCTAAGTTGTGACCACCCATGTGCCTTGTGGCGCACGTTCGTGTGACCCGTTCTACTTTTTCTCCCTTGTGCCTTCATTCGAGTTGGTCGGGTAGGGTAGTGTGAGGGTGCCCAAGGAAATGCATTTGGGTTGGGTCAGGTCATGTGAGTGCACCCAAGGAAATGAATTCATGGTGGGTCAAATCGGGTTGGGTCATGTGAGGACGACCAAGGAAGTGCATTCGGGTCGGTTCGTGTCATGTGAGGGCAGCCAAGGAAATGTGTTCGGGTCAGGGAGTGTAAGGGAGGCTATATCAAAATGCTAAGTTGTGACCGCTCGTATGTCTTGTTCATTTTCATGTGAACCATTTGTCGTTTTCTCCCTTATGCCTTTGTTCAGCCAGGTTGGTTCGGGTCAGGTTGTGTGACGGCGCAGAAGGAAACACGTTCGGGACAGGTCAGATCAGGTCAGGTTTGGTCATGTGAGGGCACCCAAGGAAACACGTTCGAGTCAGGTCAAGTCAGATCGTGTCGTGTGTGGGTGCCCAAGGAAATGCGTTCGGGTTGGTTCGGGTTAGGTCATGTGAGGGCAGACATATCAAAATTCTAAGTTGTGACCGCTCATGTGCCTTGTTCGCATTCGTGCAACCCATTTTCTGTTAGCTCCCTTGTGCCTTCGTTCGGGTGTCGGGTCGGATCGTGCCATGTGAGGGCGCCCAAGGAAACGCATTTAGGTCGGGTTGGGTCAGGTTGTGTGAGGGTGGTCATATAAAAAATGCTAAGTTGTGACTACTCGTGTGCCTTGTCTGCGTTCATGTGACCTATTTTCCATTTTCTCCTTTGTGCCTTCTTTTGGGTAGGTCAGGTCATGTTGTGTGAGGGCGCCGAAGGAAACATGTTCAGGTTGGGTCAGGTTGAGTCCTGTGAGGAAGGCTGTATCAAAAATGCTAATTTGTGACCACCCATGTCCCTTAATGTGCACATTTGTGCAACCTGTTTTTCATTTGCTCCCTTGTGCCTTATTTCGGGAGGGTCATGTCATGTTGTGTGGGCTGAAGGTAACTCGTTTGGGTCAGGTTCGGGTCGGGTCGGGTCGTGTGTGTGGAAATTTGTAAGTTTTACATATTAAATAATTTATATAGACCTTAATATCTTATTTATTGATGTTTAATTTTTAATTTAATACTATATGTACTTGTTTTTAAATATTGTTATTTACATTTAATTTTTAATTTTAATTCTAATTCCCATTTGACTAACTGTAGGAGCTACAGTTGAGAAATTATATATTTTTCTAACTATAGGAGCTATAGTTAGTAAGTATTTAATACTATATATAATTTTTTTTAAATATTATTATTTATATTTAATTTTTAATTTTTAATTTTAATTCAAATTCCCGCCTCAAAAAATTTCACCCTTTACCCCAACCTCCCTATTCCCGCTTGCAAAAAATACACCCTTTAGGATCTGGAGCAAGTGGAACAGTGTGCTTTCTTCGGCTCTTACTACACTTCCCAACTCAACCCAGAAACTGTCTGTCGCCTGAATCACTGTTTCAAATGCGCTGTCACTTTTCTGCACGCAGACTCGGGTTGAACCTGACCCGACCCTGCCGAACTGCCCAATGCCCTAAGGAACCCAACTTGCCCTAAACTTGAACACTAAAACTAGATATGAATCTACTACTACTCGATCCAAAGATACTTATATATCACTCAAGGCTACAAGCTTCCTCTGCCTTCAAATACTTACTTATTCCTAAAGGTGGGGTAAACTGAATTAGCTACTGATTGTGGTGGATCAACACCAATGGGTCCATATGTTAGTGTCAGAATATGCATTCTGCCATCAATGATCAAAATTACTCTTTTCATTCTAATGTATTTGTCCCATTCTTCTATCAAAATGAATTCACCTCTTGTGCTCACTTTGATTTTCTCCAATTTCATCCTATACCATTAAACTACAAAAAATCCAAAATACCTCTTACGCATACCTACCTTGCTCCTATTTTTGGTTGCGGTGTAAAACATTGTTATCTTAAACCTAGTTGCATTAGCTCCTTCCCTGATCCAACACCATACCCAATAAAAAAAAAAAACACTTCTACATTTCATAGTTATTCTAAAACCTTTTCATCCAACCCTCTTGGCTGTGATTTTTGTGGAGAGGGACCTCTTTGACTTGGTAGGGCTAGATATCAAGTTAAAATTTTGGTCTATGGTTACCTCTGCTGGGATCTCTTCTTCAGCCTTAGAGATCTGGTGGAGTGATAACACCATCAACTCTATATATTCCACCCAAATCCCAGGTTCAAATGCAACTTATGCTGGTGGATCTGCTACCTTTTCTTTCACTGGGTCAACTAAGTCCACTGCTATTGCTAGCACATTCACTCATTCAAGGTAAACAACTAGCTTGGCAATTATATATTCTCCTGCTTCTGAGACTAGATCAATTTCTACCCCAGGAACTTCAAGAGATCTGGAACTGCAACTTACTCTACAGAATCAACAGCTTAATCAACTACTTAAACCAATGATGATGTTATTGGTGATGGTGTTGGATCAAGGAATGCATAAATGACTACATTGTATATAAAAACTGGCTCTAGTACAACTGATAGTGGAACAACTTGTTATTAAGCTACTTATGTAGGTGCATAGTCAATGACTGAATCTACTGCTTAAAATTTTTCTATTGATGAATCGTATCATGCCATATGTGTCATACCTACTACTATGAGCTATGGATCTGGATATGTGTATCGATCTCTATGTGGAAGGGATTCATTCGTCTCTGGATCCGGAAGTTGACTTGCCTTCACCTTATATGGTTACCTATTCTACCTACTACCCACCTGAACAACCTTATGGAAGCTATAGGCAGGGTTGCTTCCATGTTGGGATAGAAGAGGAAGAGAAGATATAGGAAAGGCCACTTCCATGCCCCCACATGGTATTCCCTCTTTCATTATCCTTTTCTTTTCTATAAAAGAAATATAAATTGCAATTCCTTTTGGGTACTAAGAAATCTGCAATTGTTTTTTTTCTTTACTGGAATTATCGTTTTTACTAAAATTGCATAGCTTATTAGTATTGGGCCTTGGACATGCATTTATCATATGTTTCAGAGTAGAATTATCTTGGATGGTTCTTTTTTATCATGGACCTATGTTATTTACTTCTTCCTTGACTCAAACACCATCTTGCATTTTATTGAACAACTGCTGGAACCTTTCGATCTTTTGTGATGACTTAGAAGACCCACTTAGAATCTAGTATTTGAAATCCAAAAGGTGCTCTAGATATATGAGGAGGTAGGAGACGAATGTAAAGGAGAGTGAAAAAAATTAAAATTTCATGTCCATTGTGGAAAACCCTCTGTGGATGTCCGTTGTGGAGGGTAGAAATTGGTAATCATAAAAATTGACAGCTGAGATGGAAGACACAGTGAACAAGGGTGATAGATTCTTCTTTAATTGTATCTCAACAACATAAATTTGAGAAATAAAATTCTTTCCTATACTATAAATATTGATTTCACATGTTTAAGTTGTTATGAATATAAGGTAATCTTAATAGTATCCAAGGATCATGTATACAACATGGCTTATCACTCTTAAGCTATAGCTAGTAGTTATAGATCCTGTTAATGGGATTAGTACTTTGCTTAGTAATGTATAATATGTAACCAACTTCTCTTTGTAATGAATAAAGCATGATTAAATAGATTCACTCTAACTTTGAAAATATAGTTAGCTTCTATGAATATTACAACTATTCATGTTATTACATCATATCAAGTCAATGGAAACAATATTGTATTGGAATAGAGGCCAACGGTATTCATAGTTCAACATATCTTACTTGTATAAACATAATATACTAGTTATAACTCTATAACGTGTAACATGAGGTGTTATTAATAAGTAATAAGAGTAATAGATCCATAATATTCATTACTGTATTGGTTACACTCGGCATTACTTATACAGATAGCATCATATTACATAGAGCTTAATTATGGTATTGCTACTAGTGTGACATATTAAGCCGAGTAAAGCTTCACCCTTATAACTAGCTTGGTGATAACTATGCCCCATGATATAAAGGTAATGTGGTTTTATTCAATATGGGCATACAGCAAAAAAAGGGTAGTAATCTTGAGCTTAGTTAGTACAGGTAAGATGTATGTGATAAGCTTATATACCTTACTGTGTGATATAGCATTATTGTAATGTTTGGAATATAGATACCTATGGAAATCAATGGGAAATGATAATGATAATGGTAATCATTGACCCGTATTAACCTTAGACTAGTAATACAATCTATTACACTGATATATTTAGTAAGATCTTATGTAACATGGATACTAGTATCATCACCATTACTTATATCAAATATACACGTACTTTATACAATAGTACATAGTAAATAATTATATATGGGTTTCATTACTCTTACATTACTACTAAGAATTCATTGCTTTGATTAAAGTAATCACACTAGCTCATTCATAGGTACTAGTATTCTAGTCATCACTAGTTAGATCAATATTATGGATTAGCCTCTTATTACAGTCCATATCGTGATTAGTAAAGAAATGGTATTCCTTGCCCTCCATTAAGGTCCTCACCCCTAGGGTAAGGAACTACCCTAGTCTTACCCTAGCCCATCAAAAAATGGGATTATCTCATTGACCCTTTCCTAAAAACTTGAGATACCAAAACCAAACTGAGTTGTCCCTTAGGTTCTCTCTATTAGATCAATAAAAAAAAAATGAGACCTTGGCAGAGTTTAATGGAAGGTTTGAAAAAACCTTGGAAAATATCCCTAACAGTTATAAACCAGATGAACATGCCATCATATCCTTTTATATCGGTGCCTTTTTTCCCTATTTTGATTTGTCCCTCAAAGAAAAGGATCCTAAAACCATGAAAGAGGCAATGGAAAAATATTATACGTATGAGTATTTCCTAAATGGATATGGTAAGGTTGACCCATTGGCTCCTCCAAGGGAAACTGTCCCAAATGCCGATGCTAATCTGCAACCTCCAAACAACCTTCATGAAGACAAGTATTTTGTTTAAACTACACATAGTTCTTGTGGGATACTATGTCCTCTATAATGAGATTTAACACCCACAAAATATGCCCTTTTTGAATGCTTTAAGCAATTAGAAAAGAGATTAATACCCTGTTTGATAATTGGATCTTTATTTTCTATCATAAAAGAAGAGGGTAACATACTGATTGATGAGCATAAAATCCATTTCTGCCTTTGAAACTGTAGCAACCCACAAACATACTTCCTTTTATCATTAGGCATCAACATGTCATATTATACCTTGGATATGTTTTGTGTTAAGTTTGGAGTGACTTCAAAAACTTTCATATATATTCTGAAGATTACATCAGCCCTATTTTGACACCCAAATCTGATAGCTAGATGAGTTTTTATGTTTCATGAATGAGGTGGATAATTTTTATACTAGTTTAGTTTATTTATCCAAGATCCACTAAAGGCTGACCTTTTAATTTAAAGGTACATAATTTAGTTTAGGGCCATATTGAAGAGATATTATGAAACTATATAGGGGTTGCCTTATTTTTTCTCAATAATAATGTTTAGAGGTGAAATCAAGCTAGTGTATGGTTATTCAGGACATGCAAGCACACGAAGCAACACCACTCAGATTCTGATCTGTTGGTTGTCCCTTCCTCTGGCACATTTAATTAACTTAATTAATAATTAAAAACTGCTTAAATAACATTTAAATCAGTTGTGGTTTTCCCACGCTGGAGTATCAACCACATAAAATGTTTACAAAATCAACGGTCATTCAAGGTGATGTTACACCTGTGCCTTAACTTCTTGTAGATAGATTTGGTGAGATATCAAACTGGTCACTTCATGCCTATAATATATATGGAACTGTTGTCATAATCCATGTTAGTAGGTATGTAGACAATAATCCTAATTTCTGGGTATAATTGGCTAGTAACTATCAGCTCTCCACTGGTGGATTTGGCTTATCAATTGCCAAAAAATACATCAAACTGTCCTCCAATCATGGCTCAAATATTTTTCAGAGGTAATCTACAAAAATAATGAAGAATATCCTGAGGAGGTGATCCAAATCAACTTCTATCCATGGATAACAAGCATTGAACTAGGCTTCCAACGTTGTCATCCACTATTGATACATTTGTTATCTATTTCAATATGTTGAGAAAGAAGATCCACACATATTATCCCATTTACATGGGAGGGTATGCATTCTCAAGCACCAAAGGTAGCAAGGAGGCTACCAAGATCTTAGAGGAAATATAAATTGACCCTTTTTATCCCTCAGGTTTCCCCTCCTAACTACTCTCACTTAGAGGAAGGCCAAATTCCAGGGCATAATGTGCAGGATGCAACTCTCTCACACCACTCTAGGCCTTCAATCAAGTTGTTGGGATAATGGAGGGGGGGGGGCGTGGGTAGCCTCTATGTTCCTAAGGAGATTCTCTTTTTCTGTCACCTAAAGGGTTTTTAAAGGAAGAATTTTGTGCACCTGAGCAGCTCCTTTTCTGGAACATTTATAGCCCTATTACTGAAATACAATAGAGGCACAAACCTACAACATCTAAGACATTATTTGACATAGCTTCTGTGACATGTACAAACATTTTTGTGGATTATGTATTGAGGATGAATACACAATATCAATCTGAAGTAAATTGTTCAATATTCAGCCCTTGTGGAAAGGCCATATAAGGTTAGCCCTAATATGAACTTGCATTTCTATAGTGGGATTTCATTCAATTTGATCAGAGAATCATGCCAGAGATCTTATTGAAGTTCTGAAGCCAAAACCTAATATTGTCTGTAATATTTCTTTGAAGATTTCAATTGGAAAATTTGTCGCAAATCTTTTGTATTTTTCCTTTTGAAGCAGAGCTACTTATGAATCATATCTTGTTGTATCTAAGGTTTGTAATAGAAGAACTAGGGATTATGACAGACCTACTTGTTGTTTTTTCTCTGAGAAGTTTGGTTGATTAGTAATCAAGCGAAAGTCTGATATGTTGGTCTGATCGATCACTATAGCATTTATAATTTGTATGGGTAGTGTGTGTAATTAACAGAGGATATGGGTGAAACTTCAAAGTTGGAATGTTTGTTGCTTTTTTTTTACCTTGTCCAAGTGTTGCAGAGGACAGTGCATAGCTATGGCAAGTTGGCAACTTATGCATGGATTTCATTTCAGTGAATTGATGGACAGAGTATTTTTCTGAACGTTGCTCAAGCTACCTTAAAGAGAGATTAGTACTGTTGTTAATTCCCTATTGCTGGCATTAGCAACTTATATGTCAGATAAAGGTAATAATTGAGTTGAATGTGTTAAACATGTTTTAATGTTGACAAATGCACACACAAAGAAGTCTTGAGTAGCCAATTTCTTGACAGAATATTGTGCAAACCTTCACATATTATGTATTGGACAAAGTGTGTTTCGTATATATATTGTAACTGTTATAGATTCTATGGTAAGTTGTCAAGATGTTTAGAACATGCATATGATGATAAGATTGTTGCTAGGGCTTGCATTGCAAATATTATATTACTGATGATGTTGTTTGTCTTTTGATATTGTATGTTGGATTGAATTTAGTGAGCCCATGATAAATTTGAAGCTAATGTTTGTTCTTTAAAACTATTTTCATTGAAAGGATGGTTTATTTCAACACTTTGATGATGGAAGTATAGAAAAAGTTAAGTATGTCATGCTTTGACTAGAATTATTGCAAATGCAAGTGGTACATTAAAATTTGATTCCATAATTATTAATATGTGATGTGATTTTGAGAATGAAAGGGAAACAAAACAAAAAATATTACCAACCCACAAATTGATTTAGACTGAAGTATATGGGTGCCTTAATCATGACTATATTCCTTATAATATTTTCCATATATTGAGTGGGTGAATTTGTTTGCAAAATCAAGTAAAATACTACAGTGTCATTACATTCATTCATGAGACCAAAAAAAAAAATGGGTATAACAAGCACAAGTCTATTCATTCATTCAGCGGCATAACAAGATGTAAAATGGTGGGAACCATCATAACATTTCTTCAATATTATTACTTGACTAGTGGTAGAGTGCCTTGGTCCTGGCTACAAAAGAATCTTCAATAGTTCATTAAAGACAATAAATGGCACCAGATTGGGACTATAAAATATTAGTATTGTTCCTTATTAATTCCGATTCCCATAATACACTACTTGAATCGAGTTTATAGTGATCAAATAAGTACAGAATAATAAATAACTAATACAAATCAAACCATAATTTTACGAGCCCTAAACAAATATCTGAGATCAACTTTCAAGCACCAGGCTAGATTCTGAAGTGTTTTTGTTAAGGGTGATTCATTGAAGTTTTTGAAGGCTATACGTTTCTCGTTAATAGAATATTTATGCACAAATACTCAACCCTTCTCCTGAGGCTATTTCAAGGCATTAATTGAATTTTGTTATGAAAGAATTCAAGGCTTGTCTTGGATTAGAAGTCTTAAACCTAATCTTTTAAGTTAGACCTTGTGACGATGGACCATGAATCTAGCTTTTCATGGTAACTTCATTCTCTGATGGAGTCCCACTTAGTGGGGTCACCATTTAGAGAACTTCCTTCATTCTTTGTAGATAATAATTTTTCAATAATTTATCAAGGAAACTATAGACTTGTCTTTGTGGTAGGGCAGACCTCACTAAGCTCAAAAAAGACAAAAGCTTCATTGTACTACACATATATTGTCCAATAGTTTGCTTACTCTCCAACTCGAAAACCAACCTTATGAAATATACCTAGATAGACTCCCCAATAATGGCACCATTTATTATGTTTTCCCCCAGGTTGTTCCCCCCTTTCACTAGGGTTTCAGTGATGAGGCATGATGTGTAGGAGCACTTTCCTATGCCACTCTAGATTTTTGAGCTAGTCCTCGGGTTAGGGGGTACCCTCAAGTATCGTAATTTTTTTTGTACCATCTTTTCACACTAGAACAAATTAAGATCTTACTATATTTATTACAGAGATAAGTGGTGCATGAGACAATCCCTACAACTATGATGATTTATTAATTTCTTTATAAGTGGTAAAAGGGAGAGATTACTTAAACATTGTTGGTAGTAAAGTTCATTAACCCAAAGCAGAAGGGAATGTTAATCATGATTCCATATTCACAAGACATAGTGTATAAAAATGGACATGCTTCATAATAAGAAGAAACTCGTTAGTTTCTCATTTAACACTGAAAATCAAATGGGAAAGACAAGAATAGATCCATTGATTCATTCAACATCAAATATAAGACAGAAAATGGAAGAACACATGCATAACTCGCTTGATTATTCTGATTTCACTAGTGCAAATATGCACGGTCGTAATTAGACAAGAAAATCCAAAATCCTTTGAATTACAATGAGGGCACTAGATGGGGACTAACAAAATCTCAGTACTAGTCCTATATTTCTTATTTCCCAAAATATAAAGCTTACATATGAGCTTAAGTGAAGGGAATAACAAGAATAGACAGAATATAGAATTAATGTGATAGATCCTCCCATCACGGTGTCAATGAAACAATACAAAATGATAGGATTTCTTCTCTCAAAACTTTAGCAGCCTATTGGTATCCAAATTCCTAATCCTTTTTTATAATGTTGAGGGCAGCTTATATAGTGTAATATTCCCATTTAGCCCAAGCTAATGGGAATATCTTATTTTTCCTTATTTTATCTTGCATTTCATGTTTATGAATAAAATATGGAGGACATGTAAAAATCCTAAAAACCATGAATAAATCAATGCCTATGTAAACAGAGAAATATGTGGGCCATGTAAATAATATCTTGCAGGTTTGAAAGGTTTTAAAGCACAATACTGGGTCAACTTTGACCAAATCAACAGCGCAACCTAGGTGCAATGAACCTCATGGATACACAGCACAGTTCTAGATGGAGGCTCCGCATGTGAAAGAGGTTAACTCATTGAGGTGGTTTAGGGTTTGACAAGGCATTCATCCTATAAAAGAAGGAGGAGGAAAACAAGAGAAGGTTGTTGAATATTATTATTTTCTAAAGGGTTTGTCTGTTGAGACACACCTCTTGGGGTTTCCTGTTTAGGATCCCCACCTCCTTCCTTGAGAAGCTCTTGGAGGAGTCTTGTTTGTCTAGTCCACTATCCAGAATTTGGCCAAGCCTCATCTTGCATCTACAACACAGTTCTGCTTTGGATTGGGTTTTCTATGTGAGTTTTAGCAAGTGGAACTCTAGATCTGTAAAGATCTAGCTTATAGTGGAACCTCTTTGCAGTGAGTGTGTCTTTTAACCTCCTGGAAGAGTGCATCCATAGTTTGAGCTTCAGATCCATACATTGGCAGTAGGCCAGAGAATTTCCAGGGCCTACAATGCAGTCCCTCTTCCATGAATGTGTTATTTGCAAAAGCTGAGTTGTAGGGTGTCTTGGCATCATTCTAGAGGAGAAAGATCTTTGGTGATTGGATCCTTCCTTTCACTATGGTGATTCGTGGATTGGCTAACCAATCCATGTTAGCTCAGATCTGATCTAATATATATGTTAGTCTTCAGAATTTTTTGAATACTTCTGCAGATCTATGACTTATATCTCAGATCTACTCTTGTACCTTCCTGTTTTGGTTAGATCCCCAAGGGGAGTGTATAAAGGAGCATTTCTTGTTTACATATATGATATAGATCTGAAATTTTATGTATATATATGATTTAGATCTGAGTTTTAATATATTATATGCTTCAGCCATGAAAATTACGCTGTCAAGCTGTTTCTGCACTTTCTTATGTTGTAGTGTCTCATTCTTAAGCCTGGATCTATGTAAAACTTTTGTCTTTCACTAATACATTGCATAAATAATATCATAAGTCTGATCCACTGCTGTTTGTGCTTTTTTTCATTTAAATCTCTTATAAATCATGCTGCTTATGCTTCAGTCGCATTTTGCATACTCTAGGTCATGGGAAATCAACAAATTTAAGCCTATAAGGATTGGAGAAAAGCCTTAGGGTATTCTCACTGTTGTAGAAAAGCCATATATTGTCGTATTGCCCACTTGGGAAGGAGAATATCAGCCATATCCTTGCTGAGGTTCTTTATCTGATGATGAGATTTTGTTTTGAATATAATTAGCTGTTATACCTTGTCATGCTCATGAATTTCTGAAGCTTCACATTGGTAATAACCCAAGGTATTCCCAATAGTGTAGTTGTTACCAATTTGGGATATTACAGTGGTATCAAAGAAAAATATTTGCACAACCTGTGCATTCTTGGAGCCAATATGTCTTAAAAGGGAGGATAAATTTCATTGACAGAGATCAGGGGTATCATGGAAGAAGACATAATAAAAATGATTACACCATTGAAACCCCTTTGTATGGAAGAATAAAAGGAGTAGAGTTCTTTAACATTCTTTCTCCAGATTTGCATGAGCTAGAGGAAGAAATCAGGGGAGTGAGGAATGGAAGATCAGCAGATATCTTGATGATGTTTGCACAAGATAATATCCCCACTACTTCATCTGATATGTGTAAGCATGCACTCACACAATCTAATCTACAATGTTGCAGCATGCCTGCATTCCTTGCAAGAGGAGAATAAGAGGGAGAGACACCAGAGGAGGAGACCCTTGGTGCCTACCTCAGAGAATATGGATCTCAGTATAAGATATTCAAAGAGAATTTAGGCTTCCTTGAGTTTTTTCAGCTCAAATAAGGGAGAAGATCCATGAAGATAAATCCATTTCAGAACATTGCTGGGAAGGGTAAAGATATGCTACATGATTTTCCAAGGGAAAAGGCCTTACTTCAACAAGATAATTCTTCTCAAGGAGAAGACATGGATGTCATTTCCTCAATGAGAGATCAAGAAAAAGGATCTCTTATTGGTGGGGCATACTCCATTTTTTAGGAGGAAGAAGTAGAACTGAAATGTTCAACCAGCATTGTGACATCAGGAGGGAATCTAACCTTGTTAAAAGATTAAGTTGAAGCTATTGCTTCCACTATGAGGGCCCTTGTATCTCTGCAAGGAGGTCCCCAGGATCGTATTCTTGGAAAAGATGAGCAGCATGTGTCTATAATGATAGAAAAGGAGGCAAAACAAAGAAGCACCTTAGACTGTGAAATCTTGTAGAAGGCGGGAAATGAAGAAGAATATGGGGGAGTTGCTCCAACCTCTCCTTATCCTGGTACTTCCACACAACAATTAGAGATGGATTTGCATAGTGGAAGTAGTCATATTATGTTCCCATCGGTAGTTCACATGGGAATGAGCCATGAGACATATTTATCTTGTGGTGTACCCCTTGGAAGACCACCTAATTCAGATTTGATGGGATATGTTTCATACATTGCTGCTCCTTCCATAGGTCCCAGAAGGAAGAAAGCATTAGGAGACCATGCTCCAGCATGGAGAGTATGGGGGAGGTGCAAAGAAAGGGAGAGCATTTTTCCTTTTTCTTCACTATCTATCCTCACCTCTCAGATTTCATTGAAGAGATATGTTGTAAGAAGAGAAAATGACACCATCATGAAGCATGGGAGGCAAGATTTGAATCAGCAGACAAATTTGTTTGAAGAACACTCTTCCCTAATCAAAGAGAGATGGTGGTCTCACATGCATGCTTTGGCCAAAACTGAGAGGCCTTGGAAAAATGATAGCCTTCCATTGAAGACTAAATCCCAAGAGCTTCCTTCTTCTTTGAAGCATGTGCATGAGCAAGGAAGGAAACAAGGAAGGAATAGCAACCTTCCATCTCATACCTTTGGCATGGGAGGTGACAAAAAGGAGAAGAGTGGGAGGTATGGCCTTCCAACATACACCTTGGACATGGAGGATGTCAAGGAGAAGAGCAGCAACATGGCAGGCACTTTAGTTGGCACATTAACAACACTGTCATTGTTGGACACATTAGATACCTATTGGAAATCCCAACTGCTGGTAGGATATTCCAAGGATCTTCATACTTACATGATTCTAGATGATTGGTTGCATGAGGGGAGCTATTCAATCCTTGAGGGATTCATCTATAATCATGGTAGGATCTTCTTATCAAGAGCCTCCAAGCTCGAGGAGAAGTCACTACAATGGGCATATGAAGAGTTCTGTTTCAGCCAAGAGTATCTTATGAAGCTCAACAACACCATCTTGGGGAGCGTGACTATTGGGAGGGCTTTGAAGAAGAACTCTATTAGCATTGTCAAAGATGCATGAACCTCGTGGAAATGGGGCAGCAACATAGCTCTATTGGAGAGTTAATTCAGCCTTCTCTTTCCCCTCTTAAGGGAGGAGATAGATTTATGCACCACTCCAAATTGATGGGGAGGACTATTGGTGAAGAATATGCTCAGGTGAGACAAGTTTATTTTTCTGATTATATGCATTCTTCCACCTTGATTATGCAGGCGATGACTCCAAGGAGGAGAGTTTTACCTTGTTAATCTCATGGCAAATTTTGGGCCACAACACTTGTTGTACTTGGCCACTCCCTTGGTGGACAAAGGGAGATCTTGTTTCATGATGGGTGCTTTCCTAAGGCACCAAAAATATCTCACACATTCAGTTACAGTGAGATGGCATGGGCTGCAAGTAAGTGGTGGGAAGAGCACTTACCACATCTTGGTTTAATTTAGACAGGAGATTCATTACGCTGGTTCCACATGTGGGACTATGACCCACCTCCATATGTGCACCTTGTTGTTTGTTTGTACATTGTTTGGCTTCCATACATTGATGACATGCTTGTACTTTTTATGGGATTTTATGGAGGGAGGATGGGAAGTATGCATGTGCCTAATGAGCTGAAAAATATCCATGTGTCTTGTGTCATATATTTCAGAGGGGACATTAGGCAACCCATGGATGTTTCACATGAAGTCTTGTTTCCTTGTGGGATGAATTTTGCACATCCCATATTGACTTTGGGAAACAATTCATGAGGGGTTGGATTGGTGAGCATCTAGCTTATGATGGGGGATTGATCTTTGATGATGTCACCAATGGATGAGAAGTCTTGTAGAACTCACCTTATCAGTTGCTTGAGGAAAAACAACATTTTGGAGGGGAGGACTGTAATATTCCCATTTAGCCCAAGCTAATGAAAATATCTTATTTTGCCTTATTTTATCTTGCATTTCATCTTTATGAATAAAATATGGTTTATGAATAAAATATGAAGGAGGACATGTAAAACTCATAAAAACCATGAATAAATCAATGCCTATGTAAATAGAGACATATGTGGGCCATGTAGATAATCTCTTGTAGGTGTGAATGGGCTTAAAGCACAAGACTGGGTCAGATGTGACCAAATGAACAGCGCAGTCTAGGTGAAATGAACCTCATGGATACACAGCGCAGTTCTAGATGGAGGCTCCACATGTGAACGGGGTTAAATCATTGAGGTGGTTTAGGGTTTGACAAGGCATTCATCCTATAAAAGAAGGAGGAGGACAACAAGAGAAGGTTGTTGAAGATTATTATTTTCTGAAGGGTTTGTCTGTTGAGACACACCTCTTGGGGTTTACTATTTAGGATCCCCACCTCCTTCCTTGAGTAGCTCTTCAAGGATTCTTGTTTGTCTATTCCACTATTCAGCATTTGGCCAAGCCTCATCTTGCATCTACAGTGCAGTTCTACTTAGGATTGGGTTTTCTATTTGAGTTGCAGTAAGTGGAACTCTAGATCTGCAAAGCTCTAGCTTATAGTGGAACCTCTTCTCAGTGAGTGTGTCTTTTAACCTCCTGGAAGAGTGAATCCATAGTTTGAGCTTCATATCCATACATTGGTAGCAGGCCAAAGAATTTCCAAGGCCTACAATGCAGTCCCTCTTCCATGACTGTGTTATTTGAAAAATATGAGTTGCAGGGTGTCTTGGCATCATTCTAGAGGAGAAAGATCTCTGGTGATTGGATCCTTCCTTTCACTGTGGTGATTCGTGGATTGGCAAAAAAATCCATGTTAGTTCAGATTTGATCTTCTATATATGTTATTCTTCAGAATTTTTTGAATACTTCTGCATATCTGACTTAGATCTCAGATCTACTCTTGTACCTTCCTGTTTTGCTGAGATCCTCAAGGGGAGTGTATAAAGGAGCATTTCTTGTTTACAGATCTGATATAGATTTGAAATTTTATGTACATATCTACTGTAGATATGAGTTGTAATCTAATGTATGCTTCAAGCATGAAAATTATGTTGTCAAGCTCTTTCTGCACTTTCTTGTGATGTAGTGTCTCATTCTGAAGCCTGGATCTATGTAAAATTTTTGTCTTTCACTAATACATTACATAAAGCATATCAAAAGTATGATAAAATGCTGTTTATACTTATTTTTATTTAAATCCTTTATAAATCACGCTTCTTATGCTTCAGTCACATTTTGCATACTCTAGGTCATGGGAAATCAACAATTTTAAGCCTTGTCGGGATTGGAGGAACTGTTTAATACAGCTAGGATTATTGTTTTGACCTAAAATTCGGAATGGGAGTCCCAAATAGCCTAATATAGAATATCCAATCATCCTCGCTCCTTATTTTTATGCACATCCTTGAAATTAATCATTTTAGGGCCTAAATCACTGCTTTTCCCCACCCTTTTGAGTCAAGAAGTGAAGTAAAGTTGTTGTTGTTGATTAGAAAGAATGATCTGTCATCTAGCATTAGTTAAAGCTGATTTATTTCTGCTCTCCAACTTTGGGATGCCTTAGGGTATTCTCACTGTTGTAGGAAATCCATATATTGCTGTATTTCCCACTTGGGAAGGAGAATATCAGCCATATCCTTGTTGAGGTTCTTTTATCCACTGATGAGATGTTTCTTTACATATAATGAGATATTCTACCTTTTAATGCTCATGAATTTCTAAAGCTCCACATTGGTAATAACCCAAGGTATTCCCAATAGTGTAGTTGTTTCCAATTTTGGATATTACATATAGACTTTCAATAGCTTGCCACTTATATTGATTAGTTATATCCCTCTTAGGTATTAACCCTTAATTAAAGGCTAAGAATCATATCTAATCTCTACAAAATGAGGGGATAATTCCAGATTGCAACCGAAAATATTTGTTGATTGATTTCATCTCCTTCCCTTTCTAGTACCACTTTTCTTTTCAACTTGGGAAGGTGGTCTCATATGTGATGAATCTATTACTGAGGGTGGTTGGGAAGGTGCATGCTATCCAAGTAACATCTGAGTGAGAGGAGAGACTTTGTGAGGTGCACCTTATTTGGGGTTCCTCATGGAAAAAGAATATCCTAGGTAGAGTAGTTTCCACCATTCCTCCCTATCTATATTTCCACCTCTTACAATCCTAAATGACTTGTCAGCTCTTGTGATCAATGGGACCTGGAGAGTAGAAAAAGTTCTTTATGTTGGTCTAGATGGAAATTGATAGATGTAGTTTATTGAAAACCTCCAGGGATGAGGTAATGGTCTCTTTTTCTATCACATTTTCTAATCTACCCCCAATTACCTTTAGTAACCCATTATATTTATTTGAATAATGTAGTGTTAACTAATAATCCCATGGTCATAGAGGACCATGAACTATCATAATTACCATGTAACCAATGTCGTCCTTAATATGATTTTCTACTGTAGAAACCCTCCTGCCAGGGATATTCCCACTTTTTCATTTGTTAACACATGTATTAACATCCATAGATAACAAGTTTTGATCCCTGAATCCCAATAATTCTAGTGCTTGAGGTGGGATCTTATTAAGGAACCAACTGATCATTTATACTATTTCATCCCTGTGCTCAACCTTCTGTATTCTTGAGAACAGGGCTACATGATCATCAAAGCCAATCTTGAACCTGTGATCTCATTCGATTTTTCTTCATGTTGTCACAACCTCACATGATAGGATTGGATTAAAGCGACCATTTTCATTGGATTTTTCTTCATGTTGTCATAACTCACATGATAGGATTGGATTAAAGCAACCATTTGTTGGCTTAATCGTTTGTAGAAAATGGGGTCCAAACAAATGTCGTATTCTTTCAAATAAGAATGGTTTCACCCAAGGTGCATTTCCAAGAGTTACTGATCCATAAATTATTGGCTTCAAACCTCGTGGTTTACTTTGAAGATGTGTTGCAAACTAGGGATATAAGATGTGTTTTACCTAGGAAGTGTATGGCTAAAATGACATATGAATATAGCAATTGAGGCGATGTGGTTGTGTCTAAACTCCTGATGTTCAACTAGAGCACACAGTGAAAAACGATGTTGTAGATTGTTGTTGAACAAACCAATTGAGTCTAGTAGGTTAATAGCAGGGTTTTGATGGGTAAATTAAACAGTGCATAACCATTATTTTATCCCAAAGATCAAATCAAGGTGGAATTGATTTGAAATACTAACAAATTTATTTGAATTACCAACAAAGTCAGCAAAGATAAAGTCAATAATGCAACCAAGTTTCAGTCACACCGCCATTAATTGCACCAGAGACTTGAGATTTAACCTTTGAAATCCAAATGGGAAAAATAAAATTTTGATTTAATTGCTTGCCTTTTTTAATCATTTTGATTGTATTGTTATAAAACAAATTCATGGGACCATTTAGCTAATGAAATCAATAACTCTCTCAATCACTTTTAATGTGCCGCTGCAACTCAATAAATCGAGACCGAGATCAATAGAGATGCCAGAGAGATGAGACAAAAAACCAATTGATCTACCCATAGTGAAGAATGTTGGAATTATGGGAAATGATGTGCACATGTAAGTCAAACAAAAAACTCTGTATGAAGACTGTTTTAAACTCCAGAAGAATACAACAACTTATAGCCATAAGATATATCGATTACCACAAGCTAAATAGAACATAATTTTGGAATTTTTTTTTTGGTCTAGAGAACAGAAGCGTCAGAATACGACAATGCTTTACAAGGACCAACATCGGAATAGCAACGATGCTTTCAAAACATCGCCAAAACGTCAAAAGACTAATGATTCTTTCAAAACGTTAGAATAGCGATGACACTTTCAAAACGTCGAAATAACGTCGAAAGACCGACGATGCTTTCAAAATGTCAGAATAGCGAAGACTCTTTGAAAATGTTGGAAGAACGTTGAAAGAGAAGCAAAAGCGTCTACAACTTGAAAAAGTCTGAAGAGCGACAGAAACTTGGAAACATTAGAAGAGCGACGAAATTTTGGAAACGTCGGAAGAGCGACGACGACTTGGAAACGTCAGAAGATAAACAATAACTGGAAATGTCGGAAGAGTGATTAAAACTTGGAAATGTGGGAATTGCAACACTACCAAAAAAAATGTCGGAATTATTGTCGCTCTATTGACAGTTATTAGAAGTGTCGGAATTGTGACATGACAGGAAACGACGTTTTTCCCCACCTTAAAGCGTCACTCTTGGGATGCCTATGTGTCACAAGAGCGACACTTTGGCCATCAGAAATTAAGCCAAATGTGCCAGTGGAATAATTTTCTTGGGTCAGTGTCAATATTTCAGTGATCAAATGTGATATTTCAAAGTTGTTGTTAGGGTGTCGAGTCAAATTTTTATTGTTTCATTAGGTCTTCAAATAAAAATTTGGTCACTAGCTAGTGTGTCTAGGACTATTACTGCTCCTTCCAAAAACATATTGTCATCTCTCAGTTGGATGAGTCAGCATTGCAAGGTCTACATATTCATTTCAGTCATACCACCATGGTCCTCATTCAGCTCAGTGTCATCATTAGGTTTTAGGGTCAAATCATAAAATCATTCATTTCACCAAAAAAATCACTTTTCCCCAAAGAAGAAGTAATGATGGAAATCTTGGAATAAAGGTTTCAATTTTTTTTTTCATGATCAAAGATTTCATAAGTTAGAAAGTTGCAATCATCAAAGAAATTGTTGAAAGATGTGTTGGGACCCACTAGCTCACCAAAGATAAAATTGACTTACAAGGATATAAATACCAAAAAGAGCCTCTCATTCTCTCATTTCATGTTCATAACCTCTCTAAACAAGAAAATTCACTTTCAACCTCAAACCAGCCATAACTTTCCATCAGAAGTCAATATTCTGCCATCGCTACAATTTTGCTACCTTTATGCAAAAACGTGGTGTTTTTTCCTTTCACTACCTTTATGGTAAATCCGTCATTGGAAAGCCTCTTCCCTATGACTTTTTTAGGTGTGAAGTTCCACATAAATTCAAAAAACCCTGCCATAGGTTTCTTATTTGTTCTTTCTCCCCTAAAGGTGCCCAAGCTTCCTCCATGCTACGATTATCAACATAATTGCTACCTTTAGGTGGATACAAAATAAGTTTTGAGTTCAAGGGCCAAGCGATGAGTTGCAGCGGTCCAAGTCAGAAATTTGAAGTCTTCTTCAATCACTCAACATGTTAGCATCAACAAATATCAACTCCTTGTGCTTTATATGCAAATTTCCAAAATGGCTCATATAGGGGTTTTCTCGCTCTAGTTGTCATCTTGTTCAAATTTTGGATGTCATCACATGAATCTCCTTGAATTTTTGGATGATTTTCTCTAAATTACACTAAACTTACCTTCCCTGAACCTTTCCCAATACATTTGTACACTAATTCACCATTCCTCACTAAACCATAGGCTTGCACTATGTTAGCCCCCCTATAAATTTTTGACAAAGCAAAGTAGGGGGCTAAATTGTTTTTGAGCCTTCAAGTAATGCATCTCCCCTGAAGACACATCATCCTTGAAGTCTCCTGTGCCTTTGCCTTTGATAAATTTCCCTCTGCTAACTGCCTTTATAAGGTCTCATTGATTACATAAATTCTGCTCCAAAAGGCCTACATTAACCCTTATATCCCTGCAGAATGTCCCTTTTCACCTCTTCTTCATTTGTAAAAACCCCTTTTCTTTACCCCAAAATCACCCCCCTAATCCTTCTCAACCTCTCCAAAAATTCCCCCTAAGTCCTACACATACTCCTTGGATTGGCCGTTTAAACCCCCATTACCCCTATCGTTGCCATTCATTGCCCTAAAATTGCACTAAAAATGGGAAAAAAACCCACTTTGCAACTTGCATTAGGCCTTAGCCCCTTTCCACTATCCCCTCAGCCTTTCTCCACGAGACTTGGGCACTGAAACCGAGCCCTGGCCCGAAAGGCGCTTACCGCAGATGGATATCGGACGCAGTTTCAACCATCGATCTGTATAGATCAGACGGTGATCGCGGCTCCCACAGCATCCATTGTTCACCCCGTTCATCGCCTCGATTGCACCATCGTCGTCTATTTACCCGTAGATCCGACGGTTCGGAGTCTACTTGCCTCGGTGGTCCCCGCGTACTATTCAAAAACCATCCGGTTTCTATCGCACCACCTTTGGGCAAAGGGTGGTATTTTCCGATAGGCCAACGATTCCACTCAGCATTCGACATGTGGCTCCGACACTATTTCAAAACCACTACCCCATCGCGCATTAACGTTCGTCCGAAGATGTATAGAGATATGCACGTGCACCGTCCGATCTGGGGCAGTTGATCCAACAATCGTCATTCCACAGAGCTGTGCACGATTTAACCCATGGCAACCGTACCCCTGGCCCACAGTCCATCGCCCTTCGACGTGCTTTCCACCATCGATCTCTGCCGAGATCGGACGGCCCAGATTCTATTGCCCTGTCGTTGACCACCCCACCATCGCCCGATCTCTCCACGTCACCCCCACGTGTATCCACTGTACATCTGCCAATCCCATTGCATATATTTGTTCAAAAGTCGAGTTTGTTAAGGTTTTTCATTTAAATTTCCTCTACACTCCGCCAACCTTCACCAAGTCTTCCCTCCATCATTCCTCTGCATTGTTCCACCATTTCACCAGCCGCACGACCATTTTCATCATCCGCACTGCTTCCATTACCCCCATTCATGGATTTCATAACAATTTTTCTGTTTTGTAGGGTTTTGAGGTGGTGAAAGCCGCCATGATTTGCACCCATTGTCACAGTGATAGAAACACAGGAAAAGACCATGTGAAGAGGCAGAAATCATGAAGAAAACCTAAGGAGTTCCTACGATAGGACTTGCATTAAAATACCAGGGTATTACTCTGTGAAAATGTCCCGACGCCATTAACACACATATTTCACAGTCAGAGATTTAAATTAAGCAGCAGAGAGCTTAAGGCACACAAATGAAGATATATAAGCCTTATGTTCAGAGATTTAAAGGTAAAGAATCAGATTGAAGACCCATGGATCATGCAGAAGGTATAGCATGAAAATCAGTGTGTTATGGTTTCTACATCAGCAGAATGTTTTTTCCTAAAAAAGGACGGAGCACCCATGCAGCTTTTATTATACGCCGTGTTCCTAAAGAAATTTCCACCCTGACAATAGTTCGAAGCTACCAGAGCATTTGTTTCATAAGTATGGCAGACTTCTTAATCATTCATTTATCTTTTTTTTATTCACCAATAGTACCACAGAGTCCTGCAGCCAAAGTACATTAGAGACATACCTGGAGTAAATAGAAGTCTGATGAGGACCACTCTTTCATACACAGAATGCTAGAATTGAAAGCTCAGAATTTAAACAGAATGGGCTTCGGCCCTATTTCTTTACTGAAGTTTTAATGCTGCATTTAGTTTTGACCTACCTCCTCAGCCCATCTTTCTGCTATAAAATTTTATGAAGAAACATTGTAAAGGTTATTGATCAGTTATCAGAGCACTGCAAGTAGTTTCTTTTGAGACACAGTCTCTGTGTAAAGTTGTAATATAAGTTGAGGAATATGATTTCAGACTGAGTATTCAGCTATTGGCAATGTTGCATAGTTGTGTATTTTACCGTATTGTTGTTTAATATTAATAACATTTCTTTGGATCCTGATCTAAAGCAGCGGTGATGTTTTCCTATCTCTGTGTTTAATTCATTTCATTTCGTTTCTACTGGCTTGCATCAGAAAATTGGCATAGGATTTACCCTTGTTAGGTACCCTATGTTTCTGCTCTCCTTGCCATTAATGTTTTTCTTCTAAATGTGTTATCTAAGAATTGATTTCAGATAATTTAACCAGTGTAGTGGATATTATTGCCTTCTCTCTGATGTATGAGTTAAATTGATCTGTTCTTAGATGTTTCTTGCTAAGGATTTAGCTGGAAGATTTGGGAACACTGGGGATTAGAGTTATCCATGTCCACTAGGATCCTTGTGCGACCAACTGGTCTTTAACTTTGTGCCCTGAAATCTGTGTTGTCTCCTCATCTCCTACCATTCCATATCATACTGTCATATTTAAGATCCAACGTTTTAGATGACTAGCCCAATTGAAATCCTGCCTATTGAATAGCAAGAAAATCCTTTCCTGACTCCATTGCCCAATGGTTTTGAATGCTCCCTGGAATACTTCACTTCTGCCTTATTTCCCTTTGCTCATCTTGGTCTTACATCAAATCCTTATTTCCTGATAACCAGCAACTAAACAAACAATCAAACAAACAAACCCTGTGCCTATAACTAGCCTAACATCCTGAATTTTGAGCTTCAAATTCCTATACCTTTGACATATTGTAGAGAGATCCCTCTCTGGACCTAGGAGGGCTAGATCCTGAGGTCTGAAAGTGGTCTGATGTTGTCTCATCTTTTGGTATTTCCAACCTTGCCAAAACATGGGAACCCCAACATAATGGCGACTCCGCTGGGGAACTCTGAGTATTTCTCACCTCACTACATCATAAGAGCCTCAGAAGCCTAGAATCTCTGGTTAGGTTGGAAATTAAACATTCCTATTCACACATCAACCTCTATACCATTTGTTGTGTTTTCCCCATACTCTTGGAGAGAGTCTGGAAAGGGCCAGGTAGCCTCCAGATCTCACGCTCTTTCAGAGGTGACATATCTGGTAAATGCCCTCCCAGTCAATCTCTGGTTAGATTTTGTTGTGTTTGGAAGATATCCCTTAAAGGGGACTTCTCATAAGCACTGTGGTGGACAATGTACCCTTCAAAAACATCCTAAACCTTCCACCTAGTGACTCCATAATTCCTAAACGTTTTAAAGAATCCACTGGTGATCAGTAGGCCTGCTGATTATCTTGGTTCACATTAGACTCCACTGGGAGACCAAAGCCATTAAAACATCAACCACAGTAGAAGTAATAAGTAGGGTTAAGCTTCTTGGTTAGAAAACAACATTTTGGCTTCAAGAACCATTCATACAAGAGCTTACTCTAACCCAGACCCACCTGAAATAGTTTAAAACCATGAGATAATCCTCAAGAGATCTCCTACAACTAAACAATCAACTATTTCCAGCCACATCCGCAGAGTTAACTCTACACCAGAAACTTTACAGCTCTATCTAACCCATTTTTTGACCTAGGCACTCAAAACAGTTTGCCAAGAGCTAGGTCATTCAGTGTTCTAGACCAGCCAGACCTTGAGCTTCCTGGTTCACCACCCCAAAGTGGTAGACACCCTGGGAATAGACAAACCCTTCCATATACACCTCCTGAAATACACTTCATTCAGAACTTGGGGCTCAGTCACCCTAAATCTGCTCATCAGTCTTCTGCTGGTCACAACATCCCTGTCATCCATATACCAGCTGCACAAGTCAACCCTTTACCTCATCAAAACATCATCATGGTAGCCTGGTATGCACCTTTGGATTTACCCCAGCCTCTAGTGCCTTTACCCAATGATTATCAATCAAAGATCCCACACTTCACTGCAAAAGAGTCTACCACAGCCCAATATCATGTAGATAGGATGGAAGATTCTTTTGACTATATGGAAATAGATGATGATACAGTCAAAATGAGAATCTTTGTCCAAATCTTAGGAGGTGATGTGAAGAAATGGTTTAAAATCTTACCTCCGGGTAGCATTAATGACCTCCCTGCCCTATATCAGACTTTTATCAACGAATGGGAAGTTAAGGCTAACCCTCGCCAACTCCTAGTAGAATACATTAGACTTAAAAGAAACATAGGAGAGAGTGTCCATGATTACTCAACAAGATTTAACAGCATTTACAATGCTCTCCCTCCACATATGAAACCTCCCCAAGGTATGGCCCTAGCGAAATACCCTGAAGGCTTTGATGCTGATATGGCCTATCAGCTTAGGGATAAATAGTACAACACATTGGAAGACATGCAGAAAGGAGCAGTGAATATAGAAGCCAACTTGATTGAGAAAAGGGCAAGACTGAAAGCTGAGAAGAGGGTAACATATAGAGATGAAAATTTAGCTTCCACATCTGACCCCAATTATGACCATCTATCTAAAAACGTGGAAGAGTTACAATAGATGGTAAAAAAAATGGTTGTCACTGCCAATAGCCAAAACCGAAACCAAAACCAGAACCCGAACTTTAGAAGAAACAACACCACTCCCAATAGACAAGGAGAATCATATCAATAGGTTATACCCCCATTTCAAGAGAAATTTCTTGATGAAGATGAGAGAATCATAGAAGAGTCTGAGGGAAACACAATAAAAATGTTTGAAACAGAAGATTAAATCCATAACTGTTACACAGAAGAAGATCAACCCTCAACCTCATATTCGGATGAGGAAAGATCAGAATCTGAAGATTACAGACTTGGATTTGAAGATGCCATCATGCAGGTCAGACAGTATGAACTTAGGAGAAAAAAGAGCCAAGAAACCGTCAAACCAAAAGCTTATGAGGTCACCATCAAGAAAAGAACTGAAAAAACTTCCAAAGCAACTGCTGAAAGTAACAAATCAGCAGCTGAGAGTTCTGGAAAGAACAAAGAAAAAGACAACCAAAACACTGATACACAAGGTCAACCAACAAACAGTACTAACACTACAGTTAGTACTCCTGATAAAACTGTTTCTAACACTATACATAATGAGAATCAGCACACTGATTCAAACACTAAGGTGGTGACTAACAAAACAGAGTTGAGCATCCCAAAGAGTCAGTCCACTTTCAATTTGGAGAGTGAGATTGCAAAAATTAAAATCTCTGTCCCACTTTCCGAGCTGGCCACTCAAGATGTATATAAAGGCCAAATTTGCAAAGCATTAAATTTAGGTGAGAACAGTGACACTGTAAATCTGAGTGATGATCAACCTGCCCTTCTGTTTGGCCCAAGGATAGAAGGAAAGTTTCAGGAAGGGGTAGTGCCCCCTTTTTATATCAGTCTTAATGTCCATGATAAGATTCTACATAATGCAATGCCTAATTCTGGGGCATCACACAACCTGATGCCTAAAGTAGTGATGGAAAGATTAGGCCTAGAGATAACCCATCCCTATAAAGACCTATATTCATTTGATTCTAGTAAAGTGTCTTGGCCTGATCAAAGATTTATGTGTGAGCCTAACTTAGATTCTTGCCAAGTGTATGGTCATGGATGTTGTTGTGGCAGATGTGCCACCCAAGTATGGCATGTTATTATCAAGATCATGGGGAGCCAAGCTGCAAGGAACAATGTATATGGATGGGGCTTACGCTACAATCCCAATCTTTGGCCAACTTAGAAGACTATACAGGGAAGCACAAATGAAATTCCTGGTTAGTAGCCCTAAAAAGCCTGAAAATTCTCCTCTATACTCTGTACATACAGACCTGGATTCCTTTATCTTCTGCAATGATGAATCTTTGGGGGGACCAGAATATAAAAACGTAGATACAAGAAAAGGTACACATGATGAAACAAAGCCAATGGACTTTAACATAATGGCTACCCTAGACTCAGAGGAGGAAGACGTAGAAAAATTTGAACAGTGCACTGAAACAACAACACAAAGTGAACCAGAAATAGAATGCGATCAACCAACTAGTCACCCCTTTGATTTCCACACACATGATGAAAAATAAAACAACCCACAGCCTAGTACAGCTGCTATAATGCAACATAATGGTGAGCCTAGTTGTAGGGAAGGAAAGGATGACAAACCCGAGAATGAAAACTTGTGGGAAATGAATTTTGATGGGTTATGCACCAAGAGAACTGCTGGGGCAGGAGTGTGGATACGTAACACAGAGAGTGATTACGTAGAGAGCCATGCTTGCAATCTGCATTTCAAATGTACAAACAATATTGAAAAATATGAGGCTCTTATCCTAGGTTTAAACCTGTTGAAAAAACTAGGAGCCCGTAGGATAACTGTGCGTGGGAACTTTGAGCTGATTATCAAACAGGTGAATGGTGAATACAGAGCGAAACATCCTAGATTGAGAGCTTACAGGAATGACACTATGGGTTTATTGAAAACATTTGTTGAATACGAATTAGTGTTTGTTCCTAGGAGTCAAAATGTCATTGCAAACGGATTAGCTTGCCTAGCTAGTTCATACCCTAAGACTCCAAGCAACCAACAGATCATCATCCAGACCAAATTCAGGCCTGCAGTGCCAGACAATGAAAAATATTGGCAGGTTTTTGAAGGAGATAAACAGATTGAAGATTTCCTGGTAGGCAGGAATGAGTTTGAATTTCCCGATTCAGACTCTAAATCTGACAGTAGCTACCTAAGTGAAGAATCCTCAGATGAGGAAGAGGCACCCTGTAACATAGAAATAAACTCTTTAAAAGAATAGACTGGAAATCCAGACGAAAAATGTGAAAACGTAGATAGTGAAGAAGTAGAGGTGCTACATACCAAAGATAGGAACCTACCTCGAGGTCTGGCCCCTCTAGAAGACCTTTTTGACTTTGATGATGTAGCAAAAAAGCCCACTATTGAGCATGCAGACTCTGATGTGGAGGAATGCAACATAGGCACTGAAGACAAACCCAAAATGATGAAACTGGCTAAGTCCCTGCCTGCAAACATGAAAAAGAAAGACATTGACCTATTCAAGGAATTCATTGATGTGTTTGCTTGGAGTTATGAGGACTTAAGGGCCTATGACACAAACATTATACAGCATAAGATACCCTTGAAAGAAAATCAGAAGCCCTTCAGACAAAAACTTTGCAGAATAAACCCAAGACAATTGCCTGCAGTTGAAAAAGTGATTAAGAAGATGTATGAAGCAGGTATAATTGTTCCTGTGAGGTTCTCTGACTGGGTATCAAACCTAGTGGCTGTGAGAAAGAAAATAGGGGAGATCAAATTGTGCATAGATTTCAGGAATCTTAATAGAGCCTCATTCAAAGACAATTACCCTTTGCCTAAAATGGAACATATCCTCCAGAGGGTAGTAGGCTCCAAAAGGATCTCCCTGCTAGATGGTTTTTCAGGTTACAATCAAGTCCTGGTAATCCCAGAAGATCAACTCAAGACAACTTTTACCACTCCATGGGGCACCTTTATGTATGTAAAGATGCCTTTTGGATTGATGAATGCTGGTGCAACCTTCCAAAGAGCAATGGACATAGCTTTTTCAGATGAAATAGGACACTTCATTGTAATCTATCTAGATGACATAACAGTCTATTCTAAGACCGAGGAAGAACACCTAGAACACTTGAGAAGAGTATTTGAAAAATGCAGAAGGTTTGGTCTGTCACTGAATCCCAAAAAGACTGTATTTGGGCTGCAAGAAGGAAAACTTCTTGGCCACATTATATTTGAGAAGGGAATTAGGATAGACGCACAAAGAGTTGAGGGAATACTACAAATCACACACCCAAGAAACATCAAAGAGTTATATTCCTTCATTGGGAAAATCAACTTCTTAAGGATATTTATTCCCAACTTAGATGAACACCTTAGAAATATGACTAACATGCTGAAGAAAGGTGTAGGAGTTAAGTGGACTATTGAAGCTAGTAAATCTTTTGAATCAGTAAAACTTGCACTCACCCAGGCTCCTGTCCTAATCAGCCCAGATTTCTCAAAAGATTTCCTGATTTTTTCATCTGCCTCCAAACATACAATAGCTGCAGTTCTACTGCAGAAAAACCCAGAGGGAATGGAACAGCCCATTTATTTCTTCAGCAAAGCACTCAGGAATGCACCCTTGAAATACAACATAATGGAAAAACAGGCCTATGCTCTGATTAAGGCCTTGAAATAATTTAGGGTGTACATAGTGCATTCCCACACCATAGCTTATGTGCCTAATATAATAGTCAAAGATATTCTGTCCCAAGACCTAGACAGGAAGAGGGGAAAATGGATTGTTGTGATCTTAGAATACGACCTTGAGATAAAACCCACCAAACTGATCAAAGGTCAGGGCTTAGATAAGTTAATGGCTGAATCGAATCTGCAAGTCCTTGAAATTAACATGGTAAATGCCTTGGATGAGTAGGAAGGACTGCCTGATCCCACTGTTGAGGAGAAATTTCAGAACTCCCCTTGGTACTCTGATATCCTTTATGTGCTCACCAGCCTTAATGCTCCACCTGAACTGTCAAGGACCAAGGCTAGATTCCTGAAACTAAAAGCTGTAAGCTATTGAATTTTGAATGAAAACTTATATTGGAAAAACCCAAATGGCCTATTTCTTAAATGTTTGCCAGAAACTGAAGCTGAGAGAATTAAACAAAAATTCCATGTAGGAGAGTGTGGAGGCCACCTGAGCTGGAAGGCCACTGCAAAAAAAATACTCAGAGCTAGCTATTATTGGCCGACACTCTTCAATGACATCCATAAGATGGTAATTTCCTACCACAAATGCCAGATTTTTGAAGGCAAGAGAAAAATCCTTCCCCTCCCTTTACAACCCATCTCTGTTGAAGGTCCTTTTATGCAATGGGGCCTAGATTTTATTCGGGAAATCCACCCTACTTCTTCTGCACAACACAGGTGGATCTTAATAACCACAGACTACTTCACTAAGTGGATAGAGGCCATAACTACTAGGAATGCCACAGATTCAGTCATCGTTAGGTTCCCAGAAGGTCATATCCTCTCTTGGTTTGGTTGCCCAAGGAAAATAATCATCGATAATGCTGCTACTTTTGGATCCAATAAAATGGTTGATTTTTGTCACAGGTATCAAATAGCACTCGGTCATTCAACTGCCTATTACCCTCAAGGTAATGGATTAGTTGAATCATCAAATAAGAGCCTGGTGATCATCATCAAAAAGTCGTTGGAAGAGAACAAAAAGTCATGGCATAACAAGTTAGTACATGCCTTGTGGGCTAACAAGCTCACAACAAAGAAATCCATTGGCATGTCACCTTTTCAGCTTGTCTATGGTGCAGAAGCAGTTTTCCCTACCAGCCTTGGGGTACCAGTAATCAAGCTAGTTCAAGAGATTCAGTCAGAAGAAGACAGTATGGTGAGAAGGATAGACCAAACAATTCATCTTCAGCAAACAAGGGAAGAGGTCTACAACAGAGCCATCAAAGTTCAGGAAAACATAAAGAAGTTGGTTGACAAGAGAACCAAAGCTGTTGATTTCAAAATTGGGGATCAAGTTCTGAAGTGGGACTCAAGGAGAGAGGATAGAGGAAAGCACGACAAGTTTGATAGTTTGTGGCAAGGTCCATACATCATCCAGGCCACTGTTTGGGGGTCCTGTCAATGGCAGGATGCTCAAACACTACTTCTAGTGATTTACAATTTCCAGTTTCCATTACCATTGTACATACCATTACAGTTTTTTATTTTCAAGAAAAAAGAGAAAATGTTTCAAAAAACAGAGGAAAAAGAGAGGTTCAGACATGCTTAAAACATGAACCTCTGATGTGCAAAATATTGGCTCTAATAAGCTCAAAACTTGAGCCAAAGAAAGTAAAACAGCTGGTCCTAACATGCCCAAAATTTGGACCAGCAAAGAAGAAAGAAGAATCAACTCTAACATGCCCAAAACCAGAGCTAAAATGAAGAAAAGAAGTGACTCTAACATGCTCAAAACTTGAGTCACAAAGAGAAGAAGGATACTTCAAGTTTCAGATTTCAAGCCTTCAGAGTTTTGTTTTCAGTTTTTTGCAATTTTCTGTGCATGTGCAACTGTCTTTATGCCTTGGATCTACAACAAACTAGACTATCTAATCCTAGTTTGGCTGTTTTTAAACTTCTGTTGTAGAATGTAGAGAAGACATCTGTCGGACAGTTTAATCCCAGCAGATAGTATATTAGGTAGAGAAAAATATGGGACCAACAGTTTAATCTAGTCTCATGGAGTAATAAGGGTAGATTTAGAATAGGTTTGTTCTCAATCTTAAAAAAAAGAAAAAAAAATGATGTAAAGGGTCTGCTAGCTCAAATGCACCCTAGAAGAAAAAAAATGCTAGGACTGCAGTGTGGGTAGGTAGATTGATTGGGAAAGTTTTTCTGCTAAATTGATGTCTTCACAATTATGGCAGCTGAAAATCAAAGAAGAAGGTGGCTTAAGCAGCAGGCATCTGGCCTACACCAAAGATCATTTTCTAAATTCTTGACTCCTTCAAGAAGAAGCCATCCCCATGTCGAGCCACTGTTAGCCCCCCTATAAATTTTTGACAAAGCAAAGTAGGGGGCTAAATTGTTTTTGAGCCTTCAAGGAATGCATCTCCCCTGAAGACACATCATCCTTGAAGTCTCCTGTGCCATTGCCTTTGATAAATTTCCCTCTGCTGACTCCCTTTATAAGGTCTCATTGATTACATAAATTTTGCTCCAAAAGGCCTACATTAACCCTTATATCCCTGTACAATGTCCCTTTTCACCTCTTATTCGTTTGTCAAAACCCCTTTTATTTACCCCAAAATCACCCCCTAATCCTTCTAAACCTCTCCAAAAATTCCCCCTAAGTCCTACACATACTCCTTGGATTGGCCGTTTAAACCCCCATTACCCCTATCGTTGCCCTTCATTGCCCTCAAATTGCACTAAAAATGGGAAAAAAACCCACTTTGCAACTTGCATTAGGCCTTAGCCCCTTTCTTCTAGCCCCTCAGCCTTTCTCCACGAGACCCGGGCGTTGAAACCGAGCGCTGGCCCGAAAGGCGCTTACCGCAGATGGATATCGGACACAGTTTCAACCGTCGATCTGTATAGATCGGATGTCGATCACGGCTCCCACAACATCCATTTTTCACCCCGTTCATCGCCCCGATCGCGCCATCGCCGTCTATTTACCTGCAGATCTAACAGTTCGAAGTCTACCCGCCCCGGTGGTCCCCGCGTACTATTCAAAAACCATCTAGTTTCTATCGCACTGCCCTTGGGAGGAGGGTGGTATTTTTCGATAGGCCAGCGATTCCACTCAGCATTCAACACATGGCTCCGACACTATTTCAAAACCACTACCCCATTGCACATTAACGTTCGTCCGCGGATGCGTAGCGATATGCACATGCACCATCTGATCTGGGGCAGTTGATCCAACGGTCGTCGTTCCACAGAGCTGCACACGAGTTAACCCATGGCAACCGTACCCCTGGCCCACAGTCCATCGCCCTCCGACGTGCTTTCCACCATCGATCTCCACCGAGATCGGACAGTCCAGATTCAATTGCCCCGCCGTTGACCACCCCGCCATCGCTCAGTCCCACCATGTCACCCCCACGTGTATCCACCGTACATCCACCCATCCAATTGCATATATTTGTTAAAAAGTCGAGTTTGTTAAGGTTTTTCATTTAAATTTACTCTATGCTCCGCCAACCTTCACCAAGGCTTCCCTCCATCATTCCCCTGCATTGTTCCGCCATTTCACCAGCCGCACGACCATTTTCATCATCCGCACTGCATCCATTACCCCCATTCATGGATTTCATAACAATTTTTCTGTTTTGTAGGGTTTTGAGGTGGTGAAAGCTGCCATGATTTGCACCCGCTGTCACAGTGACAGAAAACACAGGAAAAGACCGTGTGCAGAGGCAGAAATCATGAAGAAAACTCGAGGAGGTCCTACGACAGGACTTGCATTAAAAGACCAGGGTATTACTCTGTGAAAATGTCCCGGCTTTATTAACACACAGATTTCACAGTCAGAGATTTAAATTAAGCAGCAGAGAGCTTAAGGCACGCAAATGAAGATATATAAGCCTTATGTTTAGAGATTTAAAGGTAAAGAATTAGATTGAAGACCCATGGATCACACAGAAAGTACAACACGAAAATCAGTGTGTCATGGTTTCTACATCAGCAGAATTTTTTTTCCTAAAAAAGGACGGAGCACCCATGCAGCTTTTATTATATGCCGTGTTCCTAAAGAAATTTCCACCTTGACAATAGTCCGAAGCTACCAGAGCATTTGTTTCATAGGTATGGCAGACTTCTTAATCATTCATTTATCTTTTGTTTATTCACCAATAGTACCACAGAGTCATGCAGCCAAAGTATGTTAGAGACATACCTGGAGTAAATAGAAGTCTGATGAGGACCACTCTTTCATCCACAGAATGCTAGAATTGAAAGCTCAGAATTTAAACAGAATGGGCTTCGACCCTCTTTCTTTACTAAAGTTTAATGCTGCATTTAGTTTTCACCTACCTCCTCAGCCCATCTTTTTGCTATAAAATTTCATGAAGAAACATTGTAAAGGTTGTTGATCAGTTATCAGAGAACTGCAAGTAGTTTCTTTTGAGACACAGTCTCTGTGTAAAGTTGTAAGATAAGCTGAGGAATATGATTTCAGACTGAGTATTTAGCTATTGGCAATGTTTTACTTGACTAGTATTGTTGTTTAATATGACAAGCACATTTCTTTGGATCCTGATCTAAAGCAGCGGTGATGTTTTCCTATCTCTGTGTTTAATTCATTTCATTTCGTTTCTACTGGCTTGCATTAGAAAATTGGCATAGGATTTACCCTTGTTAGGTACCCTATGTTTCTTCTCTCCTTGCCATTAATGTTTTTCTTCTAAATGTGTTATCTAAGAATTGATTTCAGATAATTTAACCAGTGTAGTGGATGTTATTGCCTGCTCTCTGATGTATGAGTTAAATGAATCTGTTCTTATATGTTTCTTGTTAAGGATTTAACTGGAAGATTTGGGAACACTGGGGATTAGAGTTATCCCTATCCACTAGGATCCTTGTGCGACCAACTGGTCTTTAACTTTGTGCCCTGAAATCTGTGTTGTCTCCTCATCTCCTACCATTCCATATCATATTGTCATCTTTAAGATCAAACGTTTTAGATGACTAGCCCAATTGAAAGCTTGCCTATTGAGTAGCAAGAAAATACTTTCCTGACTCCATTGCCTAATGGTTTTGAATGCTCCCTAGAATAATTCACTTATGCCTTATTTAACTTTGCTCATCCTGGTCTTACATTGAATCCTTATTTCCTGATAACCAGCAACCAAACAAACAAACAAACAAACAAACCTGTGCCTATAACTAGCCTAACATCCTGAATTTTGAGCTTCAAAGTCCTATACCTTTGACATATTGTAGAGAGATCCCTCTCTGGACCTAGGAGGGCTAGATCCTGAGGTCTGAAAGTAGTCTGATGTTGTCTCATCTTTTGTTATTTCCAACCTTTCCAAAACATGGGAACCCCAACACACTATGATTTTACAGTGTGGGCCTGTGTTTCTTTTTTGGGGGGCCATTCCCCTCGCCCATTTCCTCCATTTCCAATTCCATTTGCTTCCTAACACTCTTCCCTATATGTATAAATTTTCTCAAGAGTTTAGAGTGGCCCTATCCCCCACATCCCCTCTCATTTGAAAAAAAAATAGTTAAATCCCTTGTTTTCTAGTGCAGCCAAGAAAAAATTTCCAAAATGGATACTATAAGCAGCGATACAAAAAAGAAACGTATAATAATGGAGGAAAAGTCAGTAGGCCTAAGCCACTACATTCTAAGGAGATAATGGCATCTCCCTTCATCAAAAAATCATTTGAAGATGCTAGTTTTTTATAGTTTTGCAAGATCGTTCAAGAAATGGGTTTTAGTGCTAAGATTACTAGTTAGTTTGCCACTTCACTCAAGAAGAATAAAGATATAATTTTAGGGGTTAAGTTCATTATATCAACAAAAAGCAATGCATCAGCCACTGGGATCCCTAGTAAGGGGGAAATCTAGTTGAAGAAATCACAGCTAGACCTTCAGAGCTATAAACCCTTCTTGAAAGAACAATACAGGGAGGCTCCTACACATGTTTTTCCCATGAGACAGTTTTTGGACATATATACACCCTTGATGAAGATTATTATGAAATACTTCACATGTGAAGGTAGGTTATCCACTTTGTATCAATACCTTGCTCAGATTTTACTGCATTTCACAGCCATTAAGCCAATGAATTTATCTCACCTCTTGTTGTGGTTCATTTGCATTTACCTTTGAAGTATTTTTCAAAACACCAAAAAATCATATATGTTAGAAAAGCTAAAATTTTGTATGTCAAAGAAGAATTTTGAATTATATGTTGGTACATTAACATTATGTGATGAGATGTCAAGGTAGGTCGAGTCAGGCTCATTCACATGAAGAACAGTTCAAATTGTGCCCAGATCCAACGTTGATCCGGGAGCACAAATTGCACGAGATTTATACCAAGGAGTGCCCCCACAAGATGTCTCATTCAATCCGCTCACCTGCAATCGACAACTGGCATCAACTGTGGGAACACTCTCTCTAGATTCCAAAAACTACTTAAGTGTGCATGCAAGTGGTTTTAAGTTTCAATGAAGACATTACATGGTGATAGTTGGAGCCCACACCCTTTACTTTCAAATCATAGAAGGCGGAGAAATGGCACATTTCCCTTAGACATTTAAGAGTTTTGGAGGAGGTGCAAAGGGAAAAACAAGTGGTCAAGATAAAAGTGAAAAATTGAAGTAGAGAGATGTACAGTGGATATTAAATCACAGATCGAAAATCGCGAGTTTTAAAGAATAAGTGTGGAGGTAAATGTTAAATTCGCCGAAGTGCTATATGCGATGACATGGCCCTGGCCCGCATATCACACATCACAAGTTTTAAAAGTTAAGTGCAAAGTGTTTGAGTTAAATTCGCCGAAGTGCAATATGTGATGACGGTGGGACTCGATCGCATTTGCAAATCGCAAGTTTTAAAAGATACTGAAAAGGGTTCATGTTAAAATCGTTGAAGTGCGATTGCGATGCTAGGTAGTACCTGATCGCATAGCGCACATTGCAAGTCTTAGAATATAAGTGCTAAAGAAAAGTTAAAAACATCAAAATGCGAAGTGAGATGTGTGGGCAGATGCGATGTGGTTTCAAAAATGAACTCCAAAGGTTTTCAAATCTGGATGTAAGGCATTTCTTGTGTTAAACGACATCATAGGAAGAAAAGAGGATTATAACGAAAATCTGGTGAAACACCAAAATTCGAGAGAAGATGAAACATTGTAGGCACAAACAGAAGGGGACATGATAACATTATTTGAAGCACAAAGACATAGGTAGAGTCGGGCAGAAGAACGTATAGTGGCACTGTTGGAAGCTTGAAAGCTAGGTCAAGTCAGGCACTAAGGCGTCATTATAGAAATGTGCAGCTGCTGCATCATAACCAGAAAGGACACCTCAGCACATCGAAAGGATGCATCAGCAACATCAGATTCAACAAAACAAACAATATTTCCAGTTTTAATTTGTTTTCTCAATATGATTGCAGAAGTAATCTTAACGGTTTAGGTAGTTGAGCAGTTTCAAGAAGTTCAGCAGTTACAAACTACTTTGATGTATTTAAGTAGATAGAAATAAATAAAAGAGGTTCCGATTTTTGGACCTCTAGATGACTGTTAATTTGGTACTGGACTTTTTGAGAAATTAATGAAAGAAGATCAAGTTTCCTACACCTGTTGATGTTGATATGTCTTTCCAGTTTGTTCTGTGTTTATTCTTCTTTGAATAAAGTGAAGTAATGTAGCAGTTGGTCTCTTAAGTACATCTGAGTAAGAGTTAAATAAACTTAATTTGTGCTTCTTCACTCCATATCTTCTCTCTTCACAAACTCCTCATGAAACTTTAAAGTACTAGATTTTGCATTTACAGTATATTATTTCTAGTTTCCTCTCTCTCAATAAGTTTCCTTTGAAACTTAAAAATGGTATATTTTGTGTTTTCAAAATATTGTTTTGAGTTTCCTTTACAGTTCTTCTTTTCATTTCATTCAAATATCAGTAGTTTATGGCATTGTGAAGGCTTTCATTTTATCAGATTATTGAGGGTATTAAGTAGTTAAATTCCAAAGGTATTAAAAAAAGGCCATTTGATATTGTAATTGTGACATACATTTATAAAATGTCTTAAGCATTGATTCCTTACCATAGCCAAGGCATTTTTTCTTGAGATACAACATTTGTTGGCGTCATTGCAGGGGACAAAGAAACAAAGTTTATTTTCCTTGGGTTTTTCACATTATTTCCTTTGGTTGTTTAGTAAGGAGGAAATATTTGGCTGTGTTTGTTATTTTCAAAATTTTGGCTTTCAAAATTCCTCACATGAGGTTAGATACCTCCCAGCATATAGTCCCTACTTTGTCAGATCCAAAAAAATTGGTTTCTAAAAAGGTTCAGAAACCAAAAACCCATTCAACACCTGATCCTACATTGTTTGCTCCTGGCAGAAGTTCTCATAACCCTTTGTTTGAAGATATTTCCAAGGAAATCTCTTTCTTGGAACAAGATTCTCCTTCCACACCCATTCATTTTCAAGAACCTAAGTTAGAAGAATACTCTTTCGAGTCTAGTTTTTTTACCTTCACTCAAGAAAAACCAAATATATTTGTTGGTTCTTCTGCCATTGTTCATCAACCCACTCCCATATCATTATTGCCACCATCTTCATTCACTTTCACAGCAGGTTAATCAACCTAAATTACCCAAGGATCAGTTAACCAAGGTGTAAATATGGCAGTGCCAGCTTTCTTAATGAATAGATATGAACCACTAAATCTTGTGCAACCAATGAATGCCATGCCTCAAGAATACCTCAAATTACTTCCTCGTTTCACTGAAGATGAATTAACTGCAGAACAACATTTACCCTTTTTTTGCACTTTTGCTGAGAATTTAAATGTAGGACATCTTGATGTTGTGATGAGACTATTTGTGAAGTCTCTAAATGGAGAGGCTATAAAATTGTTCGACGGTTTACCAAATGGTTCAATAAATAACTAGGAAGAGTTAGAAAATTAATTCACTCAAATATGGGGAGAAAAGAGAGATCACAGTTACTCATTGATAGATTCTAATGCAATTAAAATAAGGCCTAATGAAAACATTTCAGAGTTTCTAAAAATTTTCAACAAATTATACAATAGTTTACCTATAGAGATGAAGCGCCCCCCCCCCCCCCAATAGGAGAAAAGGTAGTTTTTTCTGGGGATTTTGAAGCCGATTTTAGCTTTACATTAAGAGAGAGAAGAACCCCTAATCTTGAGCAGATACAGATAGATGCTTTAGAGATTGAAGCTAATATGATTGCAGATGCAAAGGCGAAAGGGAAACAACCAGTCCAAGAGAAGGGGAAAGAAAAATAAGAATCATCACAAGATCTAAGAATTGAAAATATGAAAAAGGTGATGAAAATTTTGAAAAATAAGATAGCTAATATGGAATTGGAAAATAAAAACTCCCAAATACAATTACAACAAAACCAAGAGGGGTTTAACCATCAATTCAAAAGACATCCCCTGCAAATTTTGCAAAGGGAAAGAAGAGATCAAGAGCAGGTTCAAGCACCGTTTTATATATAAGCAACACCCATAGAGCCAACATAAGATGACCAAAGGGAGGCCGAGGATTAGGTATATACTATGTATATAATAGAAGAGGATGAAGAGGAAGATCGTGAGTGAGAATATGTTGAAGCTGAAGTATCTTTTGATCAAGATGAAATGGATGAATACTGTAGACAATTCACAGATTTCATGCAAGATGAGTTACATAAAATGTATGATTTGAGGTCTAGGTAGAGGTCTAGAGTGTAGGATATTGAAGGTGAACAACAAGGTTCCATTCCTCCTCCAATGGCGACTCCAAAACAAAAGGACCCTATGAAACAAATTAGTAAGGGGAAACAACCTGTAATTCACTTAATAGAACAAATGTGCAGCAGGGTGAATCTTCCCAGAAAAAATCAGTTGAAGCTAATATTTTGGAGAGAGTTGTTCCTGTACCCGAACAAGAGGAAAATTCTAGAAAGAGTGAAGAAGAACCCGAAAATAAAGTTAAGAAAACTCATTCTTTAAGTTTGGCAAAAGAGTTGGAGAAGGTTAAAATTCAGGTACCTATTCTATAATTAGCTAAAATACTAGCTTACAAGAAAGAAATTTTAGAATTTATTAATCTCACACAAGTGGAAGATATAAGTGACACAGTGAACTTACAATAAGAAAAGCCAGTGGTCACCTTTGGTCCTCGTGTAGAAGAAGCAAATCCTTATGTTCCACCCTTCTATATTTCTCTTTTGCTTCATGATTTTACTCTACATAACTACATGATGGACTCAGGAGAGTCCCATAACGTCATGCCATTATCTGTTATGAAGGAACTAAACTTGAAAATTACAAAACATTATAGGGATCTAACTTCATTTGATTCCAAAAGGGTGAAAAATGTTGGGTTAATTAAAGATGTGGCAGTTTTGTCGACACAAATCCCAGCAAAGAGTATAGTCATGGATGTAGTGGTTGCTGACATCCTAGCCAGGTTTGGAATGCTTCTGTCAAGATCTTGTGGAGAAAAGTTGGGAGGTGTTCTAAAATCAGATTTCACTTATGTTTTCATTCCAGTTTTTAATGGGGAAGAAAGGATATTGTACATGGAAACAAGGTTTGTGAAGACCACATCCAAGAAATATGCAGGAAATTCACCCATTTATAGTCAACAAACAAAATATATTTCTTGTTTCATGTTGCATGAAAATGCAGAATTTGGTGAAGACACAGGGAAGCAACTCTCTTCAACAGTCTTAAATAATGGGCTACACTAAAGGAATATTTGGAGTGCTACTTTGATGATGCCTACTCCAAGGAAGGTGTAGGTGCTGGATTCTTGCTGATATCACTAGAAGGTAACCTCATGCCTTTCTCTTTTAAACTAAAATTTGATTCAACAAACAATGTGGCTGAGTATGAGGCCTTAATCTCAAGCCTTCAAGTTTCTAAAAAGATGGGAGTTCAATGTATTTCAATTTTTGGTGACTCTAAATTGAAAGTAAGGTAGATTAAAAATCATTTTCAAACCAAACATCCGAGGTTAAGATCATATAGGAATGAAGTTTGGGATTTGAAAGAAAAATATTTTTAAGTATTCAATCTTCTGTTTATTCTGAGGGAGGAGAATATATTGGCATATTCTTTAGTAGTGGCAGCCAACACCTTCAAACCTCCAATAAATCCAAGGCTAAGGTATGAAGTTGAAATTAGACATAGACCTTCTATCCCTGATAATGTTAAACATTAGCAGGTGTTTGATGATGATGAACAAATAAATCAATTCCTGAAAATGATTGGAAACTGTGAAGATGCTGAGATAGATCAAGAGGAAGAACAAATAGAGCAAAAATCAGAAATAAGAAACCTTAAGCAGTCAATAGGTGAACAGAAGATTATCCAATTGAAAGATAATGTGCTCACAGTAATAGATGTCTCCACCCATTACTCCATCTTTCTCACCTCCTCCTTGTCCATCAAGTGCATCAAGGATGAAATGATCCTGGGGACAGTCCATCCATAATTTCATGCCCCAAGGTGACAACACTGTTGGCCTATGCAAATAGGTTCCTGCCAATACATAGCTCCATTATTTGACATGTTCATTGTCAAAGACATCTTCCATAATGTTGCTACAAACAAGAATGTCCTTCCAAAGTGGAATTACTTCCAGATCATCCAAGGCTAAGGAGTAGCCCCTTTGCACCATGATAGTGCCATATTCTACTCCTACAACATCATGCAAAGTGTGAGAGAAAAGTTTCCCTTGCTTTCCCAATAAATTCCAAAGCAACAAAGGATTTTTTTTCCTCCATATACCTCCATCATATAAATCATGTGGTGAAAACATGGTGATTTATATGAAGAATGTCATATCAACACAATGTGTACATACTCCTTGCTGCCCAATGATGCAAGCATCCTGCCACACATCTTTCCCCCACATACCCTTAGAAAGAGGATGATGGCCAAACTCTTTCAAGAGTAGCCAACGTAACCAAGCCTCCTGTTGCCTAGTTTCATAGATTTGCAAGTAGTTTTCCAGCTTCTTGCTCATCATCCACATCCATTCATCCACTGGTGGATCATGGACCGTCTTCTGCAAATACTTGGTATCCTTCCATTGTAGGACACCAACCTTCTCAAATATTTGAAGAAATTTTCACCTCATGAAATGTTGAAGTGCACCTGCCATGGGATCTCTTGATGATACCTCCTCCTCATGCATGGCCTTCCAAAAATAGTGGGGTCTTGGATCCATCACAAGTAGAAGTCTCTCTTTGAGCTATGGCATGCTCATTGAGAAAGTGGCATCTAGAGAGGAGAAAATGTTTCTCATCTCAAGATTTCTACCCTTTGTTCTTTCTTCCTCCATGGCTTCCTTAATGAAGCTGGCATTTGAATGCTCCCATGAGGAATGGGTACTTCTTTCTTCACTGCTGCTCTTTGACAGCGCAGTGAAACTCTACTGCTCTATATTAGCAGTAAGTGATGACTTTGGGTTATGCAATAGTAGATTTACACAATCTTCCAAAATATTTGCTGCAATATTAGAAAGTGGAAATTCAATCATACCTTTATGGGTTTTTGGAACACCATGTATGGCTACAAGAGTTCCTTCTTATATTATGTTGGCCCCCTCAATTGCTGATGTTGAAGGTCGTTCCTCCAAGGTTGTGATATTACTGATACAAGTCTCCTCAAGAGATGGTGAGGACTTATTTTCCTCTGATCTCTTGTTATCAAATCTCTTGATCACCCTTTGAGTGAAATCTGTAAAAGAAGAGACTTTTGCATGTCTCACATTGCTGAACCACCAATTGCTTGCTTCACCCTCAAGGTGCAGCACTGCAACCTATACTGCTTCTTTCTCTACCACTGGATGTAGTAGGAAGAATGAACTGAGTCTTCTTGCCCAAGATTTGGCTACAGATGTCCCATAAAAATATGAAAATATAAACCTATTGCCCTTGATTTCTCCCTTGCTACAGGGTCTCCTCTCTTCCTCCAGTTGAATGAACTGTGGGAAGGCTAGAGTCTCCTTGAAGAATCTAGGTTGAGACTTGTACTCAACAAGGTATTCACTTAGAATCTGATGATCCAAGGGTCTTCTATGCTTCTTGTCTTCTTCTTTATGAGAATAGGAAGTGCATGGTCCTTCCTCTTCTCCATCTTCTATCTGCTTAACCTCCTTGGAGAGGTTTTTTCTAGATCTAAAAAGTGATGAGAGTAATCTAATTCTCCCCATAATTTTGATATTTATCCTTTTGATAGTTGGGACTCATAGGCTAAGCCAAAGATCAAGCTTTGATACCATTTTAATATCCCCAAATTGGGACTGCTAGCAAGGCATGCCTGAAAAATGCATTTTTCAGGAATGTATGCTACAGGATTGGAAATCAACACTTGGATACCTTAGATATGACAATATAAGACCTGAATCCAAGAGGGATTAAAAAAAAAAATCCTTATAGGTGTGTTAAACAGGTCTCCCCACACCTAGTGCAACTAGAAAATGCCCAAGGAAGGGACTCTAGCAATACAAAAACAACACTGCTGGAAAATAACGCAGTTCAGCCCAATATTTGCAGGAGATAAATATAATGGTTCATTATTCACTTATAAATCAGAAAATCAGGCTTATAATCAGGTCCATACAATGTACAAGAGAAAAATGGAAGTCTTCATGAGAAAATCCCTCTAAAAGAGGTGTTGCAACAATTTATTAGGTTGTAAGAAGGTTTGAAAACGTTATATTATGAGCTGAAGTAGTTGTAAATTACATATCAGATCTAGAAAATATTTTTGTACAAAATATTAGACCCATATCAGATATGTACAGTAGAAGAGTTCCTCTACACATTCCCCTTGGGATTTTGAGCAAAACATGAAATACAAAGAGTAGATCTGAGATCTAAAGTTGCAGATCTGCAGCAAGATTTAAAATTTTTGAAGTGAATACAATAAACAATAGATCAGATCTAAATATAACATGGATCAGAAATCTAATCCATGGATCACCACAGTGAAGGGAAGAATCCCAAACACCAGAGATCTCTCCTCCAAAAGCATGCCAAAACACCCTGCAACTCTGCTCTTGCAAATAACGTAGTTATGGGAGAGAAACTGCATTGTTGACTCTAGAAATGGTTTAGCCTGATGCCAAGATCTGAATATGCAGCTCCAATGATCCAATACTCTCTTATCAGGAGGATAGAAAGCTCTCCCACTAAAAAGAGACACCGGAATGGCCTAGATCTAAATAGATCTAGCCTCCACTTCCTACAGCTTACAAGGACAACCAAACCCTCAATAGGATCTATGTTGTAGTTGGAATATGTAGCTTGGAAAAATGCCTGATAGTGGACAAGATCAACAAGAATCTTCCAAGACGCCTCACAAGGAAAGAGGTGGGATTCCCGACCAGGAACACCCTAGTGCTAAACAACACTATTCTCAGCTAAACAGCAAGAGAACAAGAAATGTATAAATAGACAATATCTTCAGAAAATCATGATCATGAACAACCTCCTCTTGATGTCCTTCTCTTCCTTTTATAAGTTGGAAATCCTGCCAAACCCTAAACCATATCAATGATTTAGCTTTGTTAACATGTGTAGCCTCCAACTAGAAATGCGTTGTGCATCTATGAGGTTCATTGCATCTAGACGGCACTGATGATTTGGTCTTGGTTGACTTTGGTCAACTGATCCAACCAATTTCACACTTAAGTGTGCTTATGCATATAGCTCAGATTTAGCCCTGTTCACATTGAGCATTGATTTTATTTAAGATTCACACCTCAAATACAAAAGTTGTTGACTTAGTCAAACTTGACTTTGTCCACATTCAAAAAGTCTCTTTTCACACATGAGGGTGTGAAATCCAGCTTTTAGAATGATCCCCTTTCATACTAAGAGGTTTTTTTATGCTGATTTAAATGAAGAAAGGGTCTCCTTCCCCATCTATTCATCTACTAAGTGAAAAAATAAAAATTTAATATTCCCATTAGCTGCATGCTAATGTAGGAATATTACATATGTTATAGTAGAAGCAAAGCTATAGTGGAAAGATCCTGCTAGTATCCTGTTGTTATGTTTGACCGAAGGAGAATCTATTGAAGTCAACAAAGAATATCATGAAAGTATGTGTGGAGTTCATTATAGCTGGAAGGTCACTGCTCATAAAATTCTCAAGCCAGGCCTCTATTGGCCAACCCTATTTTCCGATGTTTATAGGCTGGTCATAAGTTTTCAAAAGTGTCAGTTGTTTGCTGAAAAGAAAAAAATTACTCCATTACCTCTCATCCCAGTATTTATTGAAGAACCTTTTAGGAAATGGGGATTGGATTTTATTGGAGAGATAAATCCACCATCAAGTGGACAGTTCAAGTGGATTCTAATTGCCACTGATTACTTTACAAAATGGGTTGAATAAATACCCACTAAGAGGGTAAATTCCCAAGTAGTGATGAAGTTTCTAGAGGAAAATTTTTTCAGCAAATTTAGAGTCCAGTCCAAATTGTGACTGATAATGCTCAGGTATTCAACTCTTCTCATTTCATTAATTTCTATCAAACATATAATGTAATTTTATCACATTCCACAACATATCATCCCCAAGGGAATGGATTGGCATAGTCCTCAATTAAGACATTGGTCAGAATATTGAAGAAGACAATCACCGAGAATCGAAAGGATTGGGATATGAAGTTGAAGTTTTCGCTTTAGGCAGTTCAAGTCACTACCAGGAGATCTACTGGGAAGTCTCCCTATGAGTTGGTTTATGTAACTCAAGCACTATTTCTTACTCATCTGGCCAAACCAGTGATTTATTTCCTTCAAGAAGCTTGGGAAGAACCTAATGCTCCAGTAAGAAGATTGAACAAAATAATTGAATTAAGTGAAAACAGAAACAAAGTTAGGAATAACTTGATTACTTATCAAGAAAATATGAACTCTATATTTGACAGAAAAGAAAAAGAAGTTATCTTCCAAGAAGGATGTTTGGTATTGATATGGGACACCAGACGAGAAGAAAAGGGGAAGCATGGTAAATTTGACCCTCTCTGGTATGGTCCATACAGAATCTCTGAGGCAAGATTAAATAACACATTCATTTTGGAATATCTATATGGAGAGTCAGTACAACTGCCTGTGAATAGGCAGTATCTGAAGCATTATTTCTAGCAATAAAAGTCAACATTCCACAATTGTAAATACTTGATTTATCATTGTTCATATGTCACCAAGAAATATTTGACTCCATGCCCAATGGATAAGGAACTAATCTACAGTTCTTAGTGATTTCGTGGAAAAAATCACTATCCCCATGTGGAGCCAGATGTTGTGGCTCATTTTCATTTACCTTTGAAATATTTTTCAAAACACTAAAAACATATATATGTTAGAAAAGGTAAAATTTTATATGTCAAAGAATAAATTTGATTTATATGTTGGTACATTAACATTACGTGATGAGATGTGAAGGTGGGTCGAGTTGATCTCATTTACGTGAAAAACAGTTCAAATTGTGCCCAGATCCAACAACGACCCGGGAGAAAAAATTGCACAAGATTTACACCAAGGAGTGCCCCCACAAGCGGTCTCATTAAATCCACTCACCTGTAAATCGACGGCTGACATCAACTGCAGGAACACTCTCTCCAAATTCCAAAAACCTCTTAATTTCCCTCGCAAGTGGTTTCAGGTTTCAATGAAGACATTAAATGGTGATAGCTAGAGCCCACGTGCTTTACATTCAAATCAGAGAAGGCAGATAAATGGCGTATTTCCCTTAGACACTTAAGAGTTTTGGAGGAGGCGCAAAGGGAAAAACAGAAGGTCAAGATCAAAGCACAAAATCGAAGTGGAGAGATGGACAACAAAGATTAAATCATAGATCACAAATCACAAGTTTTAAAGAATAAGTGCAGAGGTAAATGTTAAATTCGTCGAAGTGCAATATGCGATGACGTGGCCCTGGCCTACATACTGCACATCACAAGTTTTAAAAGTTTAGTGTAAAGGGTTTGAGTTAAATTCGCCAAAGTGTGATATGTGATGACGGTGGGACCCGATCGCATTTGCAAATCACAAGTTTTAAAAGATAGTTCAAAGGGTTCATGTTAAAATTGTCGAAGTGAAATGTGCAATTCCAGGTGGGACTTGATCGCATAGCGCACATCACAAGTCTTAGAAGATAAGTGATAAAGAAAAGTTAAAAATAGAAAAATGCAAGGTGTGATGTGTGGGTGGATGCGATGTGGTTTCAAAAGTGAACTCCAGAGGTTTTCAAATGCAGGGGTAAGGCATTTCTTGTGTTAAACCACATCAAAGGAAGAAAAGAGGATTATAACGTAAAGCTGGTGAAATGCCAAAATGTGAGAGAAGGAGGAACGATGCAGGCATGAACAGAAGGGGATAGGATAACATCGTTTGAAGCACAGAGGCATAAGAAAAGTTAGGCATAAGAACATATAGTGGCACTATTGGAAGCACGATAGCTAGGTCAAGTTAGGCACTAAGGCGTCATTACAGAACTGTATAGTTGCTACATCATAACCAGAAAATACACCTCAGCACATTAGAAGGACGTATCAACAACATTAGATTCAGTAAAATGAACAATATTTCTAGTTTTAATTTGTTTTCTCGGTATGATTGCAAAATTAATATTAACAATTTAGGTAGTCGAGTATTTTCAAGAAGTTCAGCAGTTACGAACTACTTTTATGTATTTAAGTATATAGAAATAAAGAAAAGAGGTTCTGAGTTTTGGACGTCTGATGATTGTTAATTTGATACTGGATTTGCTAAGAAATTAATGAAATAAGATCAAGTTCCCTACACCTGTTGATGTTGATATGCCTTTCCAGTTTCACTCTTTGTTTATTCTTCTTTGAATGCAGTGAAGTAATGTAGTAATCGGTCCCTTAATTACATATGTGAGTAAGAGTTAAATAACCTTAATTTGTGCTCCTTCACTCCATCTCTTCTCTCTTCAAAAAATCTTGATGAAACTTTAAAGTCATAGATTCTGTGTTTACAACATATTATTTCAAGTTTCCTCTCTCTCCATGAATTTCTTTTGAAACTTAAAAGTGGTAGATTCTATGTTTTTAGCATATCATTTTGAGTTTCCCTTACAGTTCTTCTTTTCATTTCATTCAAATATCAATAGTTTATGGCATTTTGAAGGCTTTCATTATATCAGATTATTGAGGGTATTAAGTAATCAAATTCCAAAGGTGTTAAATAGAGGCCATTTGATATTGTTATTATGACATACATTTATAAAATGTCTTAAGCATTGATTCCTTACCACAGCCAAGGGATTGTTTCTTGAGATACAACACCTTGCATGTAAGAGTCTCAATAAAATGGTTGAAAAGGTGAAAATAAAAGGATAGGACCATCATACCAATATATTTCATCATTGTTTGATAAAAATCATTGTCTTGGACCAAATTGAAGAGAAGAATATCGCTTGGGACACCGTCATTCAGTCTAGTGTCTTTTTACCTCCTGCTAGTTAGCCAACTACCCAAGTTACATCATCAACTACACCATCAACACCATTCAGGAAAAGAGATATTTTATCAACTAGCAGAGTTTCACTCAAGAGGGTACCTAGGGTTGAGGTGACTTGGACATATCAGAGAGGTAGGAGGCTTGTGTTTGCTCCAAACATTGTGAAAGGGGCCAAGCCTACATCACAAAGACAAATATCATCATCACAACATGAGGAGCCCATCCATTTTGATACTGAAATGATAGATTTGGAGATGGATGAATAGATTAGAGAGCTTAAGGATAAATTTTCTAGGGCCAACTTCATGATTTCATTCCTTGAGCAAGAAAACATGCAATTGAAGGTAAACCAACTGCTTTTGAATAGACATAAGTTTGATGGTAACAAGAAAGATGTAAAGGGAAAATAAGTAGTTGATATTGATGAATTCAATGGGAAAATAAGTAGTTGATATTGATCTAGGTGGATATCGGTGCCCTCCCACCTATTCCATTTGGACCCGCAGCATCAATTCTTTCAGTTTTTCAGCTTCAGCACAACTTACTATTTTGAGCAGGTTTTCGGGTCCTGCACTGCCGGAGCCATTTGGGGACTTAATGATCTAGGTGGATATTGGTGGCCACCCACTGAGTCCATTGGAACCCCCACCATCAGTTATTTCAATTTGTAAGTTTCAACACAACTTACTATTTTTAGCAGTTTTTCGGGTCCTGAACTTCCAGAGCTGTTTTGAGGCCATAAACGACGCTTTTGGAAAAACAGGGAGCAACATGGGTCGTAGATTGATGTTTCTCACTCAAAATTTGTAGTCCTCGGACAAATATTTATAACGAGATATTGAGTGCATCAAATGGAGATCGGATGCCAAAGTTATGTCCCGAGGAAGTTGAAACACCAATTTACCCAAACGGGGCTTGTTGTTCCTTGAGAAACAATTCCTTGCTGTGTACAGGAATTCGTGCTCAAGACATTAAAGATTATGTCACAAAGTGTATGTCTGTCTCTGTTTATTAAACCTTCAAATATTAATAATATATTTCCCAAATATCAAATCTTTACAATTTCTGCAATGCCATGTTCCCTTTATATTGAAGTGAGCGAATGGAAGATGAAGAAAGAAAAGGATTTTAATTTGCCATGCTGCTTAAAACAGAAACTAACATTATAAAATCCTGAAGAAGTGAGTAACAAATAAGCTAAAATAGAGGAGTGCTCATTAAGGATATTTAACTCTTAGATACATAAATATCGAGAGACCTGCTGCCCAAATCACTCTACTTTATTCACAGATATGGAAATGAAATGAAAACCAAGAAAACTCTTCAACAAAGATAGAATAATGGAAACTTGCAAAACTTTTCATTCATTCAATATTGTTCAGTACAAAATTAGCCTTCAAGGTCCAAAAATCGGAACCCTCTTCCTTCTTTCCATTGTCTTTAAATACAATGTGATCAAAATAGTTTCCAGTAATGAAACCGATTCTAACTAACTCTAACTGCTTAACTGCTCACCTAGTGGAGGAAAATGCCTCGTATAGTTCTATTACATTTACATGACTGCATTTAAAATATAATAAAATGTGATAATCCCTAATCTAAGGGAGCTGATGCTCCTGAAACATTGGCTGTCTCAATGACTATTGGTGGTTGAACAACTACTTGTGGCTGAGTGGCTGGAGTTCCTTTGTCTGTGTCCATAGAAAATCTTTTGCATTCTTTCCAGAGCTTATCCTAAGTCATCGGAGCATTCTTATAACGATGATATTCTAGTGTAAACGCAACAACCTGACTGTGAGTAAGATTACCTGTAAACAATGTCTTCACCATCCATAGCAGAAGGAAATGCCTTTGTAAGAAATTAAATACCATTTCTCACTTCAAGATCCGTGTCTTCTCATGCCGGCCATCTACTCTGATTTTTGCAAATATCAACTGATCTTCATAGAATTTCCAGGACATAATCTCCCCTCTCTCCGTCCAGCATGAGGGCAAACCTGTTCTCGTCAACTTGTCAAATGAAATATCAAATTTCTTAATTATCTCTTTAATTCCCTGTAACCGCTTCTCTGAGGCCTTTAGAAGGTCATTTTTTATGATCATTTTGTTTACCTCTTCAGCATAGAAGTACCTATCCTGTATCCCCATATCTCCTAATTCTTCATCTTTCTTGGCATTAATAAAATTTATAAATTTTCTGGCCCAATTCGCTCTTTTAATAGTGGCCTGCTTCTCCGATAATAGCTCATTTTCATGCTCTGAAACAATGTTTTTCTCTCTGGCAATTATATTCATAGAATCCCATTTTGACTACATTTCTGAAATGATCTCGTTCCAGATGATATCCTTAGCTTTCATAAGGGAAATATTTCCCTTTAATTTCTCCTTGAGCTCTTTGATTTCACCCTCAGCTTTCTGTAGCTTATGCTCGTTCTCATTTGCTTTTCCTTCCCATCCTTGCATCATCTTGATAACTGTGGCCAATTCTGATTGGGCTTGTTTACAATCTCTTTACACCATCTTTAATTCTGTGTTTAACTAAACAACCTGGGCTTGAGGATCAGCTCCACCTGCAAAAAAATCAAAAGTACAAGTATGGTTCTCGATTTGATTCTGTAAGGTTATAGCAGTCTGCTTTACCTTATTGAGTTCTTCGTCCTTCTTCATCAACTGCCGTCACAATTCCTCTTTCTCCTTTTCAACCTCAGCTACTTCGGTCCCAAATGAGTGCTCTGTAGCTGGCAATTTCAATTTTTTCCTTAATGAAGATATTTCTACTTCTGCACTTTTCATAAGTTTTTGAATTGCGGCTTTATCACTTGGATCCACGCCGATTTTCATAATGATCTTCTTCAGCTCTTCATTTTGAGTTGTTAATGCCCTGGCATTCGCTTTCTCCATTTTGCATTGTTTGATGACCTTTGCAAACATATTTTAAGTCTTGACTGTTGTAGCATTGGTCCTGCTCAAATCATTTACAATCAGCTGACCTGTCTACATGTGAAGATTCATTTTGTCCCACAAGGGGATTTTCTTAACATCCATGACTATATTTAACTCCTTAAAGCTGCTCAAAGGTCCAAGGGACATTCCTGTCGGATGTGACAGAGCCATCTTAAACTGATCTTTCTCCAGATCCATCACAGTCAATAATATGGTTTGGTCAGCAGGTATATTGTGCTCTGCTTGTGCTTCTATATTGGCCTTTATCCTTTGGTTCCTTTCCTCAATCTGTGTGAACACTTGCTTCATGGAAGGAGCCTTCTCCAAACGAAGTTCTTGTCTATTAGGAGATGAGGGGAAATCTTGTTCTTCATTGACCTGGAGAGTAAATCCAGGAGAATTGGAGGAATGGTCTTCTGCTAGTTTGGTCCTTTTTTCCTCTCGAGGCTCCTCATCATCGATATCAATAACATCCTCCCTACCTATTTTGCTCATTCTTTCCAAAATTGCAGGTGTTTGAATACTGGTCTTTGATGAACTTGACCCTCCTGGATTAGCCAGTTTCTCCAAATCAGGTTTACTTACGTGAGTAAAAGCAGCATACCCATTCTCAACCCTTTTCTGAGAAATTATCCCATGTGGATCATAGGGCCATTTCTCTCCCAACAACAACTGCGTTCCTTCCAATATTTTTGATACTTCTTCAAAAGCTTGTCTTGTGTTAACAACAAAAGGGCCTACACTCATAGGCAACTTGTACATTAATCCTTTCTTCATGGGAAGAAAATGAACTTGATCTACATTAAGACTTTGCCTTATAAATTCCAGGGCAAAAAGTCTCATGGGAACAAAGGTTGGGAGCCTATAGGGCTCAATACTAACTCCATACAACCTTATCTCAGAGTAATCTTAAAAAACAAACCAGTCTCCAAATTTAAAATTGGGTCCTAATTGTAGGAACTCTTGGGCCTTGGGCAGAAAGCATGGAGGAAGAGTTCCATTCAAAATTTTATAAGCAGTAGACATGAAATGGTTAGCAAATTCAAACAACCCAGCTTCGTTCTCTTCTTTTCTAACCATATCAGTCCAGAGCAAAACTGACGGCTTATTTTTATTACTATCCATTATATTCAAACCCACACTCATGAACTCTTCAACATTTTGATATAAAAATAAGTAAACTACCAATGACGGAAATCTGAAAAAACCTGTTAGAGGAAAGGCGATCAATTGGGAATTTACTACTTCCTGCCAAAAATACGGGATGTCTAGCACCACCCCTAGTTTCATCATAAGAGTGAACATTCCCAAGACTGCTTTATCAATTTCGTGATCATCATCTCTTCCCAAAATCTCCATAATGCAGCTGAGAACTGGCCTATACTGAACACTGAACGCCTCCAAACTGAACTTTTCTGCCTCAAATTGAGTTTTCTCTGGACTTGGTATCAAAAATGACATGCAACGATTAAACTTTTCATTTGAAAGATCTTCGAAATACCGAGCCAACGAATCTTCGGAGAACTGCAATGGAGACTCGTCTTCTAGAAAACATAATGCTTGACGCATTAATTGGGTTGAAACCTGCAGGATATTTCCCCCCTGAGAATTCATAACGAAACACTTGCCAGGGTACATAGACGAAACTAACCAAGAAATGAATTCGGGGAAGAAGTGAGTTTTTGGAACACAAGCAGACAACACACCCGAACTTTTCATAGCAGAGAACACAGGGGAATTGTCAGTGTTCAGGGTTACTTGGTAATGCAATAGGGGGTGATTGACAGACGACGCGGTATCATGAACGTCCTTCTCGCTATATAGGAGGGGACTGAGACTTGATGAACCAGACAACGATGTTCGCTTGGCCATGGCTGACAGGAATTCGAAAGCAATTCGCAAGGCAATGGGTAATGCAAAGGTGGCGGGAGGCGATTAAACAGGGCAAACAATCACAAATAAATCAAAACGAAACGGGAGAAACCTTTTATAGTCTACGGAAACCATAATAAATGCAGGAGTGACGCGGAGAAACAATCGGTAGTGGATGAGAGCTGTCTTCCATCTCGGCTGATGACATCATGCGGGGGGTCTGTGAGTACGGCGGAGAAATTTGATCCATACCCCCCGTAATTAATCAGAACCGTTGATCACCAAATTTCTAAGATCTGACCGGTCAACTGCGGGGGGTCGGGATTTGATAACCGACGGGCTAATTCACCCCTCGCAATAGTGTATCCGCAAATTTTTTTGTATGATTGTGACTTCCGCTCGGGAAGTTGCTCGGGTCTTAACCTTTATATATATATATATATATCAACCTAAGGTTGGCCCGCTCCATGTATATGAATAAAAATGGAAATACATTGCATTCCTTTCTTTTTTATGCTAAGGTATAAAAACTTCATACTATAGCATATTTTCGAATTCTTATATTTTTTATTTAAATTTTCTTTTCAAAATTTCAAAAATGAAATATAAAAAGGATATGTAGATACTGATCCACAACATCTGGCTCCACCTGGGGATAGTGTTTTTACCACGAAACACTAAGAACCTGCAGATTAGTGCCTTCACCTCAGGCATGGAGTCACATATTGCTTGATGAAAATGTACAATGACCACACCAGATATATACAATGATGAACCAGCAACTGCTTAATGTTGGAAATAATGCTTGAGATATTGCCCATTCACAGGCATATCCATCACTTCTCCTTCCAGATTTTCCAACACGAAAGTATTATTTCCTTTGAATTCATTAATTTTGAATGGGCCATACCACAAGGGATCAAATTTAGCGTGTTTTCCTTTATCCTCCCTTCGTGTATCCCATCTCAATACTAAATCTCCCTTTTGAAACAAAACTTCCTTTGTTTTTCTATCAAATATTACCTTCATCTTCTGCTGATAAGTGAGAAATTTGTCCCACACTTGATTTCTATTTTCACTTAGTTCCATCACATTGTTCATTCTCCTTATCATGGCATTCGGTTCTGCTTGAGCATCTTGGAGAAAAGAAATTACAGGTTTTACCAATTGTGTGGGGAATAAAGCTTGAGTGTCGTATACGAGCTCATAAGGGGACTTGTCGGTCGACCTCCTTGTAGTCATCCTTGTTGCCCACAAGGCAAAAACTAGCTTCGTATCCCAATTCTTTTGATTCTCAATGATTGTTTTCTTCAAAATTCTTACCAATGTTTTGTTGGAAGATTCTGCTAATCCATTTCCCTTCGGATGATAAGATGTAGAATGAGACAATATTACGTTGTAAGTTTGGCAAAAATTAATAAACCTGAATGAACTAAAAACCTGAGCATTATCTGTCACTATCTTCACGAGGCATCCAAACCTGCTAAAAATATTCTCCTCCAAAAACTTCATTACAACCAAATCATTTGCTTTCCTGGTGGGAATTTCCTCCACCCACTTTGTAAAATAATCTGTAGCAGTAAGAATCCATTTAAACTTCCCACTAGATGGTGGATTGATTTCTCCGATGAAATCCAATCCCCATTGTCTAAAAGGTTCTTCAATAAAAACAGGGAGAAGAGGTAGCGGAGCTAGCTTTTTCTTTTCTTCAAATAATTGGCATTTTTTACAACTTTTAACTGTTTTATAAACATCAGCAAACACAGACGGCCAATAGAAACCTGATTTGAATATTTTATGAGAAGTTACCTTCTAGCTATAATTCCCTCCGCACAATCATTCATGATATTCTTCATCATCAAATTTCTTCCTTCATAGAGTATAACACAGTCCCACATACCAAATTCGGATCCTATCCAAAATGCTTTGCTTCACTATGCATATACCGAGCCTTGAGGTTTCAAAGCCCCGTATTTAGTTTCATTAATTGAAGGGGACATGAAAGAAAGTAATAAATAATGTACAATATCCTTATACCATTCTATGCTATAGGTTCTATACTTAATTGTCTTTGATTGATTATCACGCATTTCTCCATCGGCGTCTTCTACAGGGGCCAACAAATTGATTCCCAATGCTTGGACGTTGGATTCTGTCAATAATTTGGCCAATCCCAATCCTTTAACCAGCTTGGTTGGTTTTACGTCCAAATCATACTCTTGAATTTTAGCAATCCATTTCCCCCTCTTACCTTCCACATTGCTTTGTACTAGCATGTCTTTTACAGCCGAATTGGGAACGTATGCTAAGATCTGAGAATGAAGGACATAAGTTCTAAAAGCTTTCAATGCTTTTACCAGAGCGTACACTTGTTTCTCCAATATATTATAATTCAATTCTGCATCTCGGAGAACTTTACTAAAATATGCAACTGGTTGTTCTTGCTTTTCTCCATTTCTCTGCAATAACACGGCTGCAATAGTTGAGGAAGAAGCAAATGAAAAGATTTGAAACGGTTTCAAATAGTCGGGATTGATTAGAACAGGTGCTTCCTTTAAAGCCTCTTTGATTCTCTGAAAAGATTCCCTCGCTTCTTTGTCCCACTTCACCTCAGCGTTCTTTTTTAACATAAATCATGGTCTTTAACCATTCCTCGCATAATTAGGGACAAGATGCAAAATCCTCAGAAAATTAAATTTTCCAAGATAGCCAATTATGTTTCTTACTACAGCAGTAGGAATTGATCGAATTGTTTGGACAATTGGGCCGGATCAATCTTCACTCCTTCTTTAGAAACAATATGACCCAATAGTTTACCCTCCTCCAGAGCAAACAAAGACTTTTTAGGATTCAGCGATAATCCAAACTTTCTACACTTCAGGAAAGTTTTCTGCAAATGTTGTAGATGCTCCTCATCAGATTTTGAAAAAATTGTGACATCATCTAAATAAACTACCACAAACTCATCTCCCACAAATGCGATATCCATTGCTCTTTCGAATGTGGCCCCCGCATTCATCAGGCCAAATGGCATCCTAGCATACATAAATGTTCCCCAGGGTGTAGTGAAAGCAGTTTTCTTTTGATCTTCCTTCTCCACAGCAACCTCATTATACCCTGAAAATCCATCCACCATAGATAATTTGTAAGCCCCCATGACTTTTTGTAAAACAAAATCCATCTTCGGCAAAGGATAATTATCTTTTAATGAAGCCCTGTTCAAATTCCTGAAATCTACGCATAGCCTTATCTCTCCATTTTTCTTTCGGACTGGTACAAGATTAGAAACCCAATCTGAATATCTGAGTGGGACAATTATTTTGGCCTGCAACAATTTCTTTACCTCCTTTTCAATCAGAGCCAACAATAGTGGATTGATTTGTCGGAGTTTCTATTTATGCGGCTTGACTCCATCCTTTAGTGGGATTTTATGCTGTATGATACTCTTATCATATGTTTTCAAATCATCATAGGACCAAGAAAATACATCTTTGAATTGTCTGAACAGATCCACGTACCTTTCTTTGTAATCCTTCGGGATCCCTTTGAACAATTTGATCAGTTTAGGCTCCTGTTGAGTCCCCAAATTGCATTCTTCTACCTGTTCGTCTTGGTTTGCTTTCTTCTGATTCACTGCAACATCATTAGCCTTGGAATGCTCTTCAAGAGGTATCAAGGCTCTTGAAAGATATTATCTTTCAATTGAATAATTTCTTGACCACCAATCTTCTTTTTTAGGGTCTCACCAGCCAGTTCGTCTTCATCACTTTCTAAATCAATCTGATGATATTCAAAATCTTCAGTCATCAATAGGAACTGTTTAATCTGATCATCATCTTCGAAGACCTGCCAATGTTTAATATTGTCAGGAATCGAAGCTCTATGTCTCATCTCTATTTCATACCTTAGTTTCAAGCTGATATGAGGCTTGAATGTACTGTCAAGACAACAAAGACTAGCCGCCTATTCTCTTCTTCTTTGGAACAAACTGTAAATTGAATGCTTCGAAATAATTTTCAATCAGATCCCATACTTCATTCCGGTATGCTCGTAACCTGGGATGCTTGGTTTGGCATAAATTCTTGATCTGTCTTATAATTAATTCTTAATCTCCAAACACAGTCATAGATTTAATTCCCATATGCTTAGCTGTCTGCAAACTAATAATTAATGCTTCATATTCTGTGACATTATTAGTATATTCGAACTCCAATTTGAAAGAAAAAGGTACCAGATTACCTTCCGGAGAAACAAAGATGAAACCCTCTCCCGTACCTTCTTTGGAAAATGCGCCATCAAAATAACACTTCCACGGTTTATCTGAATGTAATTCCTTATGTACAATAGCTGAATCAAGCTTCCCCTGAGATTCTTCAGCAAATTCTGCATCCTCATGCAGCATAAAACAAGACATGTCGTCCTTCTCTTGGCCATAAATTGGTGAATTACTTGCATCCTTCTTGGTAGCAGTTTTTTGAAATCTAGTCTCTCTATACAACCTTCTTTCTTCACCATTGAAAACGGGAATAATAGCATATGTAAAGTCCAGTTTAAAAACTCCTCCGAGCTTTGCCCCCCATGATCTAGATAATAACATACCAAACCTGGCTGGAATATCTGCCACTACAACGTCCATCATAATGCTTTTGGCTGGGATTTGAGCCAATGAAACAACCATATCTTTAATGACACCTACACACTTAACCCTTTTCGAGTCAAAAGAGTAAATATCTTTGTATGGCTTGGTGATTTGTAAATTTAACTCCTTCATCACACTCAATGGCATCAGATTGTGTGATGCGCCAGAATCTAGCATACAATTGTGCAAAACAAAATCATGCAAGAGAAGAGCTATATAAAAAGGAGGAACAGACGAATCTACCTCTTCCACATGAGGTCCAAATGTCACAACTGGCTTTTCTTCCTGCAGATTCACTAAATCGCTCACTTCGTTAGGTTGAGACAGATTGATAAATTCAGTGATTTCTTTTTTGTAACCAGGTGTTTTTATGAGTTCAAGAAGAGGTACTTTTATTTTCACTTTTTCTAACTCTTTCGACAAACTGAAAGTTTGATTTGATCTTGTCAACTTTTCAGGTTCTTCTTGATCTTTTTTGGAATTTAGATTCTGATTAGAAACCGTAACCACTTTCTCCAAAATGTTAGAATCTTTATCCTTCGTCTGGGATGTTTCAGCTTGCTGCTTTCCCTTCTGTAATGGAGTCGCCATTGGAGTAGGTGCTACTTCTGATTCCTTTTCTTCATTATCTTGTGTCCTCAACTCCTTCTTCTCGCTTCATCATCTTCCATATACACAAGCAGAGATCCGAGCACATCATCTTCTCTTCGTCATCTTCTAATTTTCCGAACGAGACTAGGTCGCTTCTATGTACAAAGGTGCTTGCACCGATCTTGATCTTTCTTTCTCGTAGAATTCGTAGGCCGTTTTTAAAATGGGGATTAAAAACAATTCTTATTCTCCAGTTTCCAAGTGTGCTTACTATCTATTTCAGTCTTTACCAATTTATTTGAAAGATTTTTTATTACCTTAGTCATGTCTTCAATTTCTCGATCTTGAGCTGAGGTTTTTTCTTTAGCCTTTATCCGAAACTTTACCAAAGAAATGACATATTAGCTTCAATCAAAGCATCAACATTGAATCGTTCCAACGTAGGAGACCTTTCTCTCTCACAGAACCATTCCGGTTCAGCACTAAAGAAAAAACAACCCTTGCTCCAATAGGAGGGGGTTTCATTTCAACGGGAAAACTATTATATAATTTGTTAAATCTCTTAACAAAATCATTCATATTTTCATCGAATTTCTTCTTGATTGCATTAAATTCAGTCAAAGAATAGCCGTGGTCCCTCTTCTCGCCCCACCTTTCAATAAAACGTCTTTCTAGGGCATCCCAATCATTAATGGACCCATTCGGTAATCCTTTGAACCATTTCCTTGCCTCTCCATTTAGAGACTGAACAAAGAGTCTCATAACAACATCCAAATGTTCAACGTTTAAATTCTCTGCAAAAGTGCAAAACAAGGGCAAGTGCTGTTCTGCGGTTATTTCATCTTCACCAGTAAATCTGGGGAGTAACTTGAGATACTCCTGAGGCATATCATGCAGTGGTTGTGGCAGATTTAATGGTGCATATATGTTCATCAAGAAAGCAGGGGCTGCAGGAACTGCCATGTTTACGCCTGGGTTAACTGCTCCTTGAGCGGGGGTAAAATGAATACCAGTTGTAGGGAAAGATGAATAAGGGGAAACAACTGATATAGGGATTGGACTATGAACGATAGCAGAAGAGCTAGCAACTGTGTGAGGCTGAGTTTCTATAAAAGGAAAAGACACAAAATCCAAAGATTGCTCTTCTAATGTGGGTTCTTGAAAATGAATGGGTGATGGTGATGATTCTTCTTCCGAGAAAATGAGTTTCTTGGAAGCTGATGAGAAAATGTGAACCGTCGCTGTGTGCGAGTGCTGTAGTTTCGTGTATCATGGCTTGCTTCGGTCTTTTTGAAACAAGCTTCAAAGATTTGACAAAAACGAGAACTGCCTCGTTGGAGAGGTATCTTAATTGCAGGAGGTTTCTGGGGAGCCGTAGCTATTTTCAAACAATCACAGTCGGTACTATTTTCCTTCCAACAACTGTGAATAATGTAAACAAACCCAGGAAAGCACCCTTCACTCTTCGTCTCTAAGAATCACGCCACTATCAAGTTGTTCTTGAGGGACACTCTTTGTCAGACAGAATGATGCTCAAGATATTGAAGATTATGTCTGCCAAAGTGTATGTCCGTCGTTTATTAAACCTTTCCAAATATTAATAATATATTTCCAAATATCAAATCTTACAAGTTCCGCAATGCCATGTTCCCTTTATATTGAAGTGAGGGAATGGAAGACGAAGAAAGAAAATGATTTTAATTTGCCGTGCTGCTTAAAAAAAAAACTACCATTATAAAATCCTAAAGAAGTGAGTAACAATAAAGCTAAAATAGATGAGCGCCCATTAAGGATGTTTAACTCTTAGATACATAAATATCAAGAGACCTGCTGCTCAAATCACTCTACTTTATTCACAGATATGGAAATGAAATGAAAAACTAAGAAAACTTTCCAACACAGAGAATGGAATAACCCGCAAAACTTTCTAATCATTCAATATCGTCAGCATGGTTACAAATTACTCACAAGGTCCAAATCAAAGCTCTTCCTTCTTTCCATTGTCTTTAAATACAATATGATCAAAATAGTTTCCAGTAATGAAACCGATTCTAACTAACTCTAACTGCTTAACTGCTCACCTAGTGGAGGTACATGCCTCGTAAAGTTCTATTACATTTACATGACTGCATTTAAAACATAATAAAATGTGACAATCCCTAATCTAAGGGGGCTGATGCTCCTGAAATATTGGTTGTCTCAATGACTATTGGTGGCTGAACGGCTACTTGTGGCTGAGTGGCTAGAGTTCCTTTGTCTGTGTCCATATAAAATCTTTTGCATTCTTTCCAGAGCTTATCCTGAGTCATCGGAGCGTTCTTATAACGATGATATTCCAGTGTAAACGCAACAACCTGACTGTGAGTAAGATTACCTGTGAACAATGTCTTCACCATCCATAGCAGAAGGAAATGCCTTTGTAAGAAATTAAATACCATTTCTCCCTTCAAAATATGTGTCTTCTCATGCTGGCCATCTGCTCTGCTTTTCGCAAATATCAACTGATCTTCATAGAATTTCCAGGACATAATCTCCCCTCTCTCCGTCTAGCACGAGGGCAAACCTGTTCTCGTCAACTTGTCAAACGAAATATCAAATTTCTTAATTATCTCTTTAATTCCCTGTAACCGCTTCTCTGAGGCCTTTAGAAGGTTGTTTTTGATGATCATTTTATTTACCTCTTCAGCATAGAAGTACCTATCCTGTATCCCCATATCTCCTAACTCTTCATCTGTCTTGGCATTAATAAAATTTATGAATTTTCTGGCCCAATTCGATCTTTTAATAGCGGCCTGCTTCTCCGATAATAGCTCCTTTTCATGCTCTGAAACAATGTTTTTCTCTCTGGAAATTATATTCATGGAATCCCATTTTGACTGCATCTCTGAAATGATCTCGTTCTAGATGATATCCTTAGCTTTGATAAGGGAAATATTTCCCTTCAATTTCTCCTTGAGCTCTTTGATCTCATCCTCAGCTTTCTATAGCTTCTGCTCGCTCTCATGTGCTTTTCCTTCCCATCCTTGCATCATCTTGATAACTGTGGCCAATTCTGACTGGGCTTGTTTACAATCTCTTTCCGCCATCTTTAATTCTGTGTTTAGCTGAACAACCTGGGCTTGAGGATTAGCTCCACCTGTAGAAAAATCAAAAGTACAAGTATGGTTCTCGATTTGATTCTGTAAGGTTATAGCGGTCTGCTTTACCTTATTGAGTTCTTCGTCCTTCTTCATCAACTGCTGTAACAATTCCTCTTTCTCCTTTTCAAACTCAGCTACTTCGGCCGCCAATGAGTGCTCTATAGCTGGTAATTTCAACTTTTTCCTTAATGAAGATATTTCTTCTTCTGCACTTTTCATAAGTTTTTGAATTATGGCTTTATCATTTGGATCCACACCGATTTTCATAATGATCTTATTCAACTCTTCATTTTGAGTTTTTAATGCCCTTGCATTAGCTTTCTCCATTTTTCATTGTTTAATGACCTTAGCAAGCATGTTTTCAGTCTTGACTGTTGTAGCATTGGTCTTGCTCAAATCGTTTACAATCAGCTGACCGGTCTGCATGTGAAGATTCATTTTGTCCCACAAGGGGATTTTTTTAACATCCATGACTATATTTAACTCCTTAAAGCTGCCCGAAGGTCGAAGGGACATTCCTGTCAGATGTGATAGAGCCATCTTAAACTGATCTTTCTCCAGATCCATCACAGTCAATAATCTGGTTTGGTCAGCAAGTATATTGTGCTCTGCTTGTGCTTCTATATTGGCCTTTATCCTTTGGTTCCTTTCCTCAATCTATGTGAACAATTGCTTCATGGAAGGAGCCTTCTCCAAATGAAGTTCCTGTCTATTGGGAGATGAGGAGCAATCTTGTTCTTCATTAACCTGGAGAGTAAAACCAGGTGAATTGGAGGAATGGTCTTCTGCTAGTTTGGTCCTTTTTTCCTCTCGGGGCTCCTCATCATCGATTTCAATAACATCCTCTCTACCTCTTTTGCTCGTTCTTTCCAAAATTGCAGGTGTTTGAATACTGGTCTTTGTTGAACTTGACCCTCCTGGATTAGCCAGTTTCTCCAAATCCAGTTTACTTACATGAGTAAATGCAACATACCCATTCTCGACCCTTTTATGAGAAGTTATTCCATGTGGATCATAGGGCCATTTCTCTCCCAACAACAACTGCGTCCCTTCCAATATTTTTGATACCTCTTCGAAAGCTTGTCTTGTGTTGACAACAAAAGGGCCTACACTCATAGGCAACTTGTACATCAATCCTTTCTTCATGGGCAGAAAATGAACTTGACTAAGACTTTGCTCAGTAAATTAAAAGTGCACTTCATGGGAACAAAGGCCGGGTTCCTAGCTCCACACAACTCCATACAACCTTATCTCGTAGTACCTCAAAACAAAACTACTCAACTACCATTGTCCTAATCAGAGGGAACTTCTTGGGCTCTTGGCGTAAAGCATGGAAGAAGAGTCCATCCGTAATTTTACAGCAAAAGAGACATGAAATGGTCACAAATTCAAACAACCTAGCTTTCGGTTTTCTTTCTAACCATATCACTCCGTAGAAAACTCGATCGCTTATTTTATTACCATCCCATTATCTCCAACATGCCACCATGAACTTTCCAACATTTTGATATAAAAATAAGTAAACTACCAATGATGGAAATCTGAAAAAACCTGTTAGAGGGAAGGCGATCAATTGGGAATTTACTACTTCCTGCCAAAAAGACGGGATGTCTAGCACCACCCCTGGTTTAATCATAAGAGCGAACATCCCCAAGACTGCCTTATCAATTTCGTGATCATCATCTCTTCCCAAAATCTCCATAATGCAGCTAAGAACTAGCCTATACTGAACACTGAACGTCTCCAAACTGAAATTTTCTGCTTCAAATTGAGTTTTTTCTGGACTTGGTATCAAAAATGACATGCAATGATTAAACTCTTCATTTGAAAGCTCCTCGAAATACTGAGCCAACGAATCTTCGGAGAACTGCAATGGAGACTCATCTTCTGGAAAACATAATGCTTGACACATTAATTGTGTTGAAACCTGCAGGATATTTTCCCCCTGAGAATTCATAACGAAACACTTGCCAGGGTACATAGAAGAAACTAACCAAGAAATGAATTCGGGGAAGAAGTGAGTTTTCGGAACACAAGCGGACAACACACCCGAAATTTTCGTAGCAGAGAACACAGTGGACTTGTCAGTGTTCAGGGTTACTTGGTAATGCAATAGGGGGTGATTGACGGATGACGCGGTATCATGAACGTCCTTCTCGCTATCTAGGAGGGGACTGAGACTTGATGAACCAGACAATGATGTTCGCTTGGCCATGGCTGACAGAAATTCGAAAGAAATTCGCAAGGCAATGGGTAATGCAAAGGTGGCGGGAGGCGATTAAACAGGGCAAACAGTCACAAATAAATCAAAACAGAAGGGGAGAAACCTTTTATAAGCTACGGAAACCATAATAAATGCAGGAGTGACGCGGAGAAAAAGTCGGCAGTGGATGACAGCTGTCTTCCATCTCGGCTGATGACGTCATGCGGGGGGTCTGTGAATATGGCGGAGAAATTTGATCCATACCCCCCGTAATTAATCAGAACCGTTGATCACCAAATTTCTAAGATCTGACCGGTCAACTGCGGGGGGTCAGGATTTGATAACCGAAGGGCTATTTCACCCCCCGCAATAGCATATCCACAAAATTTTTTGTATGATTGTGACTTCCGCTCAGGAAGTTGCTCGGGTCTTAACCTTAATATATATATATATATATATATATCAACCTAAGGTTGACGACCGCTTCATGCATATAAATAAAAATGGAAATACATTGCATTCCTCTCTTTTCTATGCTAAAGTATTAAAAACTTCATACTATAGCATATTTTCGAATTCTTATTTTTTTTTTTTAATTTCAAAATGAAATATAAAAAGGATATGTAGATAATGATCCACAACAGGGCCCACAGTTTTTGCGCTTCATCTCCTAGGGTTAGGTTTTTGGACGTTTCGGATTTTACATTGTTTCTCAACAATAAATAGGCCTTCGAGCCTCATTGTAACATAGTTTAGGGGGCTGGGAGCCGACACATCTCTTCTCAGAGATAAGCGCTACCAGTGCCATAGCTCACTTATTCCCACCATTTCAGTTCTGTAACACAGTTCAAGGGATGGTAGCCGACACATCTCTTCTCAGTGATAAACGTTGCCAGTACCCTAGCTGTTCATTTCCATTATGTCTCATTGTGACACAGTTTGGAGGCCTGCATTTGCCACATATATTCTCAGAGATATGCCTACCAGAGCCCTAACTGTTTATTTTAGTTATTTGTTTTATTAATAAAATGAAGCATTATTTCTGCTGCATCTCTGTATTTATGGTTATATCTATATTCTGTTGCATTCCTGCATAAATCCAGATCACTGGTATCAGAGCGGTCTACTCTTTCTCTATTTTTCTTTTCATGTCCCCTAACGCGGCCAGGGTATAAGGAGTTCAACCTTGCAACCCCGACGACCCCCCATGGCGGAAGGAAAGAAAGACGAGGGAGTAGGAGATCCTATCAAAATCTTGCTGAGGATGCCCTCAAGAAAAAAAAGGAACACGATGATGGATAACTTTTAATAGATCCTTCAGTGGCTGCCCACCGACGGCACATATACATCTTGCATGTCCACCAACAGGTCCACGACACCCTGAACAAATCTAATACCAAGTTCAGCAAAATCCCCCCCCCCCCCCCTGGAGGAAATTAACGCAATGGAGACCATTACTTCCTAAGGAGGTAGGAATGATCCAGGTGGATATCAGTGGCCTCCCACCTATTCAATTTGGACCTGCAGCATCAATTCTTTCAGTTTTTCAGCTTCAGCACAACTTACTATTTTTAGCAGGTTTTCAGGTCCTACACTGTCGGAGCCATTTTGGGGACTTAATGATCTAGATGGATATTGGTGGCCACCCACCGAGTCCATTTGAACCCCCACCATCAGTTATTTAAATTTGTAAGTTTCAACACAACTTACTATTTTTAGCATTTTTTCAGGTCCTGAACTTCTGGAGCCATTTTGAGGCCCTAAACGATGCTTTTTGGAAAAACGTGGAGTAATATGGGTCATAGACCAATGTTGCTCACTCAAAATTTGTATTCCTCAGATAAATATTTCTAATGAGCTATTGAGCGCGTCAAATGGAGATCGGATGCCAAAGTTATGTCCCTGGGAAGTTGAAACACCAATTTACCCAAACGGGGCCCACAATTTTGGTGCTTCATCTCCCAGGGTTAGGTTTTTTGACGTTTCAGATTTTACATTGTTTATCAACAATAAATAGGCCTTCGAGCCTCATTGTAACATAGTTTATGGGTCTAGGAGCCGACGCATCTCTTCTCAGAGATAAGCGCTACCGGTGCCCTAGCTCGCTTATTCCCATCATTTCAGTTTTGTAACATAGTTCAGGGGCTGGTAGCCGACACATCCCTTCTCGGAGATAAGCATTACCAGTACCCTAGCTGTTCATTTCCATTATGTCTCATTGTAACATATTTCAAAGGCCTGTAGCCGCCACATCTCTTCTCAGAGATATGCCTACCAATGCCCTACCTATTTATTTCAGTCATTTGTTTTATTAATAAAATGAAGCATTATTTTCGCTGCATCTCTGTATTTATGGTTATATCTATATTCCATTGCATTCCTGCATAAATCTAGATCACATCTCCACCACAAACACACATGACAATGGATGAACTCATGTTGAGGGAAATTGAACAAGACATGGAGTATTGTCTAGATAGAGTCAATGTATATTTGGAAAATCTTCCAAAGAGGGCCAAAGGAGGCAAATAATTTCAAAGACACATGGCTGCTCATTACTATACAAGGATTCAGGCCTCCAAGGACAAGGTCAAGCAGTTGAAGGAAAAACTAAAGGAAACCCTAATCAAGAAAAAAGAAAAGGGTAATTTATATTTTATTGCTAATTCTTCCCTGATAGCATATCATACCATCTCAGGTCTTCATGGAGCAATTCTGGACCAATTTTGAGAAAATTTGAATAATTTTTGGCATTTTCTCAATTTTGGACATATTTTAACAATTTCTGCAGACATCATAAACGTAGTGTGTTCACGCTACCTTTATTCTCAAAACATCCAATTGATGAAAGAAAGACATTTTTGGATTGGGAGTGAAAGAAAGACATCATCGATATATATTTTTATTGCTACATCAGTTGTTATTATGCTCAGGAGGATCATCAAACTAGCTAAAAATCAACTCTCTACATCAATTACAAAGCCACGTTTCCTTTATAGCACCAATTTTTGGAGAATTGGTATTTGAAGACCTTGGAGGATGTTTTTTGCTAGGAAAACACTTCAGATTGATATTAGACACATTCACCTATCTACAGCAACTTGCAGAGTCAAAATTGAGCATCGGAGCATCATCAATTTGGTTGCAGAAGACCATGCTACCTTTATGACAGTTTCGCTACCTTTATCTATAAAAACGCTATGATTATGCTAGAAAATAGTTTTTTTCATCTTATGGCCAAACATGGAATTACCCATGATGTAATTGAGTTTATCATGATGTAATTTTTTTCATGTAAGGTAGTGGAGGTCGAATTCATGGGTTTTTATGTATCTAAAGGCCAAAAAGCCACTCATTTTTCATGCTTCTGCCACCTTTTTGGAGCCTCCTTTATGCTTTTGGAGTAACCTTGGGAGAATATATTTTTGGAGGCCTTCTAATAGGTAATTTTTAAAAATTCAAGATGTTATGGAAACTAGGCACATAGGGATATTTGACCAATCTTTCAGAAGTGAATTTGGACTCCTAAAAGTGCCTCAAAAGTTCCTGCAAACTTCTGTTACGCTTCTACAAATTTATGTTACCCTTATGTCAGAAATGTTACAAATCAACATTAGATTCCTCAAGGCACTTTTCAAGCTTAGAAAATGTCACAAATTCGAGGTTTTTCTATCCTATGAGTTGGAATTAGAGTTATTTATTTATTTTTGGTCTCCTATCATGAGGGAATATGTAATTTAATGTAAGGGACACACACTCCTAGTTCATAGCTAAAATTCAGGGAATGGTTTCTAACCTCCCTAGAATCTAGGAAATGACTCATCTTGTGTATTTATGATCCATTTTGGATGCGATTTCGACCTGATGAGGTGTCATAATCCATATTTTCTATAAGTAGACTCTCTTTATTCTTTTGTGGAGTTTGATAGTCTCATTTTTCGGTGGAGATTTTGTAATCAACAATTTGGAATGAAATCATAGACAAATTTGCAGAACTTGTGTTGAGATACTTGTGGTATGCATTGGAGCATTTTTTCTTCTTATGCGTGTTTATATATTCATGCTAAATGATATATCTTCTTATTTAACTCAAATATGTGAAGAGATGGCTCTTGCCACTTAGTTAACTCAATAAATTCGAGTTGGAAACACTTGAATTCAGTTCAATATGATTGATTTCTAATTTCTAGAAACCTGTTTTAGTTAAGCTAATTTATTTTAAGTTAAAATAGTTCTAATAGTTAGAGAAACTAGTGTAAGGTCAAGTTGTGCAGTGTAACTTCAATCATGCTCAACGGTCATCTAGTTAACTGATCAATCAACCCAAAATAACTGATGCATGCAGAGAATTCAAGTTACCCAATTGATATTGGAGTTCAAGGTATGTGTACTATCACTTTTAAACTAATCCAATTTGAACATGTGGTGCATGTTGTCAAGGAAAGGCCCTATAGAAATTGCACAATCTAATTGAGAAATTTCCATAAAACATAGGGGATAATTCTTGAATTAAAAACACAAGGAAATAAGAGTTTGGAGGCTTGAAATTTTGGCTAAGCATCGGTCAAGTTCAGTCAGTTAGGCAGAAGATAGAAGATACATTTGCAGGTTGTGCTCAAGCTTGAGAAAACATATTGTATTCATCCAAATTCTTTGATTAATGCAATATAGATAGTAAGGGGTTTTGAGAAGTTGCTTTCCCCTAGATAAATATCTGTGCTTGTGTGATGATTCCTTTTTCATGTTAATGATTTGTGTTCTTGTTTGTGAATTTTATTCCATAGATCAATAGAGTAGCTTATAGCCTTGTGATTTAGTAAATTTCATGAGCAGTTTAGAATATACACATTAATTTCTACATGGTATCATACCTAGATTCATAGTAGAGAAGATATTTCGAAGTTGTATTTGCAAGAGGATAATATTTGCAAGATCATTTCTTCATATCTGGAGGGATGGATTTATATGGACTAAGTATCGAGTGTGCGCTTGAGGGAACCTCAAATTATGTTTCTTGGAAGGACATCATGGAGGCAGTACTGGAAGATAATGAGTTGAAGGTGTTAGGCCTCCGTAGTTTGCAATATTGGCAAGAACAAACGCTGCAGAACCTACATAAGAACCACTTTAGAATCCTAGGATCTAGCCCTCTTGGATTTAGAGAGGGATCTCTCTTATATAAGTGTCTTCAAAGGATGTTTCTTTAAGGCTTAAGATATGATATTAGGCTAGTTATGAAGTACAAAGGTTTTTCTTGTTTTGGTTGGGATGAATATCATCAAAATGAAGGAAGTCTCTTTGAGGGGTGAAGGTGTGAGTAGGTTGAACGGAATGGTTCAGCTGATAGGATAAGTGAGAAACAAAATCAATCCATTAGGCTATGGAGTCACAAATGATTTAATTGCACAACAAGTTTCAAGAATGGTCCATGGGGCAAGTCATCTATATCAAAGGATCTCTTTAAGTTGATTTAGAGTGTGGAAAATTAAAGTATAGTGAAAGAAGCAAACATATAAGAAAAACAAAGGGTGGCTTAAGATTAAGTAAGGACTTTTAACCTAGCCTGCTTTCAGCATACTCAAAGGAAAACAAAGAATAGCTTAAGATCAAGTAAGAACTTTGAATCTAGCTTGCTTTCAGCATATTCATAAGGAAAACATTCAAGATAACATAAAAATTAGCCTAAGATCAGGTAAGGAATTTTAACCTATCCTGCTTTTGACATACTTTTAAGGGAAAATTTCAAAAAAATTGTTGGAGAAAACACTAGAGGACAGGGAAAACCATAGACTTCCCTAGTTTAGCTTTACTTAGCATGAAATGAAAATATCATTCAAGAACAATATCTCAAGTTTTACTCAGTAAGACATGGGCTCACCAACATTCCTTGATTGGTTACACTCTATTGAAACCATTCCCAAATACACAATTAGCAGAAAACATAAAGATAAAGCTTATTAGTGAGATTTAGGGTACTTTACAGTAAATCCTAATCTATATTTGTTTTTATTTATCAGAGAAAGTGGACATTATGGAAAAAATGAGAAAAATAACAATTACAGTAAGAAAAACATCACCATTGACATAGACCAGGATCCCATAAATCAGATTGTATATTTGATGTTCAAACCAGTTATAATCTTCAAGTCCAGTGGGTCTTTTACAGCTTCAAACTTCTCTTCTCAGCCTATCTTTCTTCAATTACAAAATAGAGCTTCAGCAGCCTCAATGGATATTTACATTCAACAAGTATTCAACTAACAATAATACTAGGCTCCTCACATGATATATATAGGTAAATTTGAGGAGGTGGAGTGAAAGGAAGGTTTAATTGTTCAATTAATACAGAGTAAATGCTTCTTGGCCTTTGAAGGGCTAAATGAAGAATATATCTGAGGTTTTTAACTCTGTTAATTGATTTTTTCATTAATTTTCATCAACTTCAATCACTTTTGTTGACTTTGGAGGCTATTGGTAGGATGGCAATTACTTCTAAGCTGTCTCTAAAAAATATCTCTAACTGTGCATTAACGGTGTGGGATTTTTGAGTCAATAGGCCTGTAGGTGGCATTTTTAGTCTTCAGAGGAAGTAATTGCCTCAATGATATGGCATTTTGAGGTGGTCTTCTGCTGATTTGTCTTTACTTTATGGCTTTAAATGCTGATTAGGCATCTGATTTGGCTTTAGGCCTCCTTTAATCATCTTTATTCTTCAAATTGTGTCTTTAAACTTTAATCTTCGGATTAAGTCTAAATATTCATACTTTGTTTTAATCCTTTAATCCTTAATCTCCACTGTCTTTTACTATTCTTCTTCTATTTCCTTTGTCAGTGTATAGGTGGCCTTTAGTGCGTTGGGGGCTTCATTATATAGCCAGTGCTCATGAGGCACCGGTCAAACCATGAAATTAAACCTGGTAGTCCCTTTTCTGCTTTATTTTGGCTGCATAGGAATGTCATCCTTGGCCCTACAACTATCTTTGTTGTGGGATCGTTTTATTTATAATCTGCCATTAAAACCTGCAACCAAACACACAATTTTTATATAAAACTTGCGAAGGAGGTAAACCTACTTTATAGAGGCTAGGCGAAGGAGGAAGAGCAGTGCGGAGGAGCATAATACAAACGGAGGAGGTTCCGTGGAAAAGATCTGCAAAAACAGGGTTAAAAATTGAATTTTGGAGGGAAATTGTGGAAAATGGTTTTGGGAAAACCATGAATGGTTTTCACGCGAGGGATAAGTGTTAAGCAGTATTTCCTCATATGGATGCGATATGGTCCATTGAAAGACATGTGGCTCCTGAAATCCACCCATTTCGCGTGCAAGATGCATGGTGGGAAGGTTTGGAGGGATCGGGCATGAAAAGGATTTGGGGCCGTTAGATCTATCAATGGACATGGATGAGTGCGAAGGGAGATGAAATGGGTGGAGGAAATACGGTGGGGCCAAGGTGACATGGAGGCAAGTTTTCGTGTAGCGGGGAGGGGGGATTGGTCAGTTAAAGAATGGTTTATAGTGTAAAAGGGTTAAAATCCATGTAGGGGGGAAATACACAGAAAAAGGTGAAAATGGGATGAAGCGGAGGCACTAAAATGTGGGACTGAGAGGTGACATCACCACGAGGGGACTGGGTGTACGAAGAAAAGATCTCAGGGGTGTGCCCCTGCAGTGAATCTCAACCATTCATTTGAGTTTTCCCGCAACACAAGGAGTCAATTGTGGAGGCACCAAGGGTTTGACTTGTAGATAGAGAAGTGCCCCTATAGAGGTTAAGCACCTGGTTCCAAGGCCAGGTCATATGAGTAGCAGGGGTGCAGGGTTTTAGCTCTTGGGAAATCGCATCGGTGGGGGGGAAGAAGAAAGGGAGATGAAGAAGAAATATGAATTGCCGATGTCGATGGGGGCTAAAAGCTTGGGGCTGGGGCATGGTCCTGTGGAGGAGCAATGGACCAAGAGCCAAAGGAAGAAGGGAATAAACCAAAAAGGGATCGCATCGGCGGGAAAAGGGAGAGATGCGATGAAAAGTGATAGCGTCGATGCGATAGTGAATGCCGATGCGATTGAGGAATGCCGAAGCAATGAGCGCATCGGCATATCGCAAATCGGCGGAAAAAATAGGCAAAGTCATGAGGAATTTAAAAACGCCGATATGTGATTGTGATGGGAGATTAAGGTGCCTAAACGATGGTCTTGGGCCATGTTTTTGCAGAAAAAAAAGGGGAAGGGGGCTTAAGTGGAAGGGGATTAAGGCCTTAAAGGAGCGGAAAGGCATTTTTAAAGATTTTTATGGTTTTTAGTGTTTTGGGTAAGGTAAAAAGGATTTTTAAAACCAAGTAAAAAAGGGTAAATGAGGGAGGAGAGGGGGTTTTTAAGAAGAAATGAAGGATAATAAAAAAGGGGAAAAATAAGTGATATGGGAGCAATTTGAAGATGAGATGAGGGAAATGAAATGATGGAAATAGGGACTTAGAAAACAGTTTTTTCTTTGGAAACAACAGGATTTTGAAGGATTCTTTGAGGAAATAGCATGAAGATCACTCTGAAGTTAGGAAACACCAAAAGGCTTCAAGAATTAGTAATTTTCTATGAAAATAATATCTTGAAGGCTCAAGACCTATTTTAGCCATCATTGGCTATAACAAAAATTTACTGATGTCTAACAGAAGGAATTTTTGAGAGAGACATTCTGAAACCAGAAGCAGCTGATACTAAAAATATAGTAGAATGGAAGAATTGGGTAGCTCGGGTGAGGAGAATGATATTGGAGGGAGTATGCATATTGTCTCAAATCTCCATGGGAAAGAGAATCCCTATGAAATTTGGAAAGCATTGACAGATCTGTTCCAGAATAGTAGCGACCATGGGAAGTTGGTGCTCAAGGAAAAGCTTCAAAGTATCAAGATGTAGAAGAATGACTCAATAAATAGTTCCTGAGCAGGTTCACACAGTGTTTTGATGAAATTGTAGGAGTCCGTGTCACAATACTAGATGAATATTTGGTGAGCTTAGCCCTTCTAGGCCTTCCCAAGAGTTGACACAACTACCAAGATTCAATAAATGGGAGGGAGAAACTACCAAATTTGGAACGACTCTAGTCCGATTTGTTACATGAGGAAATAAGGTAGAATACCAGAGATGACACTTCATCTAACAGTGAGGACGAAAACAATTTTGCCTTGGATGGAAAGGAAAATAAGGGAAAAGAGAATAAATCACAATCCAAATTGGAATCCAATCAAGGGGGTAAGAAGAAAGACTTGTCCAGAATAAATTTTTTTCATTGTCATAAATTTGGAAAGTTTCCACACAAGAAGGAAGGAAATAAGACCTTAGGAGGAAGGAAAAGTGAAGCTTTGGCTTCACAATTCGAGCTTGACTTCTATAATATCCCAAAATGGGAACAACAATAATATTAAACAATACTGCTCAGAAAATAATGTAGTTTAGCAAAGTAAGAGGAGGATGCCAATATGGAGGCTCAAAATCACTTATACATCAGCAAATTAGATCTATAATGAGGCCCATACAATGTATAATAGGAAATATAAGACTTGAATAGAAAGAAATCCTCAAAAGGAGGTGTTGCAACAAATAGATTCACTACAAAAGGCTTGAAATCGTTATTTTATAGAGCATACAAAAGTTGAAGATTAAAACTTAGATCTAGAGCTAAATAATGCATGAACAGTCAGATCTATGATATATCCATACACTATAGAGTCTCTACTTTACATACCCCTTGGGGTTTTCAACAATACATGAAGCACATGGAGTAGATCTGAGATTTTATGCAACAGATCTGTAGAATGATTCATAATTTATGAAGCATATATAGGAGCATTCAGATTAGATCGAAATATGACATGGAATAAATCAGAAATCCATGGATCACCAAAGTGAAGGGAAGATCCCCAACACTAGAGATCACTCTTCAAAGTTTGCCAAAACACCCTGCAACTTTCCTCTTTGTAGATAAAACAGTCCTAGAAGATAAACTACACTGTAGAATTGATGGACAGTTTGGTCTGATGCCAAGATGTAGATATGGAGCTCCAGTGATCTAATACACTCTTGTCAAGGGGATAGAAGACTTTCCCACTGAAAAGAGACACTAGATTGGCCTACATCTGAGTAGATCTAGCCTCCACTTGCTGCAACTTACAAGGACAACCAAAATCTCAATAGGATCTATGTTGTTGTTGGAATATGAAGCTTGGCCAAATGCCTGATAGTGGACAAGATCAACAAGACTCCTCTAAGAGACACTCAATAAAAGAGTTGGGATTCCTGATCAGGAACACCTAGTGCTAAACAACACTATTCTCAGCTAAACAGCAAGAGAATGATATATGTCTAAATAGACAATATATTCAGAAATATAATATCATCAACATCAACCCCCTTCTGATGTCCTTCTCTTCCTTTTATAAGATAAAAGTCTTGTAAAACCCTAAACCATCTCAATTATTTAGCTTCTTTCACATGTGTAGCCTCTAACTAAAATTGCGATGTGCGTCTAGGAGGTTCACTGCATCTAGAATAGCATTGTTGATTTGGTCATGGTTGACCCAGTTAAACAACTCAATCCCTTCCATACATAAGGGTGTTTTATTAAGATAGCCCAGATTTAACCATGTTCACATGGGGCATTGATTTATTCACTGTTATTAGGAGTTTTTATTTTCCTCCTTTACACATTTATTCTTGCAATAAGAAAATGAAAAAAAATTGCATATTCCCATGATCTTGGGATAATTTGGAATATTACAACCCTCCCCTCCAAAATTTTGGTTGTTCTCAAGCAACTGATAGGGTGAGTGTTGCAACACTTCTCCTCCTCCATTGGTGACACCATCAAGGATCAAGCTTCCTTCACAAGCTAAGTGTTCACCAATGCAACCCTCCATGAATTGTTCCTCCAAATTCATTATGAGATGTATATAATCCATCCCACAAGGATTCAAGAACTCACATGAAACAAACATGACTGAACCAATACTCTCCCTGAAACATGTAGCATAAGGTACATGGAGAGTCTCCATCCCATGAGGTACATACATGCTCCCCATCCTCCTTCCATACAATCCCATAAATAGTACAAGTATATCATCAATGTGTGGAAGTAAAACTACATATACACAAACAAAAATTTGAGCATGAGGAGGTGGGTCATAGTCCCACATATGGTACTAGCATAGTGCATCTCTTGCCTGCATCAGATCAAGATATGGTAAGTGGTTTTCCCACCACTTACTTGCTGCACATGTCATCTCACGATGGCTGAGAGTGTGATATATGTTTGGTGCTTCTAGAAAGCACCCATCATGAAAGTAAATCTCCCTTTACACATCAAGAGAGTGGCCAAGTTCAGAAATTTTAGTGGCCCAATAGTTTCCATGAGATTTACATGATACATTTCTCATTTTAGGTGTCATGGCCTACATAAAAAAGGTAAAATAACATGTACAATAAGAAAATAAAACTTGCTTTACATGAACAGATCCTTTACCAACAATGTCCCTCATACACATGGAGTTGTGCATGGATCTTTATCCTCTTTCAAAAGAAGGAAGAGATGGATAAAATGACTCTTTCATAGAGTCCCATGGCTGCCCCAACTCCACATAGCTCATGCATTCTTGAAAATGCTGATATAGTTCCTCTTTTAAGCCTTCCCAATCAAATCTCCTGATGATGATGTTGTAGATCCTCATGGAATACATGTGGCTGAAACATAACTCTTTGTAGGCCCTTTGTAGAAACTTCTCCTTGAGCTTAGAAGCTCTAGACAAGAAGATTCTACCATGATGATAGATGACTCCTTCATGGAATAGATAGCCCTCTATATGCAGTTGGTCAGCAAGTATCATACAAGTGTGTAGATATTTGGAATAATCCACCAACAGTTGGGATTTCCAATACAGATCTAAACTTCCCAACAATGACAGCACTGATGATGTATCAACAGAAATTTATGTCATGTTGCTGCTCTCCTCCTTCACATATCCCATGCCAAAGGTGTGTGTTGGAAGGTCACACCTTCCCTTCTTCTCCTCCTTGACATTACCCATGCCAAAGGTATATGATGGAAGGTTGGTATTCCTTCCTTGATGCCCTCTTTGCTCATGCACATGCTCCATTGAAGATGGAAGCTCTTGGAAGTTAGTCCTCCATCGGAGGCTATCATCTCTCCAAAACCTCCTTTGCCTTGCCAAAGTATGCATGTGTGGCCACCATCTTCTATCATGTATGGAATATCTCTCTCCAGGTGAGATTATCTTCTGAGTCTTCATATCCAAGGATCTCTCTCCTTGCCCTATGATGGTGCTACCCTTCAATCTTGTAGCCTCTATTCTCAGCATAGTATAAGATGAGAGAGTGGACAATGGTGATAGTGGGGAAGTATTTCCCTCCTCCTTGAGCTCACCCAAGTCTCCCAGTGCTATAGCCTTGTCTTCAAGTGCTCCAATCCCTCCTGGATCTAAGTTTGGAGCAGAAATTTGTAAGGTATTCCCCACAAAATCTGAATCAGGTGGCCTCCCAAGTGGTTTTCCACTAGATAATGAGGTTTCAGGGACCATCCTCATATGCATAATAGATGGGATCCTCATTTCCCTACTTCCACTATGAAAATTCAGATCTATTTCATGTGTGGAAGTCTCATGAAATTTGGATACCACTCTTAGTGATGCAAGAGTGCCTCTGATTGGAGCATTGGTTCCATTATCTTCTCCTAGAAATAGTGAATCATCTCCTACTATGTCAGCTTTGGGACCCCTCCTTTGTTTTGTCTCATTGTCTCTTAGCATAGACACATGCTGCTCATGTTCTCCATATGGAAGATCCTTAAGAACTCCATGCAAAGATGCAAGAGCATCTCTAGTGGAAGAAATTGCCCCACCTCCATTTTCTAATAAAAATGGATCTCCTCCTGCTATCACAGTGTTGGAGGGTCTTCTCTTCTCTTTCTCTCCCTTCTCCTCATCAATGGAGAATGCCTCATCATTAAGGGCCCCTTTTCCTTGATCTCTTCTTGAAGAAGGACGCTCATGTCTTCTCCTTGAGAAGAGAGACCTTGTTGTAGTGGGGCTTTTGTCTTTGGCAAATCATGCAGTAGATCTTCAACCCCCTCAACAATGTTCATAAATGGAGTTGGCTTTATGGATTCTTCCAAATCATGCAAAGATTCAGATTTCTTGGGCTTTATTTGCTCTCCCAAAGAAGTTTCAGAATGTATCAAATCAAATCTTTTCACTAACCTCCTAGTGAACTTTTCATAAGAAGAGATATTTACAATTTTCAAGGAAGAAGACTCAAATAGCCACCAGGAATAAGCCTTACCTTGAAGATACAGCACTGCTACTCTCATGGCTTATTCTTCTGAAACTTGATGCAACTGGAAATATATTTCAAGCTTCCTTACCCAAGACTTGGTTGAGTTCTTAGGTGATTCATCAGAAGTAGGTAGAGAGAATCTACCCAAAGTGTGTTGCATTCACCCTCTTCTTCTACTCTATCTGTTGGATCTTCTTTCTTCTTTAAGTTGATAGAACTCTGGAAAACTAAGATGATCCTTGAGTCTATCTGATTGAGACTCATATTCTTGGAGATAATCACCAAGAGCTTCCCCATTTGGTGTTCCTCTTTTCCCTTCTTCCTTTGTCAAGAAAGTGGGCATGTTCCAACGTTGTAGATCAGGTTGTGTGGCTAAATGCTCACACACATAGTAAGAAGTATTGGGGCTTCCTTGATGTAACAACATCCTTGAGGGATCAAAATGTCTTTCCCTCCTCATTCCTTGGATTTCTCCTTTCAGCTCATACATATCTTGAGAAAGAGTTTTAGAGAACTCTTCTCCTTTCAATCTTCTAGATAAAGGGGTTTCATCCTTGTTTTCTTTTTCTTTGGTGTAATCAATCTTATATATTATTTTTATATACCTCTTCTCTCTATTAGTAAGAGGCTCATATTCTTCTAAATAAATATTGGCTTCTTAAGAAAGCATAGGTTGTGCCAAGATGATTGCTTCGATACCACTGTAATATCCCAAAATGGGAACAACAGTAATTTAAAACAATATTTCTCATAAAACAATGCAGTTCAAAAAATTAAGAGTAGGAGGCCAATATGAAGGCTCAAAATCACTTATACATTAGTAAATCATATCTATAATGAAGCCCATACAATTTGTAACAGGAAATAGAAGACTTGAACAGAAAGAAATCCTCAAAAAGAGGTGTTACAGCGCATAGATTCACTGCAAAAGGCTTGACAACGTTATTTTATAGAGCATACAACAACTAAAGAGATCTAGAGCTAAATAATGCATGAAAATTCAGATCTATGACATATCCATACACTATAGATTCTCTACTTTACATACCCCTTGGGGTTTTCAGCAATACATGAAGCACATGGAGTAGATCTGAGATTTTATGCAGCAGATCTGCAGAATGATTCAGAATTTCTGAAGAATATACAAGAGTATTCAGATTAGATCTGAATATGAAATGGAATAAATCAAAAATCCATGGATCACCACAGTGAAGGGAAGATCCCCAACACTAGAGATCACTCCTCAAAGTTTGCCAAAACACCTTGCAACTTTCCTCTTTTCAGATAGCATAGTCCTAGAAGATAAATGGCGTTGTAGACTTGATGGAAAGTTTGTCCTGATGCCAAGATGTAGATATGGAGCTCCAATGATCCAATACACTCTTGTCAAGGGGATAGAAGACTTTCCACTGAAAAGAGGCACTAGATTGGCCTAGATATGAGTAGATCTAGCCTCCACTTGCTACAGCTTACAAGGAAAACAAAACCCTCAACAGGATCTACGTTATAGTTGGAAGATGAAGCTTGGCCAAATGCTTGATAGTGGAAAAGATCAATAAGACTCCTCCAAGAGCTACTCAATGGAAGAGGTGGGATTCCCGATCAGGAACACCCAGTGCTAAACAACACTATTATCAACTAAAGAACAAGTGAATGATATATGTCTAAACAGACAATATATTCAGAAATATAATGTCATCATCAAAAACCCCCTTCTGATGTCCTCCTCTTCCTTTTATAAGATAAAATTCTTGCAAAATCCTAAACCATATCAATGATTTAGCTCCTTTCACATGTGTAGCCTCCATCTAAAACTGCGTTGTGCATATAGGAGGTTCACTGCATCTAGACAACAATGTTGATTTGGTCATGGTTGATCTAGTCAAACAGCTCAATCCCTTCCATACATAAGGGTGTTTTTATTAAGATAAACTAGATTTAACCATGCTCACATGGGGCATTGATTCATTCACTGTTCTTAGGAGTTTTTATTGTCCTCCTTTACACATTTATTCTTGCAATAAGAAAATGAAAAAAAAAATTATATTCCCACTAGCTTGGGTTAATTGGGAATATTACAAATTCATTATTATTTCATACATGACAAGCATAATGATGGTAAGTGTGTGGTATTAAGATATTAGTGCCTTTTTCCACATGACAAAGAAGAAAGAAATTTTCAGTGACTTGGATGAGAAATATCTTTAGATGCACATTGAGATGGGAGATGATGGGAGGTACAACACGATCGAAATCAACATAGTCACCTTTCAGAGGGAGTTGGGTTCCCTTCTTAGGCTTAAGGATGTGATGTTTGTATCAGGTCTAGAGTATAATCTGGTTTTCATCATGGTGTTGTAAGACCGTGGATATGATGTGATATTCAAAAAAGGAAAGGAATTCTTGAGACACATTTTCATGGGACAAGTGAAGAAAATCGGGGTTCGAGTGAAGAACCTCTACAAGCTCGATGTGGAAGACTATGTGTCTTTGAGCATAAAGGAGAAGAAGGTGTAGAGCCGACATTTCTATGAATTATGGTATAAAATACTTGGCCATTTGCATCATGGAGCTTTGAAGATCATGCAATAAATTAAAAAAATATTCCCCAAAGGAGAATTAGAGCAACATGATGCATGCAAAGGGTGTACCTTAGGGATGTACACAAAATCCACCTTTAATGATCAGGACAACAAGGCGCATGCAATCCTTGAAAGGATCTACTCTAATGTTCATGGACATTTCTCGACAAACTCCACTTCCAAAGACATGTATTATGTTATATTTGTAGATTATTTATCATGTAATTGTTGGATTTTATTAATGCAGAAGAAATACCAAACATTGTCCAATTTTGTTCAATTTAAAGCACACATTGAGAAATAAACTAGAAAGAAAGTGTTTCTCTTAGGAGCGATAAAAAAGGTGAGTACATGCCAAATGCGTTTAAAAATTTATATGGAAAGGAAGGGATTTGGTGGGAGTTGAAAACACCCCACAACCAATAACAGAATGGGGTGGTTGAGAGGAAGAACACAAGTATTGTGGGAGTAGCAAGGGAAATTTTGCATGACCAAGACCTACCTATGCACTTGTGGGCCAAAGCATGCAACACAACGGTATATTTGCAGAACAGGTACAACAGAAGAATATATTTCAGGAAAGAAATGAGATGTGTCACACTTTAGGAGCATTGGAGCATCATTATATTTCCATGTCTCCAAGGAAGAAAGGAAAACGTTGGAGCCGATAACATAGTTGAGGATATTTGTGGGGTACACTGATACACATCACAACTATCGTATGTACCTTCCATCCCTAAGAAAGATATTTTTTCGAAGGGATGTGAAGTTCAATGAGGAAAAGGAAATGAGGTTTTATCTTGAGAGGGAACTTCAATTGCATGCAGATCAGGATATTTTGACTCCAAAGGAAGAACCTAAGGAAGTTTTGGAGTGTCCACAAGGAGAGGAGAAAAGAATGGATAAAACCACTCAAGCAGAGACATACAGATAAGGAACTAAATGAACTAGGGAAGTTGAAAAATTATTGCAAGATGTTAAAGAGAATGTGGGAGCACCCACGTCACAGAACAAGTATATGATTTCATCGTATTGATACACTGGCTACATGGATATAATGACTGAGCTAGGAGTGATAAACAATCCTCATTTGAGTGATTAGTAGAGAAACCTATATGGGTTGATGTTATGATAAAGGAATATGATTCCATTGTCAGAAAAAGTGTTTAGGGAGTGGTCCCAAGACCAGCAGAAAAATTAGTGGTAGGTTAGAGATGGATTTACAAGGTAAAACATGCAATAAATGAAATCATAGAGAAGCACAAGGTCATATTTGTGGCAAAGGGGTACTCTCGATTGAAGGGATTTCCTATGAGGATACCTTTTCTTTGGTAGCCAGGAACTCTTCCATCAGATCAGTTCTTGCTCTGACTGCACAGATGGGGTGGAAGATCCACCAAATGGATGTGAAGACAACATTTCTAAATGGAGTTATTGAGAGGAGGTGTACATTGAACAACTTGAAGGTTTTGAGACATTTGAGAGATAATCACATGTGCGCAAAATCAAGCGAGCATTGTATGGGTTGAATAAATCACCTCGTTCTTGGTACACCATGATTGATAACTACTTCATCGGTTTGGGCTTCACCAAAATTGAAGCAAATGTAAAACTTTACCACATTTTGGTAGAAGTTAAATTGTTTATTATTGTCTTATAATTTGATGACTTTATTTTAACCAGTGATGAATAGATTATAAAATCTTACAAGGAGGACCTTGCAAGAGAGTTCGAAATGAAGGACATGGGTCTCATACACTATTTCCTTAGTTTGGAAGTATGGAAAGGATAAGGGGAACTATATTTATCTCATGGAAAGTATGCCAACAAGATGCTTTAGAAGTTCTACATGTACAGATGCAATCACATGAAGACTCTTCTATCGACCAACTGAAGGAAGGAGGATGCCACTTCAGGTGAGGAAGTGGATGCTACCATGTATAGGAAGTTGGTGGGTTCACTCACGTACCTTTTGAATACATGGCCAAACATGTTTTATGAAGTCAACCAGTTGATCCAGGCCATGGTTCAACCAACCAAATTATTTTGGACAGATTCTAAACATGTTCTATAGTAACTCAGAGGCACCACTCAATTTGGAATATGGTACATATAGACAAAGGGAGTGAAGATACGTGGTGTCACACATGCAGATTTGGCGGGGAGTATGTCAAACATGAATATCACATCAGGAGGATTTTTCATTGTTGGGTTCGCAACGGTTTCTTGGTACAAAAGGAAGTAGAGATATGTGGAACTAATCTCAGCAGAAGTAGAGTACATAGCTACCATTCAAGCAACATGTGAGACAATCTGGATGAGAAAGATTCTTGTTGGGTTATTTGGTCAGATGATGGATCCTATTGTGATTTACTATGATAATCAGAGTTGTATCAAGGTGTCTCAAAAGCCTATTTTTCACGATTGATCTAAGCACATAGATATCTGCTATCACCATATATGAGATTGTGTGCATAGGTAGATCATGTTGTTGCAGTAAATTCCTACAGAGGAACAAGATGCAGAAATTTTGACAAAATATTTTTCAAGAGGTAAATTTAAGTTCCATAGAAGAAGGACCAGGGTAGTAGATAACTCCTTTCTTTCTGAGAGGGAGTGTTGAAAATGAAACAAGAAAATCTAGTTTTAAAATTAGAATTTCAATTTCAAAAAAACACTTAAAGATAGTTAAGTTTGGTGACATGGCTCTTGTACCTCAGTTAACTCAGTAAATTCAAGTTGGAGACACTTGAGTTCAGTTTAGTATAATTGATTGTAGATTTATAGCAATATATTTCACTTAAGTTGAGCTATTGTGAGTTTAACTAGTTCCAATTATTGGAGAAACTAGTGGAAGGTCAAGTTGTGTAGTGTAACTTCAATCACATTTTGTGGTTATCAAATTCAATGATCAATCAACCTAAAATAAATTATGCATGTAGAGACTTTGAGCTACCAAGTTGAGATAGGATTTCAACGGAAATTTACTATCATTTGTAAACTAATCCAAGTTGTACAAGTGGTGTATGTAGTCAAAGAATGGGACCACATGAATTTCACATTCTAATTGACCTATTTCTCTAAAAAATAGGGGTTAATTCCTCAATGAACAACACAAGGAAATAGGAGCTTGGAGGCTTGAAAATTTGTCTAGGTATTGGTTAGATTCAATCAGTCAGGCATATGATATAAGATATAGGTGCAAGTTGTGCTCAAGCTTGAGAAATCATATTGTATGCATCCATATTAGTGCAAGATAGACAGTAAGTGGTTTTGAGGAGCTTCTTTCCCCTACATAAATCTTTGTGCATGTGTGATTTTTATTTTTGCATGTTTTAATGATTTTTGTTCTTGGTCATGAATTTACTTCCGCAGATTGGCAGAGTCGCTTCTAGTCTTGTGATTTAGTAAATTTCATGAGCAGTTTAGAATATACACATTAATTTCTACACTTACTTGAATCAAAACACATTCAAATATTGAAAGGATATAATAAATTTTATGCCTTGAGGGATTGACATTTCATTTGTTCTTATTGTACTATGTTGCATTTTTATTGATGTATTAATTTCCAAATATCTTATAGTTAACACTTTCTACTTGATTAATGGACATTTATTACTTATGATACATTTTGTCGTGAATACAAAATTTACCTATAGATTCAAACAACATGTATCATTACTACACCTAAGTCTCAAATAAACATAACTAAAGAGAAGATGCAACATTATTTCAATTTTGTTTCATGGATCAAGTGATGGATAACATGTTGAATGATAAACACAAAAAAAAATGTCACACTTTGGCCATTTATTGGTTGGATTTTAGGCATATGAATAAAACTCATCTAATAATTCATAATATTTCATATCATTAGTTACATTCCAAAATTACTGCTACTTTTGAGTTTTTTGGATTATTATGAACAACTCTCTAAATCTTGATTAAGAAATCATTAACTAATGCTCAAACACACAAGCTTGAATGACTCATAATTTTTTTGGATACTCGCGTTACTTAAGGTGATCAACTAGGCCATTTGAATCTAACGACATTTGAATATTTGTTACATCAATCTAAGTTAATATACCATTCCATTCAACACTTAATGATTTAACTTAGATTGAAATTTATGGATTCGCCCTTGGTTAGGGTAGATTAATTTTATTAATTTGAAGTGTGGGGCAAGGCTACCATTGTGACATTGGTAGCTTTCCTATTGTGCATCTAGTTGTCATGATTTATGATTTGTAACCTCTTCACCTAATGAGAGTTTGAGCAATAAATATAAGCATTGGTGTGTTTTCACATAGATGCCAAAGAAAAATTTAAATACATAGGTTCTTAAATAACTGTTGAGTTCAAATGAATATTGTTAAATAAACCAATAATAAAGACAGAGGTGAAGGATAAGCATGAGATGCATTAGTATTCACAAATATGCATATATATAATACATTAGGTGACCCTTGGATTCCACATCCTTTTGTCCATTCACCTTCTACACCTACCCATAGAGGATTAGGAGTCTAATATCCCCCCCTCCCTTAATCTGAAGGGGTATATGTGAGTCCAAGAAGAGATCTATAATACAAATATACAAAGTATGCATGGTAGCACTTAGGTTGAATGAGCTCTCTAGAATGTTGGCATAAAGAGGTGGTTTAAGGATGACCACCAACACTGGAACACTTAGTGTAGTTCCCGGAACTCTTCCAAATATAGAAAGAAGTTGAGGTATTCTGCTAGAGGAAGTGCTCCCCATATTTTGAAGAGGTATACCTTCAACCTACAAGAAGGGAGGTCTACAATATGTGATGGTTTAAGGATGACCATCAACTGTGGAATGCTTGATGCATTTCCTAGAACTCTTCAAAAACTGGCAAGAAGTTGAAGTATTATGCTAGAGGAAGTGTCCAAAAATTATTTGAAGAGGAAGAATATCAACCTAACATAGATGGTTTAAGGCTGAACACCAACCAAAGGCATGCTCATGGGCATCCGTGTCTCTGGCTACAACTCTGAATCTAGAATGACAGGTTGTGGCTTAGGCTCGCTTGATGTGGCTTTGAAGCTTGTAGATGAGCATAATTTCCCCCCCTGTCAGATACAAGGTGAGATGATGGTGAAAACTCAACTGAAATATTGTTCAATACTCTATAACATGTTCTGACATATGACTTAAAAATCTTCTTGTTTGTTGTTGCCCATTCCCAAGAAGCGTTCCATCCAAGATGAATCTTTGTTCTTGTAGGAGGCTTATTTCTAAAGCATATTTGTGAAGAATGGGTGTGCCAACCACAGTTCTTGCATGGGTGAATATCGAAACAGTGATCTTTCATATGGCCAACTCAATCATAGTGTTTCTGTTATCACCAAAATAGGACCCTGATAGGTTGCTGATCAGACTACCTTTGGTGTAACTCTTTCAAACCAGACTTTTAGCTGAGGCTTAGCATCCTCAACCTGAGAGGGCTCTCTCAAGGGGGTTAATGATATTTATTAATGATAATATAAATGGATAACTCTATCATGGTTTTGTGTGTTTATAGGTTGAAAAGATAAAGGCGTGCTACCATTGGGCTATGGAGTCAACAAGTCAATAAATTCAGTGGCTAGGTTTCTTGACATGGAAGCTGAGGCAAATGAGGTTATTAAACAAATATAATTCACTCAATAACATAGGTCAAAATATTCACCCCATTACTAAAGGAAATCAGAGCATAGGGTTATGAATTTTGAGTAATAGTAATGCAATCTACTGCTGATGGATCAAAGGTGATTTACTCACAAGATTCAGAAAAGAGCACATTCACCTCATTACTAAAGGAATTCGGAGCATAATATTATGAATTCTGAGTAATAGCAATGAGATCTACTGCTAAACACAATCATTCCATTACTAAAATAAAACAGAGCACATGGTTGTGAATTCTGAGTAGTAGCAATGTAATCTAGTGCTGGTGGTTCTGAGGTAAAACATAGTCATATTATTGTTAAAGGAAGTCAGAGCATTAAATAATGAATTCTAATTAATAACGATAAGATCTACTACAAATTATTAAAGCAACATAAATATCAAAAAAGAATTAAACCTCATTGAAACTCAGATTTATACAAGAAAACTTCTCTGTATTACTGATTGTATTCCTTCACATAAAGCAGAAGCTGGGCAAAAAAGTCTCCAAACCCTTGCTAATTCGACCTCTTGCTTCATATATAGCTTTAAAACCTTGGATTCTATGATCCACCATTAGAGGAATTCGAATTCCTATCCTTGACACCTATTCTAACCAATAAAACAGACTTATTAATTACAAAATGACAACTTGACTGTCTTTGAAGATTCCTAATTCAAGTAGGAATAAAACTCCTAAAACATGTTTCAACAACCTTATCTAAACCATAAATGCTTCCTTTGCCACCTGTAACCTCATGAGGTCGAATTTGGTGATGCCTCCAGCCTTGCTATGAATCTTGTTGCTCCATGACCTAACTACCCTGAAAACCAGGAAATCTGTTTTCTGCAATTATGACTTTACCTTTATTGATGGTATTTAAACCCTTTTGCTGGAAAAATTTACCTTTTGAGACAAGTGACATGTATTATCATTTCTATAGAGCCATTCCTTTCCACCTGTACACAAATTAAGCCTTCTAAAAGAGCATAAGAAGGGATGATATAGCTGCACTATGAAAAGAGCAGTGTTTTCGTAGCACAAGATATGTATCTTTGTAAAAATATCTTAACATACACTTTATTTTGTATTGACACTTGAATTATTATCTGTGAGCCTTTTCCATCCTTTAACAACAACAAAATTCAAAAAAAAAAAAAATTTACCTCTTAAAACCTTAACAAAATGTGCAAAACTGCACCTACACCAGTTTCGTAGTGCGCTATGAAACTGCTGTGCATGTCACCTACACAATTTTTTTTTTTTTTTTAATCTTAGTTTTTAAAAATTATTTCCCTTCTTCCATGATGTCTTCAAGCTTTAATTATCAACATAAATCATCTCTAAACTGCTTTCAAAAATTGAAATCTTTCTCCATAACCAAAACTGTATTAGGAAATGTAATTTTACTGCTCTGTTTTAGCTGAACAATAGGTGTTGGGGCAGAGCTTTTATCTCCTCATAAATTTTGTTTTTGGGAAAAATGAAGGAGGTTTTTGAAGACCAGTCTGTGCTGAAAAAATACCTCTCTTTTTTTTTTGTAAGACCTCTCGTACTGCCCAAAAACTATCTTTGAACATTAGGTGTAAACTAGAAAATTCCGATTTCTGAAAATTTGGCTTTAAAGAAAGCTCTGTATCTCCCAACTGGTAGCACTTATGAATAAAATGAGATAGGTTATTGTAGCTGGAGATTTTAAGAAGAGAAAAATCCTTCATAATTTCAAAATACTTTCGCATGTGGCTAGAAAATGATCGTGAAAAAGATTGCTAAAACTAGAAAACAGAGTCTTTCTCTGAGTGACTTTCAGCAGTTTCATAACGCATGTTCAACCATTAGTTTCTCCCACCTCATAATGAATTTGAAGAAACTAAAAGATTTTTTTGTCGTTCAGTATGTTAGGAATAAAAACCTCTTTCAGTGTTGTTCAATATGTTAGGAAGAAAAACCTCTTTCAGTTTTCAAAAATGGGTTTTCAGTTGCTCAGTAACCCCTCGGAAGTTGACTAGTAAAAGCAGAAAAACAAGGTTTTTTCGCTGAAAAAAGGCTGTTTCATACATGCTACAAAAGAATCAGCATTTTCATAGTGCAAAATAAGTTTTTTACACTGAGCGCGGTACGAAAACGTGGTTTCGTGGCTTATTCAAGAATTTTTTTTCAAAAAGACTAAAAATATGGTTTTCAAAACGTGGTATGAGATCTCTAAAGAGTAAAACAAGGTTTGTAAACTTTATTTGATGATGGAATGAGACTTGTAACCCATGAATTAGACCCTATAGAACATAAAATGACCTAGATACCCTTTAACACCATGACTAGAACAAGGGTTTTAAAATATGGCTTCTAAACAGAAAATGAGACTTTAAACCATGGAATGAGGTGGTCAAATTTTATTTGGAAATGAGAATGACACAATTGAGATGAGATGAATCAAAACCTATTATAAGACCATGACTAGAAATAAGGTAAAATTTCCAAAGTTTAGAAATTTTTTAGGGTGATAACAGTTTCCATTTTACAATATGTTGTTGCTGCTGTGGAAGAGGAGCATAATCTAGAACAGTTGAAGGTGAGCTATTATGAACAAATCCGACACTTTGAAATTTTATGGGCTTGGAGTAGCCTAGAGTATGAAAGGACAACTCCTTGTCATATCCAAGACAATTTACATTTTTTTTTGGACAAGCTCTTTCCAAGGTTTGATCATGGGCTTGGGAAGTGCAGGCTAGATTTATGCTTATGCATGAAAATCTGCACTTGTACTTCGCTCAATGATCTGAATAGTATCTTGTTGCTGATGAGAGTTTTTCTCAATGTTTTGAACACAAACAATTTCATAATGATGCTTATGTTGTTGTATCTCTTCTTGTCGTAGTTGTGAATCAAGCTGCAAAAACTCGATCTTTTTGTGTGCATCTTGAAGACAAGTTTGAATGTTAGCAAGATAGGCTTTTTTATTTTGATTGTATTATCCATAGTAGAGAGTACCATATTGTTTAATAAATCTACCATTCCACCAATTGGAGCCATTTTTCAGCAATTAAATAATCAAATAAGAGTGAACGAGTATTCAAGCCAGTGGGGCATCACCATGCAATAGAGGTGCACTTTTCTGGAACTTCAGATCACAAATAAAATGAGTTACATAAAATAAAAATTGTCCATTAAATGCGAAAATACTCAATAATATTTGTCATGCCTCTTATATATATATATATATATATATATTACTCTCCAAGTGATAAGATCTATATCATATAATGTGATAATCTCCACAGCACAAAGTTTCCTTTATGTAACAATATTGTGTAATTTTCCAAAGAAACAAGGATTTGTTGTTGTACAATTATCTCACTTATGCATCTTGATACTATAAAATGTCAACTTTAATTCTCCAAAGAGAGGAATTATTTTCTCTGCCACTATCACAATCATGCATCTTGGTACTGTTCATTTTGATGAAGGGTGTGCATGAATTTATACATCGAGGTGAGACTGTTGGGATTCATTTCCCAATGTTTCTTAGCCTTCCTTATTTCCTAATTTACAATATTATACAATCTCACCCAATCCCTTAGGATTAGGTGTCAACATCCCCCCCCCCCTTAATCTGAAGGGATTTTGGTGAGTCCACACATCATTATGAATTTTTCAAACTTTTCTCTTCTAAGCGCTTTGGTGAAGATTTTTATAGTCTACTCATTTTTGGAACAATGACATAGATGGATAGTTTTTGCCTCAACATGATGTCGAATCAGATGGTATTTTGTATTGATTTTCTTTGTCCAGTCATGGAACTTTGGGTTCTTGACCAACTTTATTGCAGAAGTGTTGCTGATCATGAGTGGAGTTGAATGCATTTGTTTCATCTGCAAATATTCTAGGATTTTCCTGAGCCACACAATTTCCTTTGTTGCTTCAACTTCTGCCACATATTCTGCCTCATTTTTGGAATCTGCTGGAACTGACTACTTTCATGATCTCCATGAGACAGCTCCTTATCCAAGTCTCATAGTATAACATGAAGTAGATACCCCAGTTTCTTTGTCCCCATAAAAGTTTGAATCAGAGTAACAGATCAAGCTGAAGTCGCCCACTTCTGTGTATTTGAGTCAAAAGTATTGAGTCCCCTTCAAGTACTTTAGAACTCTTTTTGAAAGAGACAAATGTCCTTCACAAGGTTTTTGCATAAACCTAGAGAGGATTCCAACAGAAAATGAGATGTCTGGTCTGGTAGTAGTCAGGTAGATAAGACTTCCTACAAGCTGTCTATAATTCGTTGCATCTTTGAATTCCTTCCCTTCAATGGATGTGAGATTCAATTTTTGTTCCATTGGAGTGGTCAAAGGATTGCATTCATCCATGCCAAACTTGTTCAAAATATCTTCAATGTACTTCTTTTGAGAAAGGAATATAAATTTAGGATGTTGAGTTACTTCAATACCTAGATAGTAGTGAACATAGCCCAAATCAGTCATTTCAAAACCTTTCTTCAATTATTTCTTTATGGATGTGATATAACTCTCATTGTTCCCTGTCATCAAAAGATCATCTACATACAACAAAATATATACACATTTTTTCCCAAATTTCTTGACAAACAAAGTTGCATCATTAAGATCAAAATGTTTGAAGTTAAGTTTCAAAAGATGCCGAGTTAATTTCTCATGCCAGGCTCGCGGTGCTTTCTTGAGGCCATAAAAGGATTTTATAAGCTTGCATACTTTGTGTTCTTGGCCATTCATGAAAAATCATTCTAGCTGGGACATCAAAACCTTCTCCTTTAGAGCTCCATTCAAAAAGGTGGTTTTTACATCCATGTAATGGACTTTCCATCCCTTCTGAGCTGCTAGGGAAAAGAGTTTCATGATGGTGGCCCATTTTTTTGTACGGGAAAAAGTTTCCTCATAATCGTCCCCTTCTTTCTATGAAAAACATTTTGCCACAAGCCTGGCTTTGTGCTTGTCATGTGAGCCATCTTCTTTGTACTTGTTCTTGTAGACCCACTTGCAGAAAATTGGTTTTGTTCCCAAAGGAGGATCAGCCAGCTTCCAAGTTTCATTCTTTATCAAGGCATCATACTCCTTTTTCATCGCTGCATTTCATTCAACATGAGAAGCGGCTTCTTTGAAGGAATTTGGTTCAAGATATGTAGAAAAATTTAGTTCACATTTATAAGAAATATCCATATCAATAGGTGAATCAAAATTATCTATGCCACCTCCATTTTGTCTGGTGGAACTTCTTGTTCCTGTCTTTTCAACCTCATCGAGACGAGCGTTTTCTAGTGTCTCTGTCAACCATTTTGGGGGACCTATATGAGATGGCCTAGGTTGCTCATTTGACTGAGTTGGAATTGAATCAAGATTCAATCTTCCAATTCTGTTAATCGCACCATTCAAGGTCTCATCCATGGTCGGTTCTTCATGTGGGGGAGAGAGTGCTTCGGAATATGATTCAACAGGTTGATTTAGTATAGGGATCCTCCCCCTTCAAGATGTGGAATCTGATTATCAAATTCTTGAAATGAATTTTCATCTGTGAATCTATCCAAGTGATCAAGTTTTGGCTCAACAAAATTTTCAGTCTTGGAAGATTCAAGGAATATGAAATCTTTAGATACTACAAAATTCTTATTTACTTCATCATAGAGACAATATTCTTTGGAGGTATTGGAATACCCCAAGAAGATACATTTTCGACATCTAGCACCAAGTTTATTCCTTTGTACCTTAGGTATCAAAGCATAACAGGTGGAACCAAAGACACTGAAATTATTTACCGAAGGAATGTGGTTGTGCCACATTTAATAAGGAATTTTGTTTCTGATTGAATATGAAGGAGACCTATTCTTTATGTACAAAACACATAGAACTACATCTGCCGAAAACATCAATTTTACATTCTTAAAAAAAATCATGGAGAGAACCATATTTAAAATTTTCATGTTCGTTCTTTCAGCTACACCGTTTTGCTGGGGATAATAGGGCACAGTTGTTTGATGTTTGATCCCATTTTGGTGAAGATAGTTTTCAAAATCGTTTGAAGTGTATTATTTTCCATTATCAGTGTGCAAATAGCCAATATGAGTTTGTGCATCATTTTCAATCCATGCATGAAAATTATTGAATGTTTGAAAAACATAAGATTTTTTCTTCAATAAGTAAACCCAACACATTCTGGTGTAATCATCAATAAATGCCATCATATATTTATTTCCATTTGTAGAAGCAACATGCATGGGGCCACATAAATCTGAATGAATAAGCTCAAGTTTTCTATGTGCTCTGGAATGTGAATCATGAAAGGATTGTTTGCTATGATTTCCTAGAATACAAGCATCACATTTCTTAAGTTTCCTAGGAATTGTAGGCAATCCAGTAACACCATTTTTCTTCAACAATCAAAGCTTTTCATAGTTTAAGTGTCCAAATCTAGCATGCCATAAAATACATTATGGGAATGTACCTTCATCATGTTGAGAACTAAATGCAAATTTTTGTGCATGAGCAGAGGAACCTTGCAGCTTTAGGAGTCTTCCTTCTTCTATTCCATCCATGACAAGTGAGCTATCTGATTCTTTAATGAATTTAACCTTGCTATAAAACATGTGAATGGAGTGTCCTTTCTGGCGGATGTGGACCAAGGACAGCAAGTTTCTCCTCAACTCAGGGAGGTATAGAATCTCATGTGGAAGATGATCTGGAAGACTAGGAAACTTAAGCCTAATTGTGTCAAGCCTTGATGGCTTGAGTTTAGATTAATCTGCAAAGTATCTGCTCCATCAACTTTAAATTCTTAAAAAATTATTTTGTAAAATTCATGTGACATGTTGCTCCTGAATCTAGCAACCAATCATTTCTCCAAGAAGTGAATGAAACATCAAAGAAATCTTCAGTTACTCCATTGTTACAATGTGCTACCACATAATGAGTAGATTAAGGTGCTTTACCTTTGTCTCTATCATGAGTTTTACCTTTTTCTTGATTTCTTTGCTGCTCAATTTTATCCCAAGGCAACTTGCATGTAGATGTATTATGCCAATCTTTATTGCACGTATGCAACGAAGATCATATTTTCCAGTTTGAGTTTTTCTGCCCCCCCTACCAATAAAATTCCTTCTTCCTCTTCCTCTTCAGACACCTCTTCCTCTATATTAATATTGAGCATGAATATTCTCTCTATATGAAAAACATACAACCTATTCAGAAGACAGAGGGGCTATTATCTTTCCAAAAGCCTTCTCTCCTTTTGCAAACTTTTTCTCAAGGGAATCAAAGGTGATTTTCATGAGGTTTCCATTTTCTTGTAATGACTCAACGTAATGTGATTAAGTGGGATACAATGCCTTAACATAAGATATGAGAGGTTTTTGACGGGAAAATCTATCCGGCCAACAGGAGGGGATCTCCCCGATAAAAGGTCCCAATTAGACCTTGAACCGTTTGGAATAGGGATCCCGTCCGGGGTGTGGGTCTGGCTACCACTGATTTCTCCTTTGCTTTGGGTCTCGCTTAAACTCTATAAAACAGTGGGTACCCACCTAATCAACTGATACAAGACATATGATTGATGCATTAAATGTACATGCAGCACTATGAGTAGCAAGAGAAATAATAAAGCATGAAGACCGAAGGAAGTGTCGTTAGCAACACTTCATTAGGGTCATGCTTGCACACTGTTTTGACCACAAAGGAAATAGTTCCTCACGGCAAGAACACCCTTCACTTCCTAAAATTTTAAATGATAACACGAACGCAGATAAAAAGTCATCAACATTCGCTAATAAAGTGAAATAAACTCAACCACCATTAACATACTTAGCAAACTGTTATGAAACTGTGATGTGAATTGAAAATACAGTTCCCTTAATCTAAGGATGTTCAGAAACTGAAAATATAATACTCGACAGTGCTGATACATATGACAACACTAGATCCACAAGGGGAATTTTCAAAATTCTTGTATTAATGCTTAAGTGTATAATCCTCTGGTAATAAAATATACTCATCTCGAGTCCCAAACCAAAAGATATGTTTACAAGCTCCCGAAGGAGTATTTATAATACAAAACCTGCCCCTGGGCTTCCTTGACCTTTCATCTTCCTGACCGTTGGGCTGCCTTGCGACCCCGTATTTTCTGCGACCTGCGACCTGGCTGGGTCGCGGGGTCGCGGGTTGTAAGAAAATGGCCAAAGTGCGACCTTGCGACTGGGTCGCAGGGTCGCGTGGTCGTGGATCGTGAAAAAGATGAAAATGCGACCTTGCGACCTTGCGACCAGGTCGTTGGGTCGCGGGGTCGCAAATTTTGGGAAAAATCAGAAATGCGACCTTGCGACCTCAGCAGACATGCGACCTGTGACCTCCTGGGATTTGCGACCCTGCACCATCCACGACCTGCGACCTCGGCAGATATGTGACCTACGACCTTGGGTAGATCAGTGAGTTCCTTGGAGTTTCGCCAGCATCTACTTGTTTTGAAAATTTCCCCTTGTTTGTTGGGAAAACCTTGGCTCTTATGTGCAAAGAAAGAGGTTCTTCCTGCAATAAAATAACACAGGTCACAAGTCTTCTTGATGGAATAATAATAATGATAAGGGAATTTTAATAAATTGTAAGAATGAAAATAATAACTTAGACCCCTGTGTGGTCAACTACTGAATTGTCGAGGATAATGGCTGGGGTAAGCTTTCTCTGTGCCCTTTCTCCATCAGGATCATCATCTTTCCCACGCACAAGGTTCTCTTCAAGTCTTGGATTAAATCAGCTGATGGGCACAAGCTTCTTCATTCACGTTCTAAGTGTTCACCGTAGGTCTTCATGCTCATCGATTTTCCCATTCATTGGAGGAGCAATACTTTTCATCTTCAATCGGAGAATCTCAGGTATCTTAACTGAGGGAAACTGTAACTTCACTTATAATCCTAAGCCAGTCATGCTCCAAGATTTTGCAATTGCGTTGCATTTTTCTTTAAGGAGGTGAAACAGTGCAGTGATTTATTTAATGGCTGCCGTGATATTCATGTATGGACATGCCCCTCTATCATATGATCTGGTCGCAGTTGGAGGAAGGAGCGGGCATTGACAGACCATGGGCAGGGTCGATTAGGCATTTCCACGAAATTCTACCCCTCCTGGTTGCGGCACGTTGTCCATTATGCAACATTTTTATTTATTTTAGACAGTTGAACCATCATCGTAGTACACTCAGATGGCGACCTTGTCCGTGGAGTCCAAGGCCGTGAGCGTTGTAGGACTTCTTTGATAGGCTCGCTGTTCGAATGGAGGATGTTTTAATTCATACGCTACGGCAGCTACTGAGCCTTTTACCGCTTGCTGATAAATTTTAACACATCCTAAACTAATACATCTTGAAGTCCACTATCTTCTTTGACACTCGAGAGTGCTTGGCAATTCTGTGGGAGAGAACGCTGTGAAGAGGCCCCTCCCGATGTGGAGCATATGTCTTGTCTAGGTTCAAATAACGTGTGCGCCAATTTTACGTATCAAATCTATCACAGAGAGACCTTGTGTGAGATGATGTTTGGTAAAAGACAAAGCCATGAGGAAAAGGCCTGAGGAGACCAAATTGTCACAATGAGGAAACATGG